>CAMZMU010000041.1:130877451-131219239 GCA_947311845.1 Poa pratensis | reverse complement strand
GGACAAGTGCAGTTGCGGTGGAGGCAGAAGTGGCAGCGGTGGGCCAGATGGAGACGAATGGCACCCTCTTGGTGTTGCATCCTCCTGTTCTTGGTGGTTGACAAGCAAGACGTTGTTGTGGTTGTGCGGAAGAGATGCTGATAGCTGGAGGGAGAGGAATGGCGCCGCTACGGGGTTGCATCCTTCTAGGAGGGAGATGAATGGCTCACGGGCGTTGCATCCTCGAGGTGACGAATGGCGCTGGCGTGTGGGTTGCATCCTCCCTAGGGGAGACGAATGGCGCCGTTGCGGTTGGTTGCATCCTCCGTCCATGGGAGGAAGAAGAGAGAAGGTTGTCAACACGCCGAGCTTGTCGGTAGGTGTGGTTACCGGACCTTTGTTTCGGGTTGTGCGGGTGAGACTACGGTGAAAGCCGTACTCCGACTTCGGCCGGAGTCGTCGATGATGGCGGCACCTACGGGTGTCGTTCCCTTGTTGGAGGCATCGATGTTTCTTTTCTCACCTCGCCTCCCTCACACACTCCGGGGAAACCTAGGTTTAGTCTTCTAGACCGGTCACGATGCGACGCTACCCGGCGTCGTGTTCTCCGTTGGGAGCATCGTCCTGGAGGTGGTTCCGATCACAGGGGCTTGTGGTTCGTGCGGTTGTTTGGCTTGCCGTTGTCGTGTGTGGGTGGGTGTTTGTTGTAAGCCGAAAGGCGTCAGCTGTCAGCTGTATGGTTTTTGGGTCTGGTTTCCCTTATAAACTGGACCAACCTTCTATCTATTCATTGAATTTATCAGTGATCCTGCTAACATTAAAAAAAACCAGCTAAGGCACCTACGATTTGCCGCCCAGTGGAGTAGAAAAAACTAAAGGCGATGGCAACAGGTCCCCCAATTTCAGAGTCGCGGAGATCAAACCACAAGGAGGATTTCCCCTGCGAAATCGAGAGAATCGACGAAGGAAACCCCCAAAAGCAGATTCGACGGTTCGAGCATCTGCAAAAACGAAATCGAGCATGCAAGTAGCATCAAGGAAAAACCATTAACACATCCACCGGTAGTGGCGCAACGGCGCGTTCCCCAAGAGACGGACATGCTACGGGGAGAAACTACTACTCCCTCCGTCCCAAAATAAGTGTCTCAAATTTGCTCAAAAGTGGATGTATCTAGACATATTTCATGTACATATACATCCACTTTTAGGCAAATTTTGAGGACACTTATTTTTGGACGGAGTGTTAGTAGCCAACTCCATTCGAGGATTACTGACGCTTCGAGGCGGCGGCTTTCCGTTGGGAACACTGGAGCAGAAACCCCACCAAAATCCTACCGCTGTTCATCGTTACACTGTTAATTCCTACTGGGTAATTAGTTCGTTCGATCTTACACTAGTCCGCCTTCATCTCCTATAAGTTCATCCGCCGAGCCCGACCTTGCTTTTTTTCTTCCTTCTCTCTGCCTGCTTAAATCTATCTTGCTTTTTGTTCGCCTTGGATCTCTGTAGCCAGACCTCATTTAATTAGCGGGTCCTACCCTCTCTCTACCTCCCTCTCTGCCTCCTTCTTTCGTTCTGCGTTTCTTTCCCCTTTTGTCTTCTTGGTCAAGAAGAACGACTTCTTCTGCTCCTCTCGTCGTAGCTTCTCCAAGCCAGCCGGCCGCAGGTTCGTGTCCCCGGCCGGCCGGCCACACAGGAACAAGGATTGGGCTTTTTTGGTGGCGTGTTCTTGCTTATTGGTTTTTTTTTTGTGGCGTGCTCTTGCTTTTTTTTTTTCGAACGTCCAGAGATTTGTGGGCATTTCGGATTTTATTTGCAGCAGTTGGTTGCCTAGAAACGGCAAATATATTCTGGATATCGTTTTCTTTTACCAGAAATGACCAAATGTGGTAGAAAGATTCGAGACGAGAATAGATTGATTAATCAGTAACTAGTTTAGGGTTGGGATCTGGAGATTTATATACGTCCAGCATTAATTTTTTATCTGCAGTCATAACAATAAACAAGTTCGCTTTTCGTTACTGGGCTAGTCTGGTGATGAGTCTTTGCTTGGTTTTAGTTTAGTATGCTTTAGTCTGCCTTTCTCTGCTCTGGGCTTTCTTTTCATCACTTTCTTTCATCCCCAGATATTAATCTCCCTTTTGATTAATGGCAGGTGTTAATTGATCTACGTAGCTTGGAGGCAGGCAAGTACAAGGCATCGAGGATCGTCACTATGTATGCCAATGTTTCCTTTCATCTCTATTTCTCTCTCTGCGATGATTTCCTTTGTGTTCTTGTTACGGATCAAACGAGTTCTAGGCAGGCAGGATAGATCCACTGCAAATATGTGGGTGTATGATCCAGTAGGGCGTGGAGGTGGTCTAGACTGTCTATCCTGCACTGAAGCACTCACGCCAAGTGCGCCATCTAGGCACGCTAGATCATTGCTCACCTGCTCGATGGGCTCGATCCGGATGGGCTTGGGCCATTCCGGGTTGAATATACTCTGAAAAAGGAAAACAAACATCGATGGGCTAGGGTATTTGTTTCCGGCCCAGCAAAGGGACCTCGCGTCGAGTCACGGGTCGTTAGAGCAAGTTTTCGCCGCCGTCGAAGGCGGCGCCCGCCTCGCCGCTCCTTGGTTTGGCCGGCGGCGTCGCGCCGTGCGCTCGCTCCCATGTTCTCTGCCGCGGCAGCCTCCTTTGGTGCCAGGCCAGCCGCGCGCAGGGCCCGCCTGGGTTCCTCGTCGGCATGGCTGCTGCGTTGTCCGCGAACGCCCCATGTTCTTTTTGTTGTTGCTTGAGAGGGTACTAGTTGAATTTTGGCGTGGCGTCACGCCACGCCCTTA
Organism: Poa pratensis; assembly: GCA_947311845.1. Classification (NCBI taxonomy): domain Eukaryota; kingdom Viridiplantae; phylum Streptophyta; class Magnoliopsida; order Poales; family Poaceae; genus Poa; species Poa pratensis. The sequence continues at coordinate 131,216,430 of CAMZMU010000041.1, read as the reverse complement.
GTCAGATTTTATGTGCATTTTTTATTCAGCTAAATGTTTGCGAATTTGGAATGAGTAAACATGGTTTTATTTTGTTACGAATAGTTAACATTTATTTGTGAGCATTTTTGATATTTTTTGTGGAGTTTTTAAATATTTGGTAGTGTGAATATGTTCAAACATGTTTGTATTTCGGCGTCATTATTTAATTAAAATTAGAAAAATCCTTTTGAATTTGATTCCACATTTGGGAAAAGTTTGTTCTTATGATGTCGAAATATTGGGCAAATTGTAATGTCCAAAAAATTTGTATTTTGCTATAAGTGTATAGTGTTTTTGTTTTAGCATTTTCGGTGTATTTTGTTGAATATCGGAATTTTCGCCCAAATGTTGACCAAATTGGGATTTGGAAATATGTTTTTTTATTTTGGTATGAGTAGGTACCATTTTTTGTGAGCATTTTTTTATATGTTGTGCAATATTCAAATATTTGGTATTTGAAATGTTCGAGCATGATTGTATTTCGGCGTCAATATTTAATTGAAATGGGAGGAAATGCATTTGAATTACGTCCAAACGGCGACAAAATTTGAGTATTCGAAATTACATGTTTGCATTTCGGCGTCAAAATTTAATTGAGAATAGGAAAAATGCATTTGAAATGTCTCTAATGGTGGGAAAATTTGAGTATTCCATTTTTTTTAATTCTTTACCATAAGTAGTTTGTATGTAGTTATCTGAATATTTGCGTATATTGATTCATACGCGTGGTAAAATTTAAATTTGAAAATGTCTACATTTAAAAATTGTGTAGATTTGAGAATTATTGGAATGCAAAGAGAGCGTATGTTTGAAAGTTGTTTAGATTTCAAAAATTAGTCCAATTGGAAAGTTATTTAGAGTTGGATTTTTTTCACGTTTGTAAAAGGTTAGATTTAGAAGGAAGTTGAAGTTTTAAAATATTCAAATTTGTTTGCCGTGTTGCAGCTGTAAAATTGAAATTTGGAAAATGTCAATGTTTTAGAGGTGTGTAGATTTGGAAAGTGTTGAAATGCAAAGAAAGCTTGTGGTTAAAAATTGTTCAGATTTCGAAATTCGTTCAATTTGGGGAGTTTTTGAGATTCGATGTTTTTTTTCGTGTGTAAAATGATTAGTTTTGAAAGATATTTGAATGCTTAAAATTTTCAAAAACTAAAATTTGATCATATGCAATAAGTAGTTAGCATTTGTTTTTTGTGGTCATGTTGATATATTTTTCATATTTTGTCGGTGGATATAGTTGAAGTTACTGATTTTGCAGCATTTAGTAGTTCTTGGAAATTCTTTAAATATCCTAAAACAATATCTATATAGTGTCTTAAATTTTTGCAACCATGCTCTATTTTAATTTTTTTGATTCAATTATATTTGGTTCGAAAATTAGGTTGAAACATCTATGTGTCAATATTTTCATTTGTGGTATGCCTATTTTGATTTTTTTTAAAGCTCATGATATAAATGGGTAGCTATATTAAAACGATTTACCAAACTGTATTTAAATGTGATGTTTTGTACGGGAAAATTATTTTGTTGTATTTGTCGTAGTGAATGATTACCGATATGATTTATAAAATGGCAAGGTTTGGAAGGCATTTAAATTTATAAGATATTTAAATTTGTAAGTCGCAGATGTGTGGTGAAATTCAATTTTTTGAATGTGCACACAAAAAATCGTTTAGGTTTGAAAATTTAGTGAAATGGGAAGAAAGGTTATGTTTTAAAATTGTTTATATTTGGAAGTTATTAAAATTGTAGTAGAGTTGCATCGTAGTTTCGGAAGCTTTTTTTCGCGGTTGTTTTTATGGGTAGAAAAGGATAAGCTATTTTTAGAGAAGTTCAATCCGAAAAGGTTTAGCTTTAGCCGGTTAATATTAATTGTCACAAAGAATATTTAATTGCACGCTGGCCTTAATTAGGAAACAAAATACCAGTTTGTAACAAATCACAAGCAATTCATATAAAAAATGTGTCATATTTTGGTTGTCCATATATTATCGTTGGTAATGTAATTATTAAAATATTCAAATTTCAGAATTTGGACATTGAAAAATCGTTTAGGTTTGAAATCTATTGAAATGCAAAAAAAAGTTACGGTTTAAAATTGTTCAGATTTTTTAAATAGTTCAGTTTGGGAAGGTATTTAGTTTTGGATTGTTTTACGTAATATAAACGGTGAGATTTCAAAGTCATCTGAAATTTGAAAATATTTAATTTTGAAATTCAATCATATGCCATAAACAGTGAGATTTTTTTGTGATATTTTTGGTCCTTTTTTTTTCATTTTTTCCCCGGTGGATAGATTCAAATTTGTTGAGTTTGTAACATTTTTCATTTTCTGAATTTTGTATTAAGTTGTAGGGCCCACGTGTAAGCAATTTTTCATTTTCTGAAATTTTGTGGGGGAAAAACAAAAAGGGGAAAACTGACAGTGGGGACCCACGCTGACGTCGAGATGACGTCAGCAATGGCCAGGGTTTGCATCGCCACGGCGGCGACGAAGACGGCGAGGCCGCTCCACCGCGTTCTGGAGCTCGCGCGTGGGCGCCGCCTCTTTTGCATCGCCGGAACGGCCGCGGCGGAGTGCACACGCGGCGGAGGGATAGCCGCACGGCGGCGGCGATTCCGCCGCGTGCACGGCATCCCAGCACGCGCCTGTCGGCGAGGAAGAAGAAGCGACGACGGCAGAGCTCGGCGTGCCATCGGATTCGTGCGGGAGGACTGGAACGGCGGCATCGGACGCGGCGGCCGACGGCGAGCTCGGTGCGCCGCGGGGAGAGAGGGGAGGGGGGCTCTGTGGAATTTTTTGCAGCGGAGTCCCTAGGTTTCTGAGAAATTACGTTTAGGTCCCTCGCTTCAGAAAATTGGAGGTTTTGCGGTGCAATTTCTAGGCTTCCTTGTCGGTTTTTGGAAATGTATCTGCGCCGTGAGGCTGACAGGCAAGGCCCACCACGGCACTGTTTAACGCTGTATCAGTGAACAGTGCCCACTGCAACTAGCTACAGTGCGGGCTGAGAGCTCGCTAAAGTGCTCATCTTTCATATAGTTAGTAATAATATGGCCATGACTAGGTATAGAACGTGGCTGCCATTATGCTGGTTATGGATGCAGGCTCCAATTGTCTTAGGTGCATTATTGTCCTGTGTGTGTGCAGTGTATGAGCAGCCCAATGGCATAAATTCTGTTTTTCTTGATTTTTGTTACATATCTGCAATAATTTCTTTACATGCTTCTGCATTGTTGGTGGGTACGACGTATTTCTTCTCAGTTTCTTCTAGTCACTGTCGAGATTTGAAAAATGGTGGGAAGAGTAGTTTGTGAGTGAACGGTTATAATTGTAGTCTTCTTCTGTAATGTTTCTATCTGAAAATTCCTTATTTTCAGGTCTGCCATGGACTGCAGTTCCGATGAGTCATCAGAGCTAAGTGATAATGATATTGATGACTATGCTGAGAAGGTGTACGTGGAGCTCAAGTCTGGCAGGCTTGTGGCTAGACTAGGCGCTGACAGGTTCAGATGCGCGTTCTGCCCAGGGAAGAAGAAGCAGGATTACCGTTACAATGAGCTACTTCAGCATGCCATTGGGGTGGGTGCATCCAACCGTGCTGCGAAGGTGAAGGCGAACCACCAGGCCCTGGCCAATTTTCTCAAGACCGATCATGCTGATGCGGCAGGCTCATTGCCGGTGCGACAGGCTGAAGCACTGTTTAATCCTCCTAAGCCTGTGCAAGAGCAAGAGCTTTTTGTTTGGCCATGGATGGGCATCCTTGCCAATGTTCCAGAAGAGCAAACAGAGAATGGTGGAGCCACTGTGATGCAGCAGCTAGACCATTTCCGACCCTCGCGGTTTAATGCTGTGCATTCTTCCAATGGGTACACTGGATTTGTGGTCATCCGGTTTGAGAAGGACTGGATTGGATTTATGGATGCCTTGGCATTCAATAACCATTATAAATCACGTCATTTGGGTAAAATGGACTGGAATGATGCAAGTCGGCGGGGAAAGTATGTTTTTGGTTGGCTGGCAAAAGAAGAGGATTACAGTTCAGATGATCCAGTTGGTAGGTTTTTGTCAAAAAGGGGTGAGCTGAAGACAGTGTCTGAACTGCAACTTAAGCTGTCCCGAAGACTGAGACTCTCATAACTAGCTTGACAAATCAGATTAGTGCAAAGAGCCAGTATGCACATGAACTTGAGTGCAAGTGTAATCAGATGGATCTCGCTCCTCAAAAGGCCATGGAAGACAGTGACTCGCTGCACCAACGCTACAATGAAGGTACCCTCATGAAACTGCAGTAATGGAAAAGTCTCCTGTGCTACACTCTTATGCATTGCCAGCATGATCATGTCGACTAGTTTATGCTTTATTTTCTCTTATCTGCAGAAATGCGAAACATGCAGTCTGCTGCCCGTGAACATTCACGGAGAATTGCTCAAGAGACTGATCAGCTGAGAAAGCAGTTGGATGAAAAAGAGAGTAGCATCAAAAGGAGATCCAAGCAACTAAGTGAAACAGTTGCTCAAACTGAAATGGAAAGAAAAAAGTTGGAGAATGAGAGGAAAAAGGTACGAATCTATCACCCCTTTGTTTTCTGTTACTCTTTATTATCTGCACGTAGAATTATATATGTAATCTTAAGAAATAAATCAATGTCATGGAAAGGTTATTATCCATTCATTGCTTTCAGAACAGCCCGTCCAGCTTCTTCTGTGGTGTATTCTATGAAGGCATACGCCTTTGATCTTTTTGATATCTTGTCCATTATCATCTTGATTGCAATATAATAATTCCATAATATTTAGTATCCCAAATGAAAAGATTTAATGGGTAGTTACAATTTAAACATTTCTTGCTAGCATCACAAACCTGCAACCATGTCACCAAAAGGATCAAAGGCTTCCCTGAGAGTTTTCTCTGATGTGTAAAATGAAACCCTGCCATATTAGGCCAAATTAGTGACTCCACGATCAAATTATAACTGAATTTTACCAATGTATATTTATTTTTATAGTGAACTTTTGCTTGTCCTGCAAAACGGAGCAACCGAAATTTGTTCAAGACTAGTTATTTCCGTCTACTTTGCTATGTACTCCCTCCGTTCCATTTTAATTGACTCACATATATCTACATATGGATGCATCTAGACACGTTTTTAATGTTAGGTACATCCATATCTAGATATATGTGAGTCAAGTAAAATGGAACGGAGGGAGTATTAGACAAATATGTTTTAAGTGGCGCTTTGCAGATTCAAATTTCAACCCTAACATCTCAAATAGGGTAGGATTTTTGACTTACACTATTAGATTTCCACAGTATTAAGAATGGACATACTGATCCACCGAACTTCCCTTTGATAGAAAAGACACAAAACACTACTTCAGAGCAAGGCAGAGGGCACCATCCACCTTATGGCTCACGGCGATGAACGTGTTCTGAGTCGCCGGTGTAACTCCCACTAGAACGATTGCTCCTGAACAGGGGAAGGCGTTCAGGGATGCCACCATCGTCTTTGTTAGAGCCGTTCTGAGCGTGATTGGAGATAAGTTGGTTGATGTATATTTACATGTGCAGGTTGCCAAAGACTTTTGGGAGACGCTCGAATCTAAATTCGGCGCAACCGATGCTGGAAGCGAGATGTACACTATAGAGTAGTTTCACGATTACAAGATGGTTGAAAACCGTTCTGTATTGGAACAAGCTCATGAGATACAGTGCATCGCTAAGGAGCTTGAGCTTCTCAAGTGTGTGCTATCGGGCAAATTTGTCGCGGGATGCATAATCGCTAAGCTGCCTAATTCCTGGAGAAACTTTGCTACTACTCTGAAACACCAGAGGCATGAATTCTCAGTTGAGGATGTCATCGGCCATCTGAGTGTCGAGCAGAATTCGAGAGCCAAGGACTCGCACGGAAAAGGGAACGAGGGAACTTCTGTCGCTAATTTTGTACAGAAGAACTTCAACTTTCACAAGCCCAAGGGGAAACCTGGTGTCCAACAGAATACCGACTTCAAGAAGAAGGGTAAAAAACCCTTCAACAAGGATACGAAGAAAGGAGCCTGCTTCACATGTGGTTCAGAGGAACATTGGGCTCCCAAGTGCCCAAAGAAGTTCAAGAAACCAGGACAGAACTCCAAGTCCGTCAACATGATTGTGAGCAACAATGAGAATGGTGCATCTGGGTACGGTAATTTGTTTACTGTATTTTCTGTTTGTCAGTCTAACGATTGGTGGATTGACACAGGTGCAAATATTCATGTATGTTCTGACATCTCATTGTTTTCTTCTTATCAGGTCACAGGGAACGGATCTGTAGTGATGGGAATGGCGCGAGTGCTTCTGTTCTTGGTGTTGGCACGGTCGATCTGAAGTTTACTTCAGAAAGGATCGTGCAGCTCAAGAACGTGCAGCATGTCCCCGCCATCAAGAAGAATCTCGTTAGTGGCTCCCTTCTATGTCGAGAAGGGTTTAAGTTGGTCTTCGAGTCTAATAAAGTAGTTGTTACGAAATATGGACTATTTGTTGGAAAAGGTTATGAATGCGGAGGCTTGTTCCGCTTTTTCCCTCGCTGATTTTTGTAATAAAGTCGTGAACAATATTCATTCAAATGAATGAAACAGAAGTTTGGCATCCACGTCTTTGTCACATTGGTTTCAGTTGTATGACACAGTTAGCAAAGCTGAATTTAATCCCGAGTTTCACTTTAGGTAAAGGTTCTAAGTGTCATTCATGTGTGCAAGCAAAGCAATCTCGCAAGCCCCATAAAGCTACTTTACGCCAAATTGACAATTCAAGGCATAGTCCATTGTCAGTTGTGAAGGAGTGTAGCTATTTGTTCTAGGTGGATGTTCCACTATAACGGGTCTCCACTGAAAATACTGGTATATCAAAACAGTGTTTGGAACAGAGGACAACATCATGGGTCTTTGGGATCTGGTGGGGGATTGTTGAAAATATAGGGTGGGCTTTAGGCCCATCTAACGATTTCAGAAAAATCCCTAAAGGCCCATGCTGTCATGGCAAGTGGTGAATGTTTAGTCCCACATGGCTAGTTGGGAGAGATGTACACCAACTTATAAGGTGAGTTCTTCTCCCACAGGTATGAGGTGTTGGTTGTGAAGAGAATGGAGGTGCTCCACACGCGCGCTTCTCCTCCTCTGCCGCCGCCCGCCTCGCCTCGCCACGCCTCGTCACGACACGGCGCGTCGCGCCGCGGGTTGCGGGAATCTCGCCGAGCCGATCTTATCTTTTTATCACGCAGGAAAAATGTGAGCGGTAACGGAAACGTTTTGCCTTAATGGCGTTAATGGAGAATGAATGTGAGCTGAAACGTTTTGTATTAAGTGCTTTTAAGTACGTCCGATTCTAGTCTCTTAATTCTCTCTTAATTGCGTGCGTTTCCGTTGGCCTTCCACCTGCGTGTGTGCCTACATAAGAGGGGTCGCTTCTCTCCAGCAGACACAACAGATCGCATCTACTCCATGTGCCGCCACAGTGGGTTCTCTCACTGTTGCTGCCTCCGGTGATCCCATCCCGTCCACCGCGTACACGGCTGACGGGATAGAAGGCCTCCGAAATCCCGCCTCTCGAAATCCTGTATGGGAGAGGGGCGATTAGCTTTTTGGGGAGCGTCTCCTACGCGACTGCTCGCCTACGTTCGTCTGCATCAACTTCGTCTGCGTCGACTTCGTCATCATCATGAGCACCGAGGACGCCACTGCTGCTGCTGCTGCCTCTCAAGAGGCTGCCAACGCCGCTGCTGCTACTGCCTCCGCTGCTGCTACGGCCAACTGGCTTACTAGAGGGTATAATATGCTTATCCCTCTCTTCATAATTTCCTTGTCCGCCGTACTAGTGATTTGCGTAGATGTTTCTACTATAGATCAATATATAAAAGCTGGAAAGAATCGCCCCAGATCGTACGCGCCACGTCGCCGGCAAACGCCGTCCGTCCGATCCGGTGATCCAACGGCCAGAAACCATCCACGACCTCTCCCAGCGCGCGGTACTGTTCACCATCGAATTTCTTCCAATCACAACGTGCCACGTCGCCCGGTCGCTTCCCCGTCACTCCGGTTCCAGCCGGTAACCGCGCCACTTTGCAAAAAAAAAACCTCGCACCTCAACAAAATACCCCGCAACCCACAACTCCCCGTGAAGATGGACCTATCTACAATTTCCGGAAACCCCAGGGACCTCGCTGGAAAAAAAACACCGCATCCCCTCCCTCTCCTTATCTCTCTCGCGCGACCACGACGTCGCCGCCGCCACCGACGCGCGCCGCCGTCGCTCCGCTCCTCCCCTGACGAATCGACGCACACGGGGAGCTCCGCCGCCGTCGCCTCTCCCCCTCACCGAGAAACGCGTGTCGGGACGCCGCACGCGCGCCCAAATCGTTGTCGCCGTGCTCGCTGTCCGCCGCCGCCGTTTTGCTCGCCGCCGGTGACTCCGGCGACCAAATGGTCCGAGGCGCCGCCCGCCCTACTCTCCTCCACCTCCTCGAGCGGATCCACGCGGCCCGAGCCCGCGCGCGCGCAGCTGCTCGAGCGCGAGCTCGGCAGCGCGTCCGCCGCCGGCGAATGACGCCACATCCTGACGTCACCGCGGGCCCACATGTCAATCTTTCCACATTTTCGTAAACGATTTTTACAATTAAGAAAATCCTGAAGTGTGGGCCCTCTGTCAGAAACTTCACAATTACAGAAAATGCTGAAAATTGTAAAATTCATATCTTCTAATCCGTAATTCATAAAAATACAAATAATATACCAAAATTTGCAAAAAATGAAATCTTTACAACTAACACATTTCCATGCATGATTAAACAACTTTAAATAATTTTATAATTTATGATCTATCCATCAGAAAAATATGAACAATATATCAAAATGACCAGAGAAATACATGCTAACTATTTATGGCAAAATGTAAACAAATTTGAACATTTTAATTTGCCAAATATGAGGAAACAATCTAAATGCATTTCCTCTAATTATATGGAGTAGAATTTAATGAATACTTATATGACGCATTTTCCCTGATTATGGAGTTCAATTAATTATTTATGGCAAAATACAAACATATTTGAACATTTCAATTTGCTAAATATTTGGAGCTACACTAAACTATATCAAAATGCTCAGAAAAAATGAATTATATGGAGTAGAATTTAATAAATACTTATATGATGCATTTTTCCTGATTATGGAGTTCAATTAAATATTTATGGCAAAATACAAACATATTTGAACATTTCAATTTGCTAAATATTCGGAGCTACACTAAACTATATGAAAATGGTCAGAAAAAATGCTAACTATTTACGGCATAATGCAAACATATTTGATCATTGCAATTTGGCAAATACTTCGAGACAATCTAAATGCATTTCCTCTAATTATATGGAGTTGAATTTAATAATTGCTTATATGATGCATTTCCTCAAATTATGGAGTTAAATTAAATATCTATGGCCACATACAAGCATATTTGAATATTTAAATTCGCTAAGTATTTGGACATACTCTAGACGACAAATTCTGACGGGTTTTTTTTATCACAACAGCCGCGGCAGGCTCTATTACGTGATGGAATAAAAGAGCTCCTTATATATAATTTCTATGATTATTTTCTAATGATCTACAAATTTGTTGTTGTTTATACGGGCTACATTAGTGCACCTGTTCGTTTTTATCAGCTGAAACATCTGTTGACAAAAAAATCCATGGTCACCCACCTAATATTTCCTCTCCTAATAACAGTTTGTTTCACTATGAATTCCTGTTTAATTAGAAGAACTAGGATGTCAAATATGAAATTTGTGGAAATGACATCTCACCTCCATTTAACCCCATCTTTATATTTGGTTTCTTCTATTTTTTTGCTTTTCTTTTGCTTTGCAGTAAAACAATATTGGAATAATGATCAAGAAGAAGAAAATAAATACAAGACATTTCAGTTTAGGAAACAATTGTAATTTCCCTTTTTGAATTTCAATTTGCTGTAATAGAGTTGTAAAGACATTGTAATTTGTGTTTAATCAGTAAAATGATTGGTTTGTCTTTGCAAGAATTCAATAAGTTGAAATATTTATTGCAAGGTTTGAATTATTCAAATATTTAATAAATCATTTACCTAAATGTTATTTTTTTAATGTTTTATTGTGTTTTATCAATTAATAATCGCAGCCGCCGTGCTCTCCTTCCCCAACTCCGGCCGCCGCCCCGTCCAGCTCGATTCGCTCCGCCCTGACCTCGCCTGGCCTCCCCGACCTCTACATCGTTCTCCTGGAGAGACGCTGGTCCGGCTGGACCTCTTCCCCATGCTCTCTGTGACCGTGGCCGTGGTGCTCACCGTCCGTCGCCGCGTTTCAGCCCGCCGTCGGCAAGCCCATGACCATTTGGTCATCAGCGCTGCCGGTTTCTGCTCCCTGTGACCTCCTCTGCCGACTCCGCGTGGCCCCAGACCCCCGTGCGTGCTCGCCTGCTCGACCGCGAGCTCGGCAGAGCTCTGCCTCGCCGGCCATGACCATGCTAATGTGGCGTGGGCCCCATACGTCCGATTTTTAATCTTTTTCGTAATTGTTTTTCGTAAATAATAAACCCCCGACATGGGGGTCCCTCTGTCAGAAATTTCATAATTACAGAAAATGCTGAAAATTGTAAAATTCATATCTTAACTTGGAAGGACGATTTTACAACAATTTCCTAGCGACAATTGTTCAACGATACTTATTCCGCTAAGATAAATTTAAAATGGATTTTTTTCTTCCAACTGTACACAAAAATTGATCTTCATCAGATGAGTTTTCGCAAAGAGTGCGGCGTGTCGCCGCGCCAAGATGCCTAGTTTCTCTAGTACATGGTTATATCATAGAATTTCAGTATGCCATTAGCACCGTTTACGTCATGCTTATGATTTGTACATGGATTAATTTAATCAGAAAATTGCTTATATTCACAACACTTGTAGAATCCCACCTTCATCAATAAAGTTAATCTTACATCCGCAATTCTTGATTGCATTATTGGTTCTTACTTGTTCCTCGATCGCAGGTGGAACTAGACCTTTTGGTCAGCCTGATCGTACTTCTGCAGGATTGGTAACTCCCGAAGATTGGTTTAGCGATTGTATTGGCGCTGCGTACGTGTGCGTAGTTGTCGGTCGCTAAGGTCGAACTCCAACAGAATCGACGTATCATCATCTCATTGAAAGATCGGACACCTTTACCTATAATCCACGAAAAAGCCATACAAAAATATTTTAGTATTAGATCATCATGTCATACAACCAGTTTTAGCCTTTTCGCCAAATCACTTAGTTCTGTTTTGTTGAATTTTCGTTGCATCGTGTGTCGAGTTGCTGGTTTTAGTCTAGATTTTTAGAGTTTCGAATTCTAGTCACATTTTGTTCACGTCAAATCCACATAAACCATCATCCGCTCATATTCCGCTGCCACTTATTTCTTCCACTTCCGTTGTCGTGACTCTTTCCATCATCCACGTCCACTCTTCCAAAATTTGTTTTCCGTCACCATAGTCTCCAGTTCTATCCACGAGAAAACAGGATCGATTCAATTTGGGAACTTGGTCCGTTTCCTTCGAAGGTCAGATCCCGTTGCTTGTTTTCCGCACGTACGTATCTTTGCAAGTTTGGATCGGCAAAAAAAAAAAGGAAAAAAGGAAAAGATTTTCCGATCAGTTTTGGTACTACGTAATAGTTGTTCTCTTGTTTCTTCTGGTACGAGTAACAAGAAGTCAAACGTGGTACTTTCCTTTGGAGGTCGGATTCTACCCAGCAAAACAGTCGGCTGCCAGATTTGTTTCGTCGGCCAGGAAAAAAAAAACACGAAAGAGTTTGGATCAGTTTTGGCTTCGGCAGAGAGAGAAAAATGCCATATTTATCCACCGCACCATCCTATTTCACGTGAGGTGATTCTTCAGCAAGTTTTGATCGGCAAAAGAAGGAAAAATAAAGGATCGACAAGCTGATCGCTGTTTTTGGAACTTGATCCATTTCTATCTTAGCAAGGAAAGTCAGATACGTTGTTTGTTCCAACACGTACCTACTTTGATAGGCACGAACAAACTTTCCTGCCTCGCGCCGACCACAGATGGTGTCTACCGGCTAGCGATGACAGCGCGTTCCAAAAATAAAAGTGAAAACAATTGCCGATTTTTGTGCCGATCGGTTTGTCCGTTGCCTCGATTTTCGTTCTTGAGATAGACAACTAGAGGTGCAGCGTTACGTGTGTTTGCCAGGGTCCATTTGCTCGATACAGTGCCACCCGAGACCTTCTATTCCGGCTGCGTTCATCTACTTTCTCCATCGACACGCCCGCAATTTTATTTCTTCACATTGGATAATCCACTTTCTAAGCTACACGATCTCAGCTTATTCTATTTGTTCCGTTCACGCGCATGATTTTATCTGTGTCCTAGGCTCGCGTCTAGCCTAGTACCAGCACTTGGCAATTTTGAACGGATTTCCAACTTTACATTGACTAACGTGGTTTTGGTATTTTCTCCACATATATATAAGCCTACCTATAGCTTCACATATTTCTACCCGTGCATTGTGAGCTCGCCTGGCAATCGCTTTGTCCAATCTTTGAAGCGCCGATTTTTGTGGTTGCCGTGACGCCCTCCTGCGTGGTAAAGAACTTGTAAGAGCTTTATATTTTGCTTGACGGATTATGCGACTTGCCACCACATACTAGTAGTTAATATGAATATATACTTGTGATTTGTTCTTCTTTTCTACTAATCATGACAGGTTCGGTGTTAGAACTTCTTGGTCTTCGACTATACTTGGCGATTTGCCACCACCACCACCATATACACAACACATCCGCCACGGCGTGAGGTACAAACACATAAAGAGGCACATGATCAGATTACTATTTCTATGCCTCCTTTTGCGGGTCGTTATAAACCTAAGTTGTATATTGAATGGGAAATTGAGATAGATGCTATATTTGTGTCCTGTGATTTTTCTGAGCGTAAGAAAGTAAAAACTACATTAGTACATTCACTGGTCTTGCGTCCATTTGGTGGAATGAATATTGTCGCTCATATCCTGATTATATACCTACTACTTGGCATGATTAAAACTTCCTATGCGGTATAATTTGTTCCAACATACTACACACGTGACATGGTTAGGAAATTGGAAAATTTAAAACAAGGTAGTAACACTGTAAAAGAGTATTATGATGATTTTGAAACTACTTTGTTACATTCTCTTTTAGAAGAAAGTGAAGACGATTTTATGGATAGATTTTGGAGAGGCTAAACCGTGATATTCAGGATATTTTAATTCATGAAAAGTGTTATCCATGGATCGTTTGTTTCGTCTTGCTTGTAAAGCTGAACAGGAAATACAGAGACGTATTGATGGCGTGAATCATACGCTCGTTGGGAGACCCCAAGAGGAAGGTATGATGCAGTTCAGCAGCAAGTTTTTCCTCAGAAAGAAACCAAGGTTATCGAACCAGTAGGAGCAGCAACTCTTCAGAAGGTTGTTGATACGTGCATTTTATATATCATTTATATAACTTTTAGTATCATACTAGTATGTTCCTGAGGGCATAGGATGAATTGGCATTGATTTATATATGACATGTGTTGGTATTTTGTCAAGAGTTTATCTTTTATGTGATTCTATGATGGTGTTGTGCGAACGTCGACTGCACAACACTTCACCTATATGGGCTCATAGGAGAACACCGTAGTGTAATGAATTGATGGAGACTTGGGAGGACACGTAAACCTGAGACCGAGTCATGAAGTTATATTATGAGGGTATTAGTATCGGGGACCTTAGAGTGTAATGCTATGGTGGGACTTTAGGTCTTAATAATTCTTGTGCAGTCATTTGCTTGGCCACATGATCCATCATAAGGGGTTGTAGTTTATTTATTTAGCTATACCTAATTATGGCTCCGTCCAAAGAGGATTAAAACTTGACAAGATATTCAACGTGTTGTTTAATAAATCTCTATGCCTAGCATCATCCATGCCGCCCTCGGGAACGTTTGCCACATATAAGTTACACATCACTTGAGCTTGTCCTCTTGCCACATAAGAGGATTGGGCTTTCTCTCTTTGAGAGCTTTCACTTGCTACTATCTGTTATCTGCTTGCAATTATACAACTGAAAATACCAAAAACACTGCATCTTTTATTGTTTTATTTATCAATCTTACTAACCAATACCTTCAGCTCCTCGTGGGTTCGACAACCTTTTCTAATTGAAAGGTACTACAATTGATCTCCTGCACTTGGGAGCCATCAAGATACTTTTCTGGCGCCGTTGCCGGGGAGCGTAGCGCTATTGGTAAGAAGTTTGGTAAGGAAACTTGAAAGCTGTTTATCTCATTGTTACTATGGCATTTATGAATCGTGCCTCGCTGCATCTTGCTCTATATGAAAGTGCTTATGCCACTACTGCAAAGGTGGTTGAAACTACTGTGTCTGAGGTACCTAAAGTGGGATTAAAATTCCCATGGTCATGTTAAAAGAGTTATGAAAAATCCATTTACAGGAGATGGAACTAAGTCGGCACGCGAGCACATGGAAATAATTGAGGACATATGTGGCTTATTCAGACTACCTGGTATTTCAGAGGATCAGGTAAAAAGGAAGCTATTGTATTTGTCTTTATCTGGTAATGCTCGTGATTGGTACAGGTCTTGGATGAAGAGGTCCAGAATGAATGGAGTATCTTGAGGAAGGTTTTCTTTCTTAAATATTTTACTCCTAAAGAAGCTTATGATAACCGCTGCTATATATTCAATTTCTGGCCACATCTGGGAGAGAGTATTACTCAAGCTTGGGGGAGGTTAAAGGAACTCCTTCGCAAGAATCCATGTCATGATCTTACAAGGAAACTTATATTGATAAACTTTTATGTGAGACTACCTATGAAGCACAAGGAGATTCTGGATAATTCATCTGGTGGAAGTTTTACTAATAACACTGAAGAAGAAGCATGGAATTTATTGGAGACTATTTCTGAAAATACTAGCCACTGGGATCTTGATAAAGGTAATGAGCCATATTTTGATTATGAATATTCATGTGTAGAGAATTTCTCTACTTCTATTCTGTTTAAAAATCTGAGTGATACTTTTGGTCTTGATCCTTATGTTATAATTGAAATAGCTAAAGGTTTTGCTGATCATATCTGTGTTCCAAAAAGTGGATTTGAAGTTTATGTTGAACCTGTTAAACAATCTATTGTTGTTCCTAAAGTTATTAAACAGGTTGAACCAATGTCATCTGTGACAATTGAGGAGTATGTTGAACCACCTCCATTTCCAAACCAAGTTAAGGAGAATTTACTTAAAGCTGTTACTAACAAGAGTAACAAAAGATGTTCTCAGCCTTATGAACAGGTGGAAGTCAACACTCAAATTTCTGTTATCAAGCAACTAAATGAAGAAGACCCAGTGGATGTTTATCTATGTGAAGATGCTACCAAAGTCATCAAAGGTAATTCGGCCAAAGTTGGGAAACCTGTTATATCATGCTCTATTGGGACTTCAAGTTATCATGGTCTATGTGATATTGGAGCAAGTATTAGTGTCATTCCATATTCTCTTTATCTTGAGATCAAGCCTGATATTGATCCCATTGTTATGGAAGAGACAGGTATGACAATTCAACTTGCTAATAAAGATTATATTAGTCCATTTGGAATTGTTAGAGATGTTGAAGTATTGATTGGCAAAATAAAATACCCTGCTGATTTTATTGTGCTTGGTTGTCCTCAAGATTCATTTTGTCCTATCATTTTTGGTAGACCTTTCTTACATACTGTTGGTGCTGAAATTAATTTGCCTAAAGAGAAAGTGTTTATTAAATGTGCTGGTGAGAAACTTGAATTTAACTTTTCCAAATTTGCTGATAAACATGTTGAGAAAGAGCCAATTCCTAATAATTTAATTGAAACTCTTGCTCATATAGCTGTAGCTTCAACTGATGTTGTAGAACGTTATATGCTTAATCAAGATGAACCATTTAATGATGAGGAAAAAGAGGCTTTGGAACAAATATTATGGCAACAACCACCACAATTACAATTGCATATCCCACCTGATAATTTAGGAGTGCTACCACCACCTAAAGGGGATCCTAGTTTTGAATTGAAACCTTTGCCTGCAAATCTGAAATATGCATATTTGGATGAGAAGAGCATATATCCTGTCATTATTAGTGCTAACCTTTCAGCTGAAGAGGAAGAGAAATTACTTGATGTGCTAAAAGCTCACCGACCAGCCATTGGATACTCTCTTGATGATCTTAAAGGTATAAGCCCCGCTCTATGTATGCATAAAATTAATCTGGAGGAAGATGCAAAACCTGTTGTTGATTTTCAACGCCGCCTCCATCCAAAAATGAAAGAAGTGGTAAGAAAGAGGTAATAAGACTTATTGAAGCTGGTATCATTTATCCTATAGCTGACAGTAAGTGGGTTAGTCCTGTTCATTGTGTTCCTAAAAAGGGTGGAATGACTGTTGTTCCAAATGAAAAGGATGAACTTGTGGCTCAACGTACTGTAGTTGGTTATAGGATGGTTATTGATTTCAGAAAATTGAATAAAGCAACTCGAAAAGATCATTATCCATTGCCATTTATTGATCAAATGCTAGAAAGGTTATCTAAACACTCTCACTTTTGCTATCTAGATGGTTATTCAGGTTTCTCGCAAATTCCTGTCCATAAGGATGATCAAGAAAAGACCACTTTTACTTGCCCATATGGTACTTTTGCTTACAGGAGAATGCCATTCGGTTTATGTAATGCTCCTGCTACTTTTCAAAGATGCATGAATGCTATATTTGCTGATTATATTGAAAAGATAATGGAGGTTTTTATGGATGATTTTTCTGTGTATGGTACTTCCTTCGATAATTGCTTGTTCAACCTTAACAAAGTTTTACAGCGTTGTGAAGACCAACACTTGGTTCTTAATTGGGAGAAGTGTCACTTCATGGTTACTGAGGGTATAGTTCTTGGGCATAAGATTTCTGGAGAAGGAATAGAAGTTGATCCAGCAAAGATTGAAGCTATTGAAAAACTACCATATCCAAGGGACCTCAAAGGTATAAGAAGTTTTCTTGGGCATGCAGGTTTTTACCGTAGGTTCATTAAGGATTTCTCCAAAATATCAAAACCTCTAACCAATCTTCTGCAAAAGGATGTTCCTTTCTCTTTTAATGATGATTGCATTGAGTCCTTTAATATTTTGAAGAATGCTTTAATCACTGCTCCCATTATTCAACCTCCTGATTGGAACTTGCCTTTTGAAATTATGTGTGATGCTAGTGATTATGCAGTTGGGGCTGTTTTGGGCCAACGTGTTGATAAGAAACTGAATGTTATTTATTATGCTAGTAGAACACTTGATGCTGCTCAAAAGAATTATGCTACAACTGAGAAAGAATTTTTAGCAGTACTGTTTGCTTGTGACAAGTTTAGACCTTATATTACTGATTCAAAAGTCACAATACATACTGATCATTCTGCTATTAAATACTTGATGAATAAGAAAGATGCTAAGCCTAGACTAATAAGATGGGTACTTCTATTGCAAGAATTTGATTTACACATTGTTGATAGGAAAGGGGAGGATAATCAAGTTGCTGATCATCTCTCTAGGATGGAAAGCATACCTGATGATCCTATTCCTATTAATGATAGCTTTGTTAATGAACAACTTGCAATTGTTAATGTTTCTAGTGCTAAAGTTGCATCTCCTTGGTTTGCCAACTATGCAAATTTTATTGTTGGTAAAGTTTTGCCTCCACACTTCACTTCTCAACAAAGAAAGAAATTCTTTTATGATCTTAGACATTATTTTTGGGATGATCCTTTCCTCTATAAGAAAAGTGTGGATGGTATTATTAGACGTTGTGTACCTGAGCATGAACAACAGGCTATTATAAGAGATTGTCATGACAGTCCCTATGGAGGGCATCATGCAGGAGATCGCACAGGAGCAAAGGTATTACAATCTGGTTTCTATTGGCCTACTTTATTTAAGGACTGTGCTGAATATGTTAAATCTTGTGATAAATGTCAAAGAGTAGGAAACATTGGTAGGAGGAATGAAATGCCTATGAATTATTCATTGCCACTTGAACCATTTGATGTGTGGGGTTTTGACTTTATGGGTCCTTTCCCAGAATCAAAGACAAAGCATACTCACATTTTGGTTGCAGTTGACTATGTTACAAAGTGGGTGGAAGCAATTCCAACCAAAAGTGCAGATCATGCCACAGCAATGAAGATGCTCAAGGACATCATTTTCCCCAGGTTTGGTGTTCCTAGGTTCTTAATTACT
Organism: Poa pratensis; assembly: GCA_947311845.1. Lineage (NCBI taxonomy): Eukaryota > Viridiplantae > Streptophyta > Magnoliopsida > Poales > Poaceae > Poa > Poa pratensis. The sequence goes on along the minus strand of CAMZMU010000041.1, from coordinate 131,198,066 downwards.
GATGGTGGTTCTCATTTCTTGCATGGTGTTCTTAGAAAAACTTTGGCAAAATATGATGTTAACCATAGAATTGCATCTCCTTATCATCCTCAAACAAGTGGGCAAGTTGAATTAAGCAATAGGGAAATTAAACTCATTTTGGAAAAGACAGTGAATAAGTCTAGATCTGATTGGCCAATTAAGATTAATGATGCTTTGTGGGCTTATAGAACTGCTTTTAAAAATCCTATGGGAATGTCTCCTTATAAAATGGTTTATGGAAAAGCTTGTCACTTACCTGTTGAACTAGAACATAAAGCTAGATGGGCTATTAAACAACTGAACTTTGATTTTAAAACTGCGGGAGAAAAGAGAATTCTTGACCTAAACCTACTTGACGAATGGAGAAATGAAGCTTATGAAAGTGCCAGGATGTTTAAAGAAAAAGTTAAGATTTGGCATGACAAGAAAATTAAGAAAAAGGAATTCAAAGTAGGTGATCAAGTTTTATTGTACAACTCTCGTTTCAAGTTTTCTGCAGGGAAGCTAGCTTCAAAGTGGCAGGGACCATTAGTGATACAGGAGGTGTACCGTTCAGGAGCTATCCGTCTTCACGGTGACATGAAAGGTAAACCTCATGTAGTCAATGGACAACGCCTTAAACCTTATATTGCAGGAAAGAGCTTCATCGGAAGGGTGGAGGAGTTGAATTTACAAACACCGGAAGAGGTAATTGAGAGAAACCGTGCAGTTCAGAAACCCTAAATCAATAGAAGGTAACTTTTGTGTTGGAAAGTTTCTCGGAATTGCATAAAATTTTACGGAGGTCAATTTTTATGGAAATCATCGTATGGGACAAGAAAACTGGACGAAACGGAGACCCGAGGGAAAAGAGAGGGGCCCACGCGGCCCATGTACCTGGCCGCGTGGGGCTATCCCTTTTCCACCTCGGAGTCCTTTTTCGTCTCGTTTTCGATCCCGACGCTTCGTCTTGACCTAAAAACCCTCAATATATACCCTCTCTGCCGATCTAATCTCGCACCGAGCGTTCTCGAGCGATCTTTGTTTCTGTTGTTTCTGCCTGTCAGGTTTTAGCCATGTCTTGCTCCGGATCCAACCAAGAGGGGGAGAGCTCTCCCAAGGAGGGTGTTGTGAACCGCTACCTCAACTCCGTGATGACACCACCGAAGACCGTGTGCTTCAAGGAGGGCGTGATGCTCGTGGAGGAGGTGAAGGCTCCCAAGGCCACCGGCACGGTAGAGGAAAGGCTGGATGAGTTGGAGGACAAGACCTTCAGGTATGGCACTGTGGTTTACCGCAGCCTTGATGCTCACCACTTCATGAACCTGGAGCTGGAAAGAAGGTTGAAGAGTACAAGAAAAGGCTTGAAGATCTGGAAGATAGTACAAGGACGTCATCGACAAGTGGGAAAGTTCCAATGCTTCATGTGGGATGGAGAACCAGAACTGCGAATATGAAGAACGCTTCAAGAAGATTGCAGCAGCGCCACCCTCAGGTACAATGATCCACCTACATCTTTCCGTGATGGAAGCCTTTCCATGGAAGATGGCTGAGTGGGAGAAGAATATGAGAAGGAGGAGCTGCAGCAAAGAAAGACCTTGAAACGCCAAGCTTGGGGGAGTTCCATCTAGTCTTTATCTCCACTAGTTTATCATATCTATCTAGTCATGGTGTGTTTGCTTTTATCGTTTAGTTATCAATATCTCTTAGGCGTGTGTGAGCTCATGGAGCATTATCATGTATCCCTATCTATGGTTTATCAATGAATATTAAAGTATGGTGTCATCCATGATTCTCTTGTTTGGGATTTATGGGTAACACTCATGCAAATGAGCGTGGCATATTTAGAATTTCAATCACATCTTGCCTTGAAATTAATTAACTTGAGTATGTTGGACAATTATAGAATTATCTCAATATAGAAGAAGTAAAAAGACTTGTGAATTAATAGTTTGAGGTTAAGATATAGTCTTGTAGGATAAGAAGTTGAGAAGACTTAATGAAAAGGATATAAAACACTCTTGTTACAACCTAGTATCTTTTGAGCAAATTAATGATCATGGATATTTCAATACTTATGCTCTTGAATGTGAATGAAAGGAAGGCACCTGAAATTTCAGCTAGCCATGGAAAGTGTAAGAAAAGGGTTGTGTAGAGCATGGGAACTTGATTGAGATATCCATGACTAAAGTTTGCACTAGTTACTAGTCAAGCAAGAGTGATAACAATTTTTATATCTATCTGTCTTTTCATTTGTCTTCTTTTGAACTTGTTATCCAATGAGAGTTTATCTTGTCTTTGAATTTCAGCAAAGTATAAAAGATTATAATGCTTGCCATGAAGAGCAAAAGCATGTGAAAAACAATATGATTCGATTGTCCAACATACAATGGTTATTTGCTTTCAAAAGTAAGGGGTGATTGCTAGAGTTCTACTTATGTTGCCCTCATATGTATGAGTTTTAGATCATTAATCTTATCTTGCAATTGAATATGATGATGATACAATGCCCGTATTTATTTATCAACCATAAGTCCATTGATGCATGTAATGATCTATGTCCTTACTTACTCGAGGACGAGTAAAGGTTTAAGCTTGGGGGAGTTGATACGTGCATTTTATATCATCATTTATATAACTTTTAGTATCATACTAGAATGTTATTTGCATGATTATATGATTGTTTCTACATGTTTTAGATGATTTTGGGGACTTTCATACAAAGTCCCTATTTTTGGTATTTAATTTCTGGGAGGCAGAAAACCTCCTTTTTCTTGTCTTTAATGTTTCAGGAGCTACAGGACCTCAAATAATAAAAGGAAAAATACTGCGTCAGTTTTTCATCGGGAGAAAGGCAGAGGGAAGAAGACCGAAGAGAGGAGAGCCACGAGGGCCAAATGGGGGTGGCCCACGCGGCCCATGTACCTGGCCGCGTGGGACCCACCAAAAGGTGCCTCGGGCACCTCCTCGCCTGGGGCTTTTTAGCAACGCCTTCGTCTGCCCGAAAAGTAACGCCCTAATTTTTCCAAGTCCATCCGAGGTCGGCGGCGAAACTCCTGATCCCTTCCGAGGGGGGTCAGATCCTGCTGCTCCGGAACTCCGGAGAAGGGGGAAATCATCGTCATCGTCATCACCTCTCCTCCTTGGCGTGGGAGGAGGCCTCTACATCATCACCCCCATCAAGACCAGCACCATCACCATCATCATCACCGTGATCCACTCCGTTCCCCTCGCAGTTTGAGAGTTGCTATACCCTAGATACTTGTCTTGTGCTACTATTCATGTTTGTGATTGAGTACTTGTCATTATTTGGTGGTGAAGTTATAATTTCAGATTGTGTTGTACCACTTATGCCACTGATTATGATCATGTTCGCACGTTGTGAGTAGTTCCCGTATGTTCCTGAGGGCATAGGATGAATTGGCATTGATTTATATATGACATGTGTTGGTATTTTGTCAAGAGTTTATCTTTTATGTGATTCTATGATGGTGTTGTGCGAACGTCGACTGCACAACACTTCACCTTATGGGCTCATAGGAGAACACCGTAGTGTAATGAATTGATGGAGACTTGGGAGGACACGTAAACCTGAGACCGAGTCATGAAGTTATATTATGAGGGTATTAGTATCGGGGACCTTAGAGTGTAATGCTATGGTGGGACTTTAGGTCTTAATAATTCTTGTGCAGTCATTTGCTTGGCCACATGATCCATCATAAGGGGTTGTAGTTTATTTATTTAGCTATACCTAATTATGGCTCCGTCCAAAGAGGATTAAAACTTGACAAGATATTCAACGTGTTGTTTAATAAATCTCTATGCCTAGCATCATCCATGCCGCCCTCGGGAACGTTTGCCACATATAAGTTACACATCACTTGAGCTTGTCCTTTGCCACATAAGAGGATTGGGCTTTCTCTCTTTGAGAGCTTTCACTTGCTACTATCTGTTATCTGCTTGCAATTATACAACTGAAAATACCAAAAACACTGCATCTTTTATTGTTTTATTTATCAATCTTACTAACCAATACCTTCAGCTCCTCGTGGGTTCGACAACCTTTTCTAATTGAAAGGTACTACAATTGATCTCCTGCACTTGGGAGCCATCAGTTGTTGGTGGCGCCGTTACTCGATCACCAACGCGGAACCTGCACACAACACAATCAAACTACTTTGCCCCAACGAAACAGTGAGGTTGTCAATCTCACCGGCTTGCTGAAAACAAAGGATTAAACGTATGGTGTGGAAAATGAGTATTAAATTGCAGAGAATGAAAAAGGAACAGTTTGCAGTTTGTGGTTGTTTAATCAGTGTAAAAGAATGGAACGGGGTCCACAGTTCACTAGTGGCGTCTCTCCATAAAAGATAACTAACATGTTGGGTGAACAAATTACAGCTGGACAATTGACAAATAGTGAGCGCATGACAATGCATATACGTGACATGATGACTACTATGATATTTAATTGGGCATTACGACAAGATACATAGACCGTTATCCAACAGCATCTATGACTAATAATCCACCGCCGGGTTGTCATCCGAGTCCCCCGTTGGTATTAAGTTGCAAGTAACGGATAATCGCATTAAGTAAAGCGCGTAATGTAAACAAACACATATGCCCGTGGACATAGCATCGTTAGGTTACCCCTAGTAGCAACAGCACATCCACAACCTTAGAACTTTCTGTCACTGTCCCAGGTTTAATGGAGGCATGAACCCACTATCTAGTATAAATACTCTCTCTTGGAGTTACAGGCATCTACTTGGCCAAAACATCTACGAGTAACGGAAAGCATGCAAGATCTTAAATAACATACAAGATAAATTGATAATCAACTTGACATAGTATTCAATATTCATCAGATCCCAACAAACACAACATGTAGCATTACAATAATATGATCTTGATCATGTAGGGCAGCTCACAAGATCTAAACATGATGGCACAAAGTGGAGAGACAACCATCTAGCTAATGCTATGGACCCGTAGTCCAAGGATGAACTACTCACGCATCACTCCGGAGGCAGGCATGGCGATGTAGAAGCCTCCGGTGACGATTCCCCACTCCGGCAGGGTGCCGGGAAGAGGTTCTGAACCTCCCGAGCTAGGGTTGACGGCGGCGGCATCTCTGGAACTTTTCGTGGATATTGGCTCAGGCACTTAGGATTTTCGCGTCGGGGGAATAAGTAGGCGAAAGGGCGGCAGCTGGAGACCCCCGAGGGCCCCACACCACCTAGGGCGCGGTAGTGGGGGGGCCCGCGCCCTAGGTGCGTGTGGCCACCTCCTGGCTCTCCTCTGTTGCTCCTTCGGTCCTTCAGGTGTGTTCTGGAAAAATAGGGACCCCCGTGTAGTTTCGTCCAATTCCAAGAATATTTCCAGACTAGCTTTTCTGGAATACAAAAACAGCAGAAAACAGGAACTGGCACTTCGGCATCTTGTTAATAGGTTAGTCCCAAAAAATATATAAAAGTGATATAAAGTAGATGCAAAACATGTAGCAATTGGTATAAAACAAGCATGGAACATCAAAAATTATAGATACGTTTGAGACGTATCACGTATCCATACGACAAACAAGTGTTCGATGGAATCACAGTCATCAGACACAAAGAAGGTTAACCTCTTGACCGCTGCACCTGCGATGGAAGCCACCCAAGCATTTGTGGGGGTCACACCACTACAAACTCGGGACGTGTTAGAATTGACGGTACCTACGACAACTAATAGAAATGGTACTGATTCTATTCCTCGACATGAGATTGATAGATACCACGATGAATTGAATACTTCATGTGTTGAGTTACGATTGTTTTGATCACATAGTCTACCTTAGAGGATTATGCTGCTGATTTGAACAAACCACGTGATCAAACAATTGAGATGCCGACTAATTTGAGTGCACCTATTGCTGATTTTCATTCTTCTATTGATATGAGTGCACCGTTGAAATAATTGCTAATGAGAATGAATCTTGTGAATTGACACATAAATATGATTCGGATCATATAAAATGATTCGGAATGATGAAGTATTAGCTCGAATTTCTCATGATAATACTTTGTTTTCTGTTCCAATGGATCCACCTATGTCTTTGTCACATGCTAGGAATAAAATTTCTGAAATCACATGCTTGCGTGCGTTGAATTGCGCTTATGCCCAGATTTTACCTTTGAATTGATCGGTGATTATGATATTAATAATGAATTTTGGGTGCATAGAATTTGTATAACATGTGATGATCTTGCTATTTTAAAAGAAAATAAATTGTTGCATATGTTCAATCATTTTGATATGACCTCCAACTATGGTATTGATTTTACGCTAAATAGCTTGTTGCATGACTACTTTTCTAAACAAGTTGTGGCTACAATTTCTGATACATCAAATTTTTGTTTACCAATATTGGGATGGTTTAATGATGAGCATTGCCATAAAAATATCATGAGTAAACGCTTCACTATATATGCAAACTGAGTTGCACTAGTTTATTGTGGTTTATTTCTTGTGATAATTCTTTGCCTTTATATCTAACAAAACATGACAATTACCCACGTATAAATTTGACATATGTGATACAACTGAGGGAAATACAAATGGATGACATATAATATATCATGCGTACACCTTATACACCTTGTATAAATTTGACATTTGTCCCTTCATCAATAAAGTTCATCTTACATCCTCAATTCTTGATTGCATTATTAGTTCTTACTTGTTACTCGATCGCAGGTAGAACTAGACCTTTTGGCCAGGCTGATCGTGCTTCTGCAGGATTGGTAACTCCCGGAGATTGGTTTAGCGATTGCATTGGCGCTGCGTACGTGTACGTAGTAGTCGGGTCGCCAAGGTCGAACTCCACCAGAATCGACGTATCATCATCTCATCGAAAGATCGGACACCTTTGCCCTATCACAAAGGCGAAGAGATAGAGGCGGAATGGAATAAATATGACGGTGGGGAGCAGAGACGGCCGCCTCGGGCGCCGCGCCGGCGAGTCAACCTCACCTTGCCGGTGCCGCCAGCCTCCCTCCGCGTGGACCTGGCCTGTCAGCAACCATGGGACGGGCGTGCCCGGGCGGCCCCAACCCTTCCCACATATGGGCTAGGTTTGGGGTGTGCCGGTCAGTCCAGACGTATAGGCTGAATTTGAGGGGTGCGGTTGGGCGGCCGTTTTTAGGCCAAACCCTGTTCGGGCTGTCCGTCCGGATGTATAGGGAGGTTTTGAGGGCCTCAGTTGGAGAAGCTTTAACAAAACCGACTTGGGGAGGGGTAGTTTGGTTTGGTACCAGAAAAACTAATCTAACGCAAGGGCCTAACAGAGCCGACGGCGATGTCATATATATGGAAAACCATATTATGCAAAGTATATCAAGTAGGAAAGACAAACTTTTTCAGGGTAGAATAAGGAAGCACATTTTAAAATAGTGTCAAATAAGAAATTCCCTCTTATAGTTTCATTTGTGGGCTAACTGTTTTAGACTTCTATTTACAGGTTGACCAATCAACATATTGTATTGCGTGGCTTAGGAACACGGGTACGCAAGTAACTATACTCGAAGGTCAGTAAACCGGCTCTTATTACAAGATTTTAGCTGCTTAGTTGCCATATTGGATTTCCAAAATGCATAAAATCTATTGTTTCAGCAGTATAATGCATGAATAAATCTTGTTTTGTTGGCTTTGTCGCAGACATTGTATTAGTGGACAAGATTATTTCCACGACATTGAAAACTGGCGGTTAGGATGGATGGACTATGATTGTACGTTCAAATATCTTTCCTCTAGTTTATCGATCGTCGGTTGTTTTAACTACTTGTTCATCAACAAGATGCCACTCTCTTTCAGGTTCTCGTCCTTTTAATGTAACTACCTCTCCTCGGAAGAAAATGGCCAGCTCAGGGCGGGGGGCATTGCATATAATCTCAACCTATACCGGACTTGCTCTCATGCTAATATTCTACGGAGTATATCATTTTGCTCGCCTAGTTAGCAATGACTGTAGCCGCTATCCAACTCTGCTGAAACAGGGGACAACATACTGCCAATGTGAGGGCAGTAGTTAGACAAGTATGCTCTTGATTGCAAGTTATTCCCATTGGCCCTTCGAACAACGTACTGCAAATGCCTAATGTCATTATTGTAACACCGCAGTCAAGCATAAGACAATCCCTCGTTTGGTGTTCGAAAAGATTATGGGAATTCCACCTACTCAGTATGCCACAATTTTCTTGCCTTTTTCGAAGAAAAAAAAACAATTTTCTTGCCTTGAGGTCCTGAAAACACTATGAGATTGTCCAACACATCAGCGCCAAAGATAACAATACTTTTTTTGAAATAGGAATAAGACCCCGGCATCCGCATCAAGGGATACACACATCCTTTTTATTACAAAGGTTAGCGGTATCAAGTTTACAAGTTATGTATCACATAAGGTTTGAAACATGTATCAACCTAAGTCTTCATCTTCTTGGCTTATATCCTTTTCCTTGCTTGCACCGATACCAATACTCATGCATAAAGATGTTTTGTCAATCATCTGAAGGGACATAAGGGGTATAATTAACCATGAGACTTTGATCAGATCCTAAATATGAGGATACTGAACGAATTATCTAAAGTTTGTATTTGAATCGAGTGAGCCCTATACGTAAATATAGAAGAGATATCTTAAAGTGACTAATCACATCATAAATCGCAAAAAATAGAACGCTGCATTGATGCATGATGCTCTATTCACAAATATAAGCTTCCATTCCAATATTATGGTCCATTTATATGTTAGAAAATGATATTTGCATAACATGGTAAATGCATTCATAATAAACTGGAAATGCTTTATCTGTACCATCTTAAATTTCCATAGCTGCACATAGCATGGGCATCGGTACATCAAATCTGGAAAAAAGAAGAAGAAAACAATTAACTTTCAGATAACGCGTTGAGAAATGAAATTAAGAAATATAATATGCAACTAAAATGTATCGTCCATGAATTCTGATAATTGACCTTTTGTAAATAGGCTGAGGAACAATGACTCCCGTTATAAAGACAGGAGACAGCTAGCAGAATAATTAAAATAATCAATAAAAATTAAAGATCATCTTACAAAGTAACACACTACTCTAGCAACATGTTTCAATAGCTCTCTCCTTGCATATCGTGAGCATATACCAATACCATGCATCCTTCTCAGCACCAGAGTTGCCTTCTCATCAGTGACGAAAATATAGGAAAACAAAAACCACTAAAATCAAATTCCATATGCTTACAAATTAACATGGGTGGAGCCAACTGCCGGCAACCCGGGAGGCTGCTCAAAATCGTCCAGCAACTCTACGTTGGGGAATTAAAAACAGCGCTTAGCAAGGATTCTTACGGGGCAAAACCTAGGTGCCATGGGTGTGTGCAGCTTTTCCACAGGCTCCCTGTTGAGTGGTCGCCACCCGCATGGAAGTAATTGTGCTAGCTAATTGTGGATGAATCGATCGACCACAACGGGAATCAACGGGAATCAATCTCCCGTGTGTTCCATGGGAGTAGCTGTATTTAAGATCCATCGATTCCCGTGTGTTCTAGCGAGGAGTGGCGGCCGCGCTGGTTGCCTGCTTGCCTTCTAGATGGATGGATGGATGGATCGATTCTATCTGCAGCTAGCTGGACTCTGGTTTTGATCAATCGATTGCAGCTCAGTGAGATGCTAGATGTGAGGGAGGAAGAAGACGATGGGGAAAAAGAGGAGATTTTTTTAGAGAAAGCAGGGAATACGGGAGCGAGCGGAGGCGCGCACGGGAGGCTAATCTGCGGAGAAGGCGCGCGATCCCTAGAGAGAAGAGCGGGGAGGGAGGAGACGGCCTGCGCGCGGTGGTACCTGTTGCTGGGCATGGAGAACTCGGCCGTGGCGGTGCGTAGCACCTCCTCCGGTGCCGTCTCCGGGGCCGCCATCTGGACGCGGCGGCCGCGAGGACCACCCGCACGGGCAGCCAGCGGCACCATAACCGGAAGCGTCCTAGCAAGGTTAGCCTCCGGAGAAGATAGGGGATCACGGGCAGGGAGCTTCAGGGCACGAGGAAGACGAAATAGTGGTCGGCGAGGACCGGCCGCTCACCCTGAGCGCGATAGAATGGACAGCGAGGCCGAGGGAGGTCGTGGACAGCGAGGCCGAGGGAGGTCGAACAACGGCGAATCAAACTCGGCAACCGGCGGCCGGACGCGAGGAAGACGGCGTCGATCTCGCGGTCTACGGCATCCCGGCTCGCGCAACTCCACGAAGATAATAAGGAGACGACGGCGGAGCTCGTAGCGGTCTCACCGGTCCAGGAAGGTCGGAAATGGCGGCGAGGCGAAGCGCGGCGGCCGTACGGCGTCGGCAAGGTTTGGTACAGAAAAGAATAGGAAGAGAGATAGGACGCGCGGATGGCCTGAGTGCGTCACCGGATAACCGGGAGTGACCGGCGCGGCCGGCGCAGGTGACCGGGCGACGTGGCAAGCTATCATTGGACAAAATTCGCAGATGAACAGTGTGTCCGGATAGTGGGCGACGTGGGTACATCTGGGCCGTCCGTCGCACAGATTGGACGGCCGTCGTTCACCCGCGACGTGGATAGCCTGAAACGCTATGAATCTGTCCATCTTTTATATATATATATACTAGGTAACTAGGTAACTAGGTAAATTTGCGCGGCGATGCCGCGCGTGTGTGCGTAAAATTGAAATCTGGAAATGCGGGCATTTAAATTTGTTGAATATTTTGGAAATTAATGAAATTTAAAGAGAGTTTTTACGTCTAAAAGGTTGTTTAGATTTTGGAAATTGTTCAAAATGGATACATTGTACGTGCCTAAGTAAATTCGTCTGGCTATATGTTCTTGAAGAATCAAGGATCATTTTATCAATCCGGCAATTTGGTTTGAATTTTAGCAAAAAAGTACAGAAGAACCAATTTGATAGACATGCAAACCTGAATCTGAAGGTGGTTGCAAAATCTGAAGTACAGCCAGCCGTGCAAACACGGATGAATCACATGTCCTGAAGCTCTCAAATGAGGGAAATAAATTTTCATGTGTAGCAATTTCATCTTTCCTTTCTAGTTCACTTTAATCGCTGCACCAGGAAAATATTAGAAGGATACAATATGAAAAATGTTGTCATATTTGAGAAAAAGAGATGAAAACCTGATACCAAACTTCATCCGGTCACAACTTGTCTGTTGTTATTTGAGTACAAATGAGTACGATATATCTGAGTCAGTACCAGTAAAATAGACTCATATCATAATTCTGAAAATATTGCATGGTACAGTTGGCTGAATATAATTGGATTGAGATATAGGGAATTAATTTGGGTAGTCACTGCAGCAATATAATAAGAATGCATAATACGAATTTTGAAGATGGAGAGCAACCAGCTGGTAAGTACTTTGAATATAAAAGAAAGAATAATTATTCTTACCTTCTCAAGCCTCTCAATTTTGGTAGGTATCAGACATTTTATCGAAATCTGCATGCCTACTCAGACATCACATCAGACTCATAACCTGCTTCAATCAACATTCTGAATTTGAAATGGAGAGCATAGACATGACCTACTATATTCATGAACACATAAAATAGGACTAAATTCATGTAAGGTAAATGTTGATGCCCCTTTCCAAGCGACATTCATATGTACCATATGCATGGGCAAAAAAAAATAAAAAAAAAATCAAAGATCACAGCAGCTATCTGAGAGTCGAGAAAACTTATATGTATAACATACTACTTCTCAAATGAAACTGCATGTTAGTTCAGATGGCCATACCTTTGGCATACGAAGTAAAAGGCAAATAGAGGCTACTCATTCACTTTGGCATGCATAGAGAGTAAGTAAAATAAGGGCTAATCAGTTAACACTATATACACTTGGTAATATACTGTATATGACATGGGGAAAAAAGAGATGTCCAATAAACAAAAGTCGCCTGATTTTGCTAGTTAACAGTGTGTATTTGGACCTCCTAGGAGGATGTAACAACTCTGCCTTTCCAATATAATGAAATGCAAAAGTCTTTTGCGTTTCTTCTAAAAAAATAAACAAAAGTCGCCAATGATGAACAGGGTCATTGAGGTGTATAAAGCTCATGTGAAATAATGCCACATATTTTGGTGGCCAATTTTGTGGAAAAGTGTCCTCATCAGGCCAATCGATGATCGTCTGATGTAATGTCCAACAACAATGCTAGTCTGCAATGGAGTAATTGCTTTTAGACATTCTAACAAACACATAGAGTGCACGCTACGGATAGACATTTTGTAAGAAGAATCAGAGGAGAGATTCATGGTTAACGAATACACGCAACCAGCAAGAGTAACATAATAGAAATTGCATGTGCTCATCCAATGTATAAAAATTAAAATTAACGCATGAAGGATGTGTACCTTGCAAGCAGGAACAGTTACTACTGTCCAATGTCCATAGCCTGCTTCCTCCTAGCTTGAGAGAGCAGCACGCCAGTCGAAACACAATAAGGAGGGCCTGAGCAAGCAGCAACCCACTCAAAAAATGGAAATCAAGGAGTCCTGAGCGAGCAGCAACCCAATCGAAATCCAACCAAATCGGGAGGGCTACTGATTATAGCTAGCCGGCAGAAATCACCTGTTCTATTGTGGCTGCATTCTAAGAAATTGGCTGACCCAACATCACTTCCGTTAGTGACACATTCGACATGGTAAGAAGAAACGAAATTTGCAAGAAATGGAGCTGCGGGTTGGGTGAAGGAGAGGGGCCTCACCGGGCAGCTGCGCGTCCTTGTCCTCCATCTCCGGCTCCGGTGCGTGCGGCATCCGGCGGGTGAGTATGCTCGGGCTGGACAACCCAATCGAAATCCAACCAAATCGGGAGGGCTACTGATTATAGCTAGCCGGCAGAAATCACCTGTTCTATTGTGGCTGCATTCTAAGAAATTGGCTGACCCAACATCACTTCCGTTAGTGACACATTCGACATGGTAAGAAGAAACGAAATTTGCAAGAAATGGAGCTGCGGGTTGGGTGAAGGAGAGGGGCCTCACCGGGCAGCTGTGCGTCCTTGTCCTCCATCTCCGGCTCCGGTGCGTTCTGCAACCGGCGGGTGAGTATGCTCGGGCTGGACAACGGCCGGTGGGGCGGAGCCGGGCGAGCTCGGGCGGCGGTCGAGGAGGCGGCGGCGGCGGTCGAGGGTGGAGGCCGTAGGGACGGGGGAAACAAAAAAACATACTTCACCATTCCAACTAAAAATTCAAATTTGCATATTTTCAAAATTTTAAAATGACTTTCAAACATTACTATTTTGTAAACACTATAAGAATTCAAGTTTGAATAACTTGCACTTCATACAATTTTTAAAATCTATTTGAGCATTTCAAGCCAAATTTCAGATTTATGTACCTTCCAATTTTAGATACTCCTTCCAGCTCCGAACATTTTGTAATTAGTCCGTGTCCTAGAGTTCACTAGATACATTCAACCTATGTTTCTATAATTGTATGTCGATATTCAGAAGTAAGTATCGTGCATTTACGCTCTGATTGCGATAGTCTTTGATTACCAGCTCTCCAAATGCTGGCATTTACTCTTAAAAAAGGCTTACATTCATCAGTCAAAGGAATGATCAAAGTTCAGAAATACTGTAATACTTCTTTGTATGTTAATCTAACATATATGCTATTCACGGAGAAATGTTGTTTTCACGAACACAGTCAAATGCTTTAGCTATATCCCTGTCCATGATCGAACTAATATTGGTAATTATTTTGCACAGATTCAGTTACTAAGTCCAAGAAGAAGGTGCAAGTCATAATTGCAGTTGCCATCAGCTTATTTGTACTGGCAGTTGTTATACCGCTTATAGTGTTCTACTTTTGGAGAAGAAAGAGGACAAAAGCAAGACCATCAGGTAACTCTACATGATCCATGTAGTTCTGACATCCACCAAGTAAACTGATCACTTATTTTGCCGTTGTCATTTCTAAATATTGTGTCCCAAATTTCCAATAGGAACACCAAGTAAATGGAGTGGTGTTTTGCATAGCAGAGCACTACAAAATGAAGGAACTAGTCACGGGGCTGACCTAGATCTGCCAGTATATGATTTGGAGACAATAGCAGCAGCCACAGAGGGTTTCTCAACTGCCAACAAGCTTGGTGAGGGTGGTTATGGGCCAGTATACAAGGTACTGAAGTTTCAAACACAATTCATCAGTAGTTTTGAAGCATCGGAAAATCAGAACTTCAGTTCTTGCAAAGAAGTATAGCAGTACATAATTAGTAGTCAAAACTCACAGAATTAAAGAAGGCATTATAATTTTTCATAACACGGAACATTTTCACACGTCTCTAAAATGCTTGATTCAAAACTACAGGGCAAGCTTGAGGATGGACAAGAAATAGCTGTCAAGACGCTTTCACAGGCATCGTCACAGGGTCCCGATGAGTTCAAGAACGAGATCATGCTGATAGCAAAACTCCAGCACCGAAATCTTGTTCGACTGATTGGCTGCTGCATTTGTGGACAAGAAAAGATACTCATATACGAATACATGGCAAACAAAAGCCTGGACTTCTTTCTGTTTGGTATCCACTTAACCTCTATGTCAGCACAAAAGTTCCCTATCTTCCAAGGAACAAAATACAAACTAATTTTTATCTATGGTGTCAGACAAATCTAGGAGCATGCTTCTCGACTGGCAAACCCGATACCGCATAATCAAAAATGCTAACTCTTCGTATTTCAACATCTCTCAAAACATCCACAAATTTTAAATAACGATATTTTCAAATTTGCATTTTTTACAACACGGGTGCGGCATGAATTAACACTACAAACAAATTTGAATATTCTAAAATATCATTTGCCTTCAAAATCTAACCATTTTACAAACGTCAAAATAATTAGAATAAAAAAAACTTTCCAATTCGACTAATTTTCACAATCTAAATAATTTCCAAACACAGACTCCCTTTGCATTCAAACAATTCTCAAAATATACGTAACTTTTAAACGTCGCTGATTTCAAAATCAAATCTTTACCGCACGGGTGCGGCGGTGCCGCCGCACGATTTTTTGAGAAAAAATGGGTATTAATAAAAAACAGGTAAATGATCATACTAGGAACAAAATAATAATAATTTATCTCCAGGGTGAAAACCCAAGATCTTTGATCGGGTGACGACGACGCTTGTGCATCGTTTCCTTCTTGAAGGCGTAGCTTATGGAAAACTTGGACATCAGGTGTTGTCTTGGTGGTGGTTGTGCTGCTGCTGCAACGACTGTAACTCTGTAACGGGATTTTGTTTAGTTTCTTCTTCTTATTGTTTTTCGGCTGTGTGCATCCGTAATCACCTAGGTTATTGCGTTGTTGCAGAGACTGGGTGTAATTAGTATCTTCTTGATATTAATATATACTCTTTATCTAAAAAATGTCACGTTAGATTTTCGCTTAGTTTTTTATCTGGATTTTTGCTTAGTTGTGATCTCTTAAGATAAGACTAGCCCATATAAAATTTCGAGGCCCAACCTCAAGCTTGTAAGTTTAGTCGGCCTAGATAAAACCCAGCCCATTTTACCTGGGCCACCAACCTATACCTCACCAGAACTTGCCAGCCCCCCTTGTCTTCTCGCTCGGCGGTGCCACCAAACCGAGCTTGCGAGCGGAGGAGGTGTCGAGATCAGCTCACCGCCCCCTCCCGTTTCTCCGCCGGATCCAGCTGCTCGCGGTTGAGATCTGCTCCGGCGGGCGATTAGAGCATGACCCCCGCGCAGGACCCCTTCTACATCGTCAAGGACGAGATCCAGGACTCCGTGAGGCCCTGTTTGTTTCTAGAGTTTTAGTGGGGATTGGTGGGGATAATACTCTAGTGTATTGAGTGAAACCCCAAACTTTAAAACATCATTTGTTTCTAGTGTATTGGATGAGTTTTATCTCCACATTTCCCCACAAATCCCCAAACTCTAGTTCATTTTTTCTCAATCCCCTAGGGGATTCAATACACTACCCCTACCTAGTGGATTGATCCCCAATCCCCTAGGGGATTGGGTGAAGTTTGGGGTTTCACCCAATCCACTAGAGGATTATCCCCATCAATCCCCACTAAAACTCTAGAAACAAACATGACCTGAGTGGCCTCCCCCTCCCTCCCCACCTCGCCGCCGCTCCGCCCCGTTTCATATTTGTAATTTATACATTTCGCGTAGCTGCGAATCGCAGTTGTTGCTCTCCAGTTCGTGATCTGTGATTTACGTGGTCCAGCGGGTGTAGGTTATCCGTATGGCATATTGGCATGGGGGTTTGTGTGTACGCATCCCAGGTCCATGCGTCTGTCGCTTTGGGTTGGCTCTGCCGTCACATTTTGCAAGGCAATTGCAGGGAATGTAATTGCGTTTTAGTGAATGTCCACAACACATGAATCTGAGATGGGGAAACAGACTCGTTCGCTGCGTGCTGCGCGGTTTATGTTTCATCTTGTACAGGGTTGTTAATGCTATTGCCAGTATTGCTGTTGCCCTGCAGACCATAGAATCTTGTTTAGGATGACCGATTCCTTGCATCTATGCATACACAGAGTTGGGGATTGCGGGCATTTAAATTTGTTGAATATTTTGGAAATTAATGAAATTTAAAGAGAGTTTTTACGTCTAAAAGGTTGTTTAGATTTTGGAAATTGTTCAAAATGGATACATTGTACGTGCCTAAGTAAATTCGTCTGGCTATATGTTCTTGAAGAATCAAGGATCATTTTATCAATCCGGCAATTTGGTTTGAATTTTAGCAAAAAAGTACAGAAGAACCAATTTGATAGACATGCAAACCTGAATCTGAAGGTGGTTGCAAAATCTGAAGTACAGCCAGCCGTCCAAACACGGATGAATCACATGTCCTGAAGCTCTCAAATGAGGGAAATAAATTTTCATGTGTAGCAATTTCATCTTTCCTTTCTAGTTCACTTTAATCGCTGCACCAGGAAAATATTAGAAGGATACAATATGAAAAATGTTGTCATATTTGAGAAAAAGAGATGAAAACCTGATACCAAACTTCATCCGGTCACAACTTGTCTGTTGTTATTTGAGTACAAATGAGTACGATATATCTGAGTCAGTACCAGTAAAATAGACTCATATCATAATTCTGAAAATATTGCATGGTACAGTTGGCTGAATATAATTGGATTGAGATATAGGGAATTAATTTGGGTAGTCACTGCAGCAATATAATAAGAATGCATAATACGAATTTTGAAGATGGAGAGCAACCAGCTGGTAAGTACTTTGAATAGAAAAGAAAGAATAATTATTCTTACCTTCTCAAGCCTCTCAATTTTGGTAGGTATCAGACATTTTATCGAAATCTGCATGCCTACTCGGACATCACATCAGACTCATAACCTGCTTCAATCAACATTCTGAATTTGAAATGGAGAGCATAGACATGACCTACTATATTCATGAACACATAAAATAGGACTAAATTCATGTAAGGTAAATGTTGATGCCCCTTTCCAAGCGACATTCATATGTACCATATGCATGGGCAAAAAAAAATAAAAAAAAATCAAAGATCACAGCAGCTATCTGAGAGTCGAGAAAACTTATATGTATAACATACTACTTCTCAAATGAAACTGCATGTTAGTTCAGATGGCCATACCTTTGGCATACGAAGTAAAAGGCAAATAGAGGCTACTCATTCACTTTGGCATGCATAGAGAGTAAGTAAAATAAGGGCTAATCAGTTAACACTATATACACTTGGTAATATACTGTATATGACATGGGGAAAAAAGAGATGTCCAATAAACAAAAGTCGCCTGATTTTGCTAGTTAACAGTGTGTATTTGGACCTCCTAGGAGGATGTAACAACTCTGCCTTTCCAATATAATGAAATGCAAAAGTCTTTTGCGTTTCTTCTAAAAAAATAAACAAAAGTCGCCAATGATGAACAGGGTCATTGAGGTGTATAAAGCTCATGTGAAATAATGCCACATATTTTGGTGGCCAATTTTGTGGAAAAGTGTCCTCATCAGGCCAATCGATGATCGTCTGATGTAATGTCCAACAACAATGCTAGTCTGCAATGGAGTAATTGCTTTTAGACATTCTAACAAACACATAGAGTGCACGCTACGGATAGACATTTTGTAAGAAGAATCAGAGGAGAGATTCATGGTTAACGAATACACGCAACCAGCAAGAGTAACATAATAGAAATTGCATGTGCTCATCCAATGTATAAAAATTAAAATTAACGCATGAAGGATGTGTACCTTGCAAGCAGGAACAGTTACTACTGTCCAATGTCCATAGCCTGCTTCCTCCTAGCTTGAGAGAGCAGCACGCCAGTCGAAACACAATAAGGAGGGCCTGAGCAAGCAGCAACCCACTCAAAAAATGGAAATCAAGGAGTCCTGAGCGAGCAGCAACCCAATCGAAATCCAACCAAATCGGGAGGGCTACTGATTATAGCTAGCCGGCAGAAATCACCTGTTCTATTGTGGCTGCATTCTAAGAAATTGGCTGACCCAACATCACTTCCGTTAGTGACACATTCGACATGGTAAGAAGAAACGAAATTTGCAAGAAATGGAGCTGCGGGTTGGGTGCAGGAGAGGGGCCTCACCGGGCACCTGCGCGTCCTTGTCCTCCATCTCCGGCTCCGGTGCGTGCTGCATCCGGCGGGTGAGTATGCTCGGGCTGGACAACCCAATCGAAATCCAACCAAATCGGGAGGGCTACTGATTATAGCTAGCCGGCAGAAATCACCTGTTCTATTGTGGCTGCATTCTAAGAAATTGGCGGACCCAACATCACTTCCGTTAGTGACACATTCGACATGGTAAGAAGAAACGAAATTTGCAAGAAATGGAGCTGCGGGTTGGGTGAAGGAGAGGGGCCTCACCGGGCAGCTGTGCGTCCTTGTCCTCCATCTCCGGCTCCGGTGCGTTCTGCAACCGGCGGGTGAGTATGCTCGGGCTGGACAACGACCGGTGGGGCGGAGCCGGGCGAGCTCGGGCGGCGGTCGAGGAGGCGGCGGCGTCGGTCGAGGGTGGAGGCCGTAGGGACGGGGCTGGGGGTGTAGGGCCGCGCCGGCGGCGGAGGGTGGAGAGCGGCGCGGGGCGAGTAGTTGCGTAGCGGCGGCGGTCGCCGAGGACGGCGGCGACGCGGCGGAGCCCGTGCGGCTAGGTTTTCGCCAGAGGAAGGAGGAGAGCACGGGGAAGGGGATGTTTTGAAATTTGTTTAGGAAGGACCTCGCTGTTTTCTAAAGTTGTTTTTTAGTCCTCCGCA
The DNA here is from genome assembly GCA_947311845.1 of Poa pratensis. Taxonomy (NCBI): domain Eukaryota; kingdom Viridiplantae; phylum Streptophyta; class Magnoliopsida; order Poales; family Poaceae; genus Poa; species Poa pratensis. The sequence continues at coordinate 131,178,760 of CAMZMU010000041.1, read as the reverse complement.
GTAGAAAGTTTGGAGCGCGGAGCTTTTTTCTTGACTTGTGCGGTGTGTTTTTGCAAAAACGTCACGGGCGTGCGTTGTGGACCGTCGGATCGGCAGCGGACGGCACGGATCGAGGCGCGGGCACTGTTACCCTGTAGCGGGGCACAGTAAAACAGTGGAGGATGCGCTGGCTCGCTGTGGAGGGGTAAAATCTCTCCAAGGTAATAATATAGGTACTATTTTTGTCATTTCGTGCATGTAAGCGAAGGTGCCGCCACGGGCAGTGGGGGCACGACGCCACGTCATCGTGCCTCTAGGGCCCAGTCGTTCGTTTTCCGTTGCCGGCCAGCACCGATTTCCGTTTTGGCCGACTTACAGCCTCTGTCATTGGCGGCACAGCATGTAGTTTGTCGGTGCCACCAATCGCTGACCCAACATGCCTCATTCTCCTCTAAGGCTCTAACGATTTCTTGTCGAGCACACGTAGGGAAAATCCTGCTGCGGCTCAATTTGTTGTCCTTTCTGGTGGCTTTTACGACTACGTCCCACAAGCACAAACGCACACCTCTCTCAGCTCTTACGTCCCCATATTTATGGGGGTTGATCAGGGGAGGTCTAATATAGGGACGAGACAACGAGGTTGGGAACCAAAAAGAAGTTGCTCATGCGTAAGGGCGCTCATGGGCAATCTGGGCCGTCGGATTCAGCGATCCGATTGGTCGTCGGATCGCTGAATCCGACGGCCCAGATTGCGCATGGGCGCCCTTACGCATGAGCAAAATCCACGTTTGGTTGGGAACTGAGGTCAGCGCCGGTCGTCGAATTTTTTGAGCCCGAGGCGAAACTATAATCTGAGCCTCTCAGTACGAGCATCAGTATAATAAAATATACATGATATGTATGCACGAAATACTATTAAACACTTAAATTACATTCAAATCAATTTTCATATCAACTGTGTGTTTATTTCAATACTAGCAAACTTGCCCATGCGTTGCAACGGGAGACAAAATCAAGTTTAGATGAAAAGCATCGGCGATTCAAAATTTGTTCAAAAGTCCATCGACCCGTTGTTTGAATTGCGTTGTTTTAATAGGGTTGAACTAATTTACTGCTCCTGTCATAGGGTTGAACAAATCTACTTGCAAACATTAGCATGTCAGCATAGTGTCGATTGACCAATCAGGCACACTCCATAGTAGCGTGCCCACCAAATTTTAAGAGCCTACTATTTTCCATCTTTCTCCTACCCGTGACTCTCACTTGATCCCTCCATTGACCATATGACATCCGCCTCTAGAACTCTACTCAGACAATGAAACTCGAGGACATGAAGCCACTGCAACGACGCAGCGCAAGAGGCGCCGACAGCTACTGCACATACGTCAATAGTCAACACTCTCAGCCGCTCCGAGAGTCGTATCTGCTTGGACCTCCTCACCGACGCTGCCATCGCCAAGCTGCTCACCGCTCTCCGCATCGCCTGCGATCTCCTCGGGGGCCGCGGCGCCGGCAAGGCCGGCCGGCCGGCCACGACGGGATCTGTTACCACCTTGCTCTGGATGCACACCTCACACCCGGCCACGCTCGTCCTCACCTCGCGCCGTGTCAGCGACATCTGCTAACTCTAACCTCATTGACTTCTTGGATCATCCACCTGCATCGTCAACGGCGATGGCCGCCTCGGCGGCTTCCACGCGCGCAAGCCACTCTTGCAAGGGAGGGACCGTTTGCATCATCAGGCGTCTCGCGGTGGTTCCCCAATTCGTTGGGCCAGAACGGGCTGCGGGAGACGGGCGTGCAGGCCCAAGCGAGCGACCGGTGAACCACGCGGAAACGAAAACGTAAACGGGGTGGATAGGGGTCGCGAAACGTTATTGTCGTGTGAATCACGCTTATCGCTGGCATGGTGGCTAAATTTTGCAAACTTTAAGGACAGTTTTAATGGCGTATCACAAGAAACATTGCTCCCTTTATTATTACTAGGAAACGTGCCCGTGCGTTGCTACGGGTTCGTAAACGAAAATCAGTTTCAAATCGCGTTCCTCAAGGCTAGATGAATTCATTTCGTGAGAAACCTAGCTCATTCTCTGCACCGCAAGAAGAAGCCAACTCTTCTTTTTAAGATAGATTTCCATATCTCAGGGAATACTTGCTTCTGGGCTTCTCCGCACGATTGCCTACGCCAAGGAGAACCTCCTACCAACGCTCCTCTTCACTCTTGCGATCGACCCACTTCAGGACATGCCTTACAAAGTTTCTAGTTCTAACCACCCTGAATGCCCTCATTTATCCTCTTTTTTCTTCTCACCTTTTTCTATATTATTATATCATTTTCCCTTTGCCTCAGAACGATCTTTTGTTTCCAGCAAAATATGTATGTTTCCCCCCGCTGCTCCATGAAAGCCAGCGTTTTAGCTGGATCTGTCGAAAAAACTTAAATGAATGATGATTCTGTCTCATGAATATGAATATACTAATCTCATCCTTCTCCTTTGCAAATAACTGAATGACCTGTAGCACTCAAGCATCACCGTAACACCATCAAGCGGATTTCAGGCTACGTTTGCTGCCTGAGTTTTCAAACTTGCAAATCTATGAATTCTGAACAAATTCCTTTAATTTCTTCGCCTATTCCCTTTGCACTCTCGTAACCTGTTGGTACAGCTGAATCATGTACAAAAACAGTGCACTTGGTGTTTCTGTTCCTGGTCTTGCTCTCACGGACTCACGCCATGTCTCTTCTCTTCACCGACACCTATTGTTCTCATGTCTCCTTTTGTTTCCAGGCAGCAGCAGCATGCAACAACACATTAGAAAGGAAGTGTTTATTCATGCTCGGTGATCAATCGATCAATCCATCCCAGATGCCCTATTTACCTATTATTATGTCACACACAAGTCATTAGTTCTGCTTGATTCAGTCCACACACACGAGCGGACGTAGACCTCATCATACGCATGGCAACGTGTTGCTTTTCCAGTCAGCGCCGTCTCTACTCGTGTCGTCGGTTTGGCGAACGAAAACCCTGTATTCGCAGTCGCAGGGCGTTCTTCACGATCCGTCCAGCCTCACGAACATCTCCGGCCGTCCGGCGTTATTACTCCAATCGTTGGCCACCCCTCTCCTGAAGAAGGCCGCCCTTCATGTTCCCGTCCAGGGTTGCTAAGCTTCTGCAGGCTTACGCAACTTCACGGCCGCGTCAAACTGCTAGCTTCCCGAGTCCCGACTATCCCCACCTGGCCACCTGCTACCCGCTCCTCTTCCGCCATGAACGGGCACCCAAGGAACCCTGCTACCTTCCGGACGTTCTCCACCGAGTCATGCAGGATCTCCTCGTATCTAAGGAAGAGCACCTTCTCCGGCCACCACTCGTACTCCGGCGGATTGTATCAGTGCCTTCTCCGGCCAACACTCGTACTCGGTACTCCGGCCTGGCCCTGTCACCGGCCTGGCCGCGTGCGGCGCGCCGCCACCAGCGGACATGAGGACGTCATGATCGATCTCACTTTTGGCCGGGCGCCGCCACCAGCGGTCAGGAGGACGTCGTGATCGATCTCGCTTCCTCAATCTGACGTTATATATATTTACGGAACCAGGCCTGGGAGCTACAAAGTATGCCCAATACGAAACCTATACGAGATCCACATCCACCTAGAGTTGTTTTCCTACACGAGAGGCTAAACCGACGTACGAAACGAAGCCAAGACGGACGAAAAAACGGGAGAAAAAACGAACCGTTTTTTAACTTATGGGTGGCAGTGGTGGGTAAATATGTGCTTTGGTGGGAGGGTAAAATCGGCAAAAAAAATGACGTATCACAAGAAACCTTAATGCTTTTATTATTAGGTATAGATAGGAAATATGCCCGTGCGTTGCAACGGTGGTGAAAAAAATAATCTTTAGTCAAAAGAACGTCGGCATAATCCATATTTTGCCCCCAAATCCTAACCGACCTGTATAACCTAGTCTCAGTTCATGTTGTTCCTATCGCGTGGTAAAGAGAAGAGAGTACGAAAGAATTGTAAACAAAGCAGTCCGCAGAAAGATTCTAAATATGACATCATAATTATTTTTTAAACAACGTTTGTGCTCTACTACGAGCAAACGCTAATTCTCATGTATCAGGGTTGTCTGGCTATTTTCAATCGTTGCGATTGTGAAGACAATTATCAGAACTTGTGCATCTTAATTCATGAAAGCAACACATTCTAAAAGCCCACTACATGTGCATGTTTTCTCACTGAAGTTTAATGTTGCCTGAATATATCTGTGATGATTAGGACGAAACTTTCTTTAAGGGCCAGTTTGGGAGACAATCACTGAGGAACCTGTTGTGACACTACTGTACACCCAAAAAAACACGGATGCACATCTGGCCGGCACCACGGGACATGACGCACACCACACCCTGTCAGATAGAATCGGCGGATGTGCGTGATTCGAGGATAATTCCTGGAGTCGAAGAACGGCAAGGATCCTCAGCAATTGAAACAGCCGCCTCAGTGCAGACTTTGCCATCCCAGCAATCAAATTCCTGCAGCTTGTCCCCCTCAACCTCGGCGGCCACCAAGTCGACGATCTTTCCGACGTCGTCCTTGGTCGAACTCGGTTCCCGGCTAGGTTGGTTACCATGTACGTCGCCATGAGCTTCATGTCTTCATATCGATCGGATCCTCGGCCAAGAAATCCTCCAAAACTCAATCAATTCACGAGACTAACACGCATGCATGTATGCACGAGAGCTTCAGTCAGCCTCAGCAGTCAGCAGCCATGATCCGGAAGCTCGTCGTTATAGATGAGGTGGAGCAAGCCGCCGCCGATTGGACTCCCGGTCTTGTGGCGGTGGTCACAGAACCACGACGATTGCATAGCCACTACTATCTTGTGCGCCTCGAAGTTGTAGGCTCCGGCGCGGCCGGCACCTGGTGGATCGTGAGGTTGCAGCGCACGGTGATGGCTTGCCAAAGGCTTGGTCCTTCCTCTTGACGGCGGTGGTCTCCTTTGCGAGGCAGCGTTTTCGGTTTAGAAAACTAAAAAGTAGATTGATATTTCCTGGTTCGAGTAGGACACAGTCAAATCGAGAGAAAGAAGAGTCCGGATCCAGAGGGTTGACGGCTCGACACGAAACCAAACGAAACGGCGATGAGGTTGCCCACGTACAGCGACGAAGGGGTACGGTGGCATCGGTGCGTATTATGTGATTTGGTGGGAGGGTAAAACCGAAAAGAAAAATGACGTACCACAAGAAACCTTAATGCTTTTATAATTAGGTATAGATTTTTTTGAATTTAAACACAACTTTATTAGGGCATGTCGCCCGACACAAAACCAGCAATAGGCGCTGGTACTTCATACTCCTAGAGCATAGCTCTGTCAACATCAGAAGACCACCCAATTCTCGGTAGTTCATGGGCTGGTCTATTCAGTTCACGTTTACACGCCACAATTTCGCACAAAGAGAAGTTGGTCCTAATTTGGAATTTAAGATCCTCAAGGATCATTGCTTGCGAGGACGCATCAGCCTCACGTTTATTCAGAGCCAACATCAACAACTTCGAGTCCGTCTCTCGTCAAGACGTCGAGCAAACAGACAAGACGACACCAAATGAAGCGTTCGCAGGGGCGATTTATATCCAGTTTCCAAGAAGAGAAAATAAAGTAAAGAAGAACTCTTGAAGAAAAAGAAAAGAACATCAAATAAGGTTGGGCATGGTTCATTTGTAGCCTTGGCAAGGAAGAGAAGGCATCTGGTGATTTTGCTTGAATACTTTGTTGGAATTGAAGATTTTGGATTCATGTTCGAGCTCTCTTTTCGCATAATTGAGTTCAACTGTAAGAGCATCTCCACTCGTGGTGCCAATAGGTATCCCAATATTGGCCGCGTCGGACGAATAATCACACCAACTCGCGACGCCCATACCCCGATTTCATTCGGCGAGGCCCAATATTTCGTCCAGGGCGTCCTGCCAACTCTCCCCACGTTGGCAGCCGCTTGGACGCGTCGGACGATACCGCGCACGCCGCCATGTCGGATACCGATAGGCGGGCCAGCCATGTCATTGACATGGCCAAACTAAACCCCAAACCCCCTCGTCTCCCCCTTGTTCTCACCAAAAAAAAATCTACTCGCCGCTCTCATTCCCGCCTCGTAGCCACGGCTCCGCCACGTGCACCCAAATCACCCAAAGCCCCAAATGGAAGGCGAAGGCTTCGGGGACCACGCTCGAAGTTTGCCGGCCTCGCAAGACTCGCCCACCCATGGAGCGGATGGAGGAGATGTCGGATCATGATTGGCAGTAAGACGTCTTCCAGCGCCAAATAGGAACGGAGGCCCACAATGGGCAGCGTGAGAAGGAGGTGGTGAACCTTGCCACCTTGAAACAAGCGTTCACCATGGGAGCAAGGCAGAAGAGCGTCACGACAGCCGTCCGTTCGAGGAGCGGCAGCTCACCGTCGAATTCATCATATTTCCTAGAGAGCGTCAGCGCCACGCCTCGGTCTAGGTTCTCCCTTTACCCCAGATTCTTCCCCGAGTTCGGCGACAGCGAGCATGTCGGCTTTGACCCGAACACCATTTTTCCCGGACCTGGATCGTCCACGACCAATAGCCGATGGCGGAACAGGGAAGAAGAAGAAGAGGAATGGGAACCGAGCCATTTGTTGGAAGGGCAAAGACCGTTGTTGCGACGGCGGAAACAACGTAGAAGGAGCAGTCATCCATCGACAAGGTCCTCACCGATGTCTCCACGAACTCGAGTTTGAGGCGCGCCGAGAATGACGCAAGGTGGGTGGCCTTGATGGAGAAGACCGACATCAAGCTTGATCTCAAGAAGAAGAAAGTCGCCTTGAAGAAAAGAAAGGAGGATTTTATGATCTTGACCGCCGACGTGTCGTACATGAACCCGCAGGCGCGAAGGCGGCGCACGACATTTTTTGTGCCGCCATCTTGCAAGAACTGGGGCTTGCCACATCGACACCGGCGACATCCAGGGCGACGACCGAAGCGACATCCAAAGCGATGGCCATGGCGACATCCATAGCGGCGACAACACCGTTTTATTCGTCCTCCGTATGTATCGCTGGACTTTGTGGCGTTTTGATAACTGGACTTTGAATTTGTGGCCTATACTTTAAATTTAGGGCGAAATTATGTCTTACTTCATTTGCATAAGTTTCATATTGCAAAAAAAAAGCCTATTTGCGAGGGTCTATTGACGCCGTGAGTTGGAAGAGGCACCCTAACATCCAAGGGTTGAATAATGGACCATAATAAGAAATTTGAAGGATAAGCTGCCAAGTACCAGACTGGCCGTATTTACTACTCACTAGAAATTTGAACGATAAGCTGTGCCAGCCTGGCTGTAACTTAATATATGGAATTTTATTTCCTGTAATTATTACTAGATGACGAGCCAGCTCTGCATAATTAGTTGTGACTAAAAATAGATCGTATTTGTTGTTGCATATATACATTGGCCATATAGAAATTAGAAGGACAATGCCTAGAAACGAAGATCTAACAGCACCAGAAAACTTATATTTACCATGGAGAGAAGCAAGGTGGCTATACTCGCAATGTTAATCCTTCCATTTATCATAATATTTTCTCAGGGTAAGTAAACGACGACAATTTGGTGAATTTCTAGTAAAGACATTGGTTTATCCTAATAATCTCACGCAATTTCAACCCGTCGAGTAGCATTACTAAGTTATGTATAATTTTCCTAATATCAAGTTGAACTGCACACTGTTATTTACATGCAGCTCAAACAACGGATCAGGTGAATAGCAGCAAGATCGTCTTGTGCCAATGCCCAAGGATGGATCCACCCTGCCCTAATGATTTGTGCTACTGTTGTGAACTAAAGCCAGAAAACTGCGCTAAAACAAGGGAAGAATGCCACAAAATTTGTGGTCGTGGTTGCTCTCCCCCTCATCCCCTCAATTCACATTGAGACATTGTTGCAAAGTGTTGCAATGAATAATAATGCTGTCAACATCTTCGAATAAAAACTGAGTTGTAACATCATACGCTTCGTTTTTCTGCTTCTTTGGTTTGAAAAATACTCTCTCCATCTTGGTTTATAGGGCTCATAAGGTACTCCGTACATCACTGTGATCAAGGTAGAATGTTAGTGGGCAAGAAATATTTGACCTTTTGATTTATTCAGCCAATCAGTTTCAGCGCATTCTTTACAATCAATTCTTTCTAGACATGCAGCCAATCAGGTTCTCGAATCCACACATGCATGATACTAATAAATTAGAGAATTAAATACTAAATGTGTCCTTGAATGGAATAACCTGATTTTCATTAGATGCCTAATATACCGAGATGAAAGGGAGTACTTTGTTTCGAGAGTATGGAATTATTTTTCAATGGGCACAAAGGCATCTCTGTTGCCTTTAAACTCACTAGAGTGGGGAGCGCTATGGTTGCTCCTCTTTCCTGTGTGGTGGTGCTGCCAGGGGTCATTGGGTGATGGATATACTATTCTTAGTTGGGCCCAAAAATCGACAAGGTGTGGTACTTGGCTTAGCAGGAGGCTCGCTCCAAAACTACTCTTCCTAAAATCACCTGCAGCATCTCAATTTTTTTTGGCAAATCAGGCCAACTGTAGAGCGAATGACAAAAGAAATCATCTCCCATTGTAATCGCCAAAAACTAACATGGCGACAGACCCGGCAAGCGCCATGTGTAGTTTATGGCCAAAGTCCAAAGACAGAGGCGGCACGTCAAACAGAACCGAGAATCAGAGCTGGCCGGCAACGGGAGACGGATGAGGCGGGCCTTACCGCCGGCCCTAGTGACACGGTGATGTGGTGGCCTGCCGGCTGCTGCCACCGCCTGTCGAGGCACCTTCGTTCTACTACGTGTCACGTGCACCTGTAAAGTGGATCGGATGTCGATGCACTGCTACTGCGTGTCACGTACAATTGCAGCTCGGGTGAGGACTAAAGTGGCCGGGAGCTATACCCTCCCGTCTTGCCAATTCAAAACTACGCACAAGTTATAGTGTTACCAATTCTCCGAGGAAGAATAAGAGAGATGAAGAGGAGAACCCACTGTTCCCTCGAAGGGCTCGTGCATGCACAAAAACCAATGGCTGAAACAGTGAACTACACTCACACAACACTAGTCATACAGTGTAATCGGAGATACAACTCTAACAGATACGTACGACTCGGGAGCTCCCAGTCCCAGGTGCGTACGAGGCGATTAGGTTTCTCAGCCTCTTGTCGGCGCAGCCGCTGATCTCCCCCGCCTCTGTGGCCTTTGGGCCATGGAGGCGCGGTGGATCTCGGCCCTCGTCAACGGGAGGGCTCCGTTTTCCGGTTTTCGTGTCAAGGTTTGTTGGGGCGACGTTCTGATGGCGGCGGCGGTGTCTCTTTCAATAAGGTATCCTCGGCTTCAACCTCATCTCGGCGACGACGTCGAGAAACTTGTGTGAGTGGTGTGTTTTTCAAGGGCTTCTTCTGGCGGTGACGATCTTTGGATCGTCGTGGAGTTTCATCGGATGTTCATCCTTCTTCTTCGGCACCAGGATGGATGTGATCTTCTTGACCCGTTCGGCGACTTTCCGTCTGCAACCAACAACGTCAGGCCGGCTCAGGGAGGGGCGGCAGCGGCGGCGCGCCGTCGACACGGTCTGGAGATTGAATACGAAGGGCATCTCAAGGATCTCGTTTTAATTTTTGTTTTTATTAAGGTGCTTTGTAAGGTTCGGTGTTGCTTTTAATGGCAGGGCCCGCCACGTTATCCTGCCTCTAGAGTCTATGGCGACAGAGCCCGTGTCGTTCGTTTGTCCGTTTCTAACGAGGGTTACCGACGTGGACCATTACATCAGCAGCAGGTGTCGGGCAACGTACAATTTTTCTATTTTTAATGAGGATTTTGACCCGTTTTCATATTGTCGAGCCTGGCCCGAAACCTACTCTCCCAAATCACCTCCACCGCCTCATGTGTCGCGTATTGAAACGCGGACACCGGGAATGCTGGGCACCCCCTAGTTGTTCGGTAGTGGGCGCGAGGTGCTCCGGAATCGGTCCTCGAGCTCAAACACAACCACACAAAAAATTTCCAGGTTCAAGCCGCGTTGCCGTGTAACACCCTACGTCCTGCTTGTCTGGTTGGATTATGATGGTGGTGGATTACAAGGTGGTGCTTCGAAGGTCTACTCTACTCTCGCAGGCTATGGAAGAACAAGCCTGGGTAGTTCCCGGGGGTTCGTTCTTCCAGCCCTCGAGCCTTGGTGGTCAGCTGTTGATGATTATGAGCTAGAGTTGTGTGCCTTCTTCTTCGATGCCCCTCCCTCATGGCCAAGGAACTCCTTTTATAGGTTCAAGGGGTTCCCACAGGTGGCCAAACTATAGGCGTGCCACCGAGGCGTGGCACGCGTCGCGCCCAAGGCGAGGTAGCGCTTGCTGGCCGTCTTCGTGGCAGCGCAACGCCATGCTGTCATTCATGCCGTTAGCTCCGCCGGAACGGAAGAGACGACGAGTCTTGTCTTGTCAAACGTCCGGTCGTCGCACCGGGCTCCTTGCCAGCGCCGGGTGGACAGCGCGTGGGGTCTTGTCAATGTCTCGCCTGCGCTGGGCAGCCGGCGCATGCTGTCTTGTCGGTGACGCCAACCGCGCGCGCCTGCCGTGCCTACAAAGCAATCCCTACTAGGGCTGAGGCGCAGGATGCACCCGCCACGTTGCTGGTCCCTGTCTTCCCGAGGTGCCCGCGTTCTCCCCGGGGTGTCCCCCAGAGGGTGGGATCCAAAGTGTTCCCGCCGCACACTCCCCGGGGTCTTTGGTTGGCTTCGTTTCTCCGCGGCTTGGTCGTCGATTCCGACGTGGCGGCCCGGTTTAGCGCGCCCTGGTCACGGGGAATCCCCGTTTCCCGAACGCCGACATCATGGGGTAAATAGCTCCTATGCGACGTTTTTCATCATCAATTGATGGGCAGCGACGTCGTTGGCAGGTATAGCTCTGCTGCGACATCGCTGTTTGCACAAATTGCTCTGCTGCGACTTGGCCCTTAAGCGCAGTCTGTTAGTTAGGATTAGGATTATGGGGAGCCGGCGGGGGGAACCACAACTTATCCACATCAGCTTGCATAAGATGGGACCCACACAGCAACGACGACCGTTATATCCTCCTCCCCTGCGCGCGCATCCTCCCCTGCCTGTCTTCTTCTTCTCCGGCGACGAAGCACGGCAATACCGGCGAGCTCTGATTCAGACAAGCATAACAGATAATATTGGAAAGCTCCGATTCAGACAAGAATTAAAACAATAGACAGACAGAATTAAAACTGCACACAAACATAGCATATAAGTATACTATTACACACGGAGTAGTTCTAATGGCAGGGCTCGTCGGAGCAAAAGCCACACGGGCACGGATTAGTTCATATCTATGCTATTACAGGGCACGGAGTAGGACGTCACCGCAGCTCCTACCCCTAGTTCGATCCATCCAAAATTGGGCTCACTTGAGTGAGCCCCAGGGGTGCGGTGGCGACGAGGCGGCGGCGCCGCTCAGTCGGAGTCGGAGGCGCCCCACGGCATGTCGGCGAGGGACTCCTCGATAGCATGGCTGTAGCGGAACTCGTTGAGTTCCTCTTCCATCTGCCGGCGGGCGATGAGCTGTTGTTGCTCGTCCTTGGTGCGCTCCATCAGCTCGGCGGTGACCCAGTCGAGGTCGCCGTCGTCGACGTAGTCTCCCGGAAGAAGGCCGACGCGCCCGGCGCGCGGTGCCAAGCCCTGCTGCTCCTCCTCCTCCCTCTTCGGCGGCGGCTGCGGTGCTCGTGCAATGGCGGAGCTCCCCCGCGCCGGAGGAGCTTCCACCCGGCTCGTAGCGGCTGCCTCGCGCCGCCGCCGCCATCTCCATCTGGCGGTCGTACTCGTCGACGGCGCGCCGGGCGTACGCAGGCGGCGCCGCGATCCCGTAGTTGGTGTAGTTGCGGGCGCCGCGCTTCCGACCGCCGTCGGAAGCAACCCGACGCGCCCGTTCAGGGTCAAAGGCGTGCACCGGCCGCTTCCGCCCATTCATCTTCCCCTCCTCGTCAGATCCGCCGCCAGAATGGCCGCCGCGCGAGCTAGAACCTCCGCGCCTCATCATCGTCGCACGGCGGGGCTTGATCTGCGGCGGCGGGGCTGGATTGCGTGGTTTTGGTCGCCGACGGCGAGAGTGGCGCAGATCTGGAGTGGGTGAGAATAGCTAGGGTACGACACACTTGTGTGGATAAATAGGAGAGGGGAACGCGACGCGGTGGGAAAAAATGGGCTTGGCCGTGCCTGAGAAAGGGATTAGTACGTGGGTCGTGGCCCAACCCGAAGTTAAAAGGCGTCCCGTGAATTAAATCAGCGAAAGGGCCGAATGCAACTACTGGGTCTAGAAAAGTGCTAGATCTGGCACAGTTAGGGTTTTTTTCCTAGATTTTGTTCTTTATCAGTTTAATTCGAAATAAAATACCTAGATCTAGAATTTCACTAGAACTTTACTTCATATTTTTAGGATGCCTATATTAAAAGTTACATGCTTGTGTAGATAAGACTAGTAAGCACTCTGTACATTTTTAATAATGTTCGTCAAATTTAGGATTGACCGAATTTAAAATAAGCATAAAAAATTCAAAAAAACATGAAGATTTTTTTGATTTACAAATAAACCATTATTATTCATTTTCATTTTTAAACTTGAGTTTAGTTTTTCATTTTCATTTTTAAACTTGAGTTTTTTTGATTTGTAAATAAACCATTATTATTCAAAAGAAAATAAATTAGATGAAGATTAATTCAAAAAAATAGTGAGACTTCAGAATGACACTATATAGATTGAAAATAAGTCTAGGAGTTTGTTTTGGCTGATTAAGACAAGGTGAAAAAAACAGTTGCTTAGGAATGGAGCTGTTTACCCTACCTTTAGAGCCCATTTGAATTTTGAGAAGACAAAAAATCAAGATTTAAAAAATTCAAAAAATTTTGTCCCAGTGCAATATCTCGATGGATGGGACAACTCACTATTATAGATTTTCTATAATAGTGAGATGCCCGACCCACTGAGCTACTGGACTAGAACAGGAAATGCAACACCCAAATTGTAAGCATGGGGACTCGAATTTGGGTGGGCAAAGGGAGGCATCAACCCTTGCCACTAGGCTATGCCCATGTTTGCGACAAATCTACCACCATTAGGAGGTAATAGTTACAACCCTCCATCTAACAAAAATACACCCCAAATTGTGAGCATGGGGAATGACACTATATAGATAGAACACAATTTGCAATGATTTCCAAACTATAAACTTGTTTGTTCTAACTTGGTCGTCAATCCGAGCCTTCATGCAAAAAGTGCTAAAAAGGAGCTCCAAAGGTAGGCTAAACGACCTCATTTCTAAGCAAGCTATTTTCGACCTTGTCTAAATCAGCCAAATAACTGTTCTACAAATCTATTATGTATATAAGAAGACTATGTGGGCTGGTTTTTTCATTTTTTTTGATGTTTTTTGAATATTTTATGATTATTTTAAATTCGGTCAAACCTAAGTTTGACCAAGATTTAAACAAGTTTAAAACATGAAAATGAAAAACTAAGCCTGAATCCTTCTTTGTCACTTCAAAATGAATCTTTGGTGAGTTTTTGGAAAATTTCATGTTGCAAATCCAAAACCACATCTCTTCACACATGAGAGTTCATAGTTTGATATTTGAGATTTGAGATTTCACACCACATTCAACCATATTTTGTTTGAATGTATCTAGACCTTGTTTATCAATTGGAGTTGTTAGAATATGACAAACTAAGAACATGTGCACTGGTTTTTCATTTTTTGATGTTTTTTGAATATTTTATGATTATTTTGAATTCGGTCAAACCTAAGTTTGAACAAGATTTAAACAAGTTTAAAACACGAAAATAAAAACTAAGCCTGGATCCTTCGGTTGGTGAATGTTTTTTGAACAAGTGCACAAGTTTTTTGAATGTTTTTTGAATATTTTATGATTCATAGTTTGTGAAGGATTTTTCGTGCAAATTCTTGTGCATCATCTTTTAAACAAGTGCACAAGTTTGAACAACATTTTGGTGAATATTTTTTAATGGACAAGCGCCATTTTCATTCATATTTAGGGGGTGGGCCACAAACGGCAATTTTACATAGTACTTCTAATAATAACAAAATATAAAAACGAAAAAATTTGCCCTTCGGTTGCCGGCGATGGTGCGGCGGCGGTGTCGTCAATCTACGGATCGACGCCGAGGTCCTCCTGCTCTACGATGCGGAGGACGGCCACGGCGACCTCCCGCGCGTCCACCGCCACACGAAAGCGCTGCTCGGCGCCCTCCTCGCCGGCCTTGAACGCCTCCTCCGCAGCGGCCAGCTAAGCGTCGGCGTCGTCCACCCTCTTCCGTGCTGGCAACACGACGTCGAGGAGGATGCGGAAGCTGCAGGTGCCGGTGCGGCCGCCGCGCGTGACGCGGCACCCGCCCGGCGGAATCGGCGGCAAATCGTCCGGAAGGACGAACTCTTCGTCGTCCTCGTCGGAGCGGTTACCGCCACCGGAATGGCCACCGCGGCCCGAGTTTGAACCCCCCTCCTAAACATTGTGGCTACGCGGTGCTGGATCTGCAGCTGGAGGTGGATTGGTCGCCGGCGGCGAGCAAGTGGGAGCGGCGGCGACAATGGGAGCGGCGAGTGAGTGGGGAAAAATGGGTGGATAAGAACGCGTGGCATTGGGCCGTGGTATTGGGCCGTGCGAGGTGTTTGGGCCTTAGTTGGTTGGGCCGTGCCGTTCGGCCGTGGCGAGGCGGTGAGAATAGAAAAAAAAACACCATTTGGGCCGTGGCTTGACATATTCAAAAAACAAAACTAAAAAAAAAACTTGTGCACTTGCGGTTTAGCATAACTAACTCAAAAACATTCAAAATATATTTCATGTTCATGTATTAAAATTGTTCATGTTCATGTCTTAAACTTATTTCATGTGCACACTTTCAAATGAGTTCAAACTTGTTTAAATGTTGGTCAAACTTCGGTTTGACCGATTTTAAAATAAGCATAAAAAATTCAAAAACAATCAAAAAATGAAAAAACCAGTGCACATGTTCTTACTTTGTCATATACTTACAACTCCAATTGATAAACAAGGTCTAGATATATTCAAACAAAAAATGCTTCAATAGATGACATCTTTTATAGTGACAAATGGCACTTTATTTACCACTTGGTAAATAAAGAAGTAAATCATTGTCTATAGATGACATCTTTTATAATCCTCTAACTAGTTGACAAGGTTTCACAAAAGTGTTAGACATGGTGAACACAAGAACGTGCGAATACCAACATCGGCATGTCCAGAGCACGCCCCCAAGGTGTTCGACATGGTGATTACATGGCCAGTTCACAAAAGTACTCCCCCACACGCTCCCAGCGCTGGCCCTGGAGCTGACTCTGTTGTTGCAGCTGGCTCTGTAACTGTTTCTTCTAACTCAACTTCATCTCGCAGAGAATTTCTGAGCACACCAATCTGTCCTCCGCCAGCCCGGCAACTAGACTGAAATACTCTAGGCTCACCGCTACTTCGAAGTCCAGGCTCGGGGTTGAAATCCTGCTCGATGAGCTCCGGCCCGAGCTGCTCTGGTCGTCCGCAGCAATGTTGCGCATCGAGGCAAGCCTCTGTCTCGGCCTCGGCGGCGAATGACGGCAAAGTGGAAAACCCTTGCCGCCGTAGCCGTGACGCAGCCACGCCAGCTTCAACACCTGCTTCACCGAAATCCGGTATCGCTTGCAAAGACGATAGGTTGAATCCCTCGCCGCTGCCCGAGTCACGAATCGGGCCGCCAGTCTCCTCTGCGACCGCTTACCCGCACCACCCCATCCTCCACCCTCCCTCGTCGCCCTTACCTGCGATTGCGACCGCAAGCCCTGCGTCGCCGCCCGCCTGCTCGACTCCGATTGCCGCTTCTCTTCTCGCGCCGCCGCTCGACTCGCCTGCTCCATCTACCGCCGTCGCAAGGATGATTTCCTCCAGCCCGGAGAAGCCGAGACGACAGGACAGGAGTGAGCTCCAAGGGACGCCGGCGCGTGGCAGAGATTGTTCCCCCACGAACAGTGGCAAATGTCGCATAGGAGCTATTACCACCGCTACAGAGCACGCGTGAGGTCCCACTCGTAATAAACTAATCCATGTAATGGTCAAACGGGGTTTACCGCGCAGGAATAATGAATTAACGGCCATGTCGTGGCTGAGCTATTTCTGCACAGAAAGATGTCGCACCACAGCTATTATTGCGAACGATGTCGCTTTGCAGCCAATTCGCTACAAAGACGTCGCATAGGAGCTATTCACCCGACATCATGTGACTCCGACCCTTCTACCCTCATCAACGCTACCCATCGCAGAAGAATACTTCTACAAAATTGTGTGTCAACAAGCATGTACGCATACATACATCAGCATGGTCGTGGATTCATAACATGTGCAATGATTCTACGAACACACACCATTGCATTTAATTAAACGTTTGTGATAGAATCAAAATATACACGACTAATGATGTCTGGGTGTCCACGATCATGCAAAAACGTATACGGTTTCTAAAGTTACGGTTCTTAAAGTTACGTTTGTGAGTGCGACAACTTGTGTAATGGCTACTACCATCGCACAGGATTTTCACAAAGTTATGGTTCATAAAATCGTGTACAATTGTACATTTTAAACATCTGTGATTATATGTTCTATATTAATTGCATCCTTAAGCAAATTTTGAAATTCTCTCGTAGTTGGCATCAACTCTCCACCAAGCAAGCGAGCAGCATATTGGCTTTGAAACTTGTTTATATTCTGTTGCTTGCCTTCATAGAATTATAAGGCATAGTCATTTCAAGGGTTGAATAATGGACACTAATAAGATATTTGAAGGATAAGCAGTCAAGTGCTAGTCTGGCCGTGTTTATTACTCACTAGAAATCTGAACGATAAGCTGTGCCAGCCTGGCCGTATTTACTACTCACTTAATACATGGAATTTTATTTCCCATAATTAAAAGTAGATGACGAGCCAGCTGTGCACAATTAGTCGTGACTAAAAATAGATCGTATTTGTTGTTGTATATATACATTGGCCATATAGCAATTAGAAGGACAATCCCTAGAAACCAAGATCTACCAGCAGCACCAGAAAACTTATATTTACCATGGAAAGAAATAAGGTGGCTATACTCGCAATGTTAATCCTTCCACAAAATTTGTGGTCGTGGTTGCTCTCCATAGATGCAACCATCCCTCGATCTCATCCCCTCCATTGGCATTGAGACATTGTTGCAAATTGTTGCAATGCATAATAATGCGTGAGCATCTTCGAATAAAAACCGAATTTTAACATCATACGCTTTGTTTTTATGTTTCTTTGGTTTGAAAAATACTTTTAGTTGTATGATTTTGTTTTCAGTGTATGGATTTATTATTCAGTGAGCACAAAAATATCTCTATTGCCAAAATATTGACCTTCTCAAGGAATAACAACTTCCAGTTCTGGCGTCCCATGTGGCGAATGGCGAATTGCCGTCTTCCTCCTCTTGATGCTTCCCTTCCGATCTCTCTCTAAGTTAGATCCCCTCTCTGATTCAACTTCCTACATAGCTCTCTACCCCTTGATCCATTCCTCCTAGTCTTTTAATTTCTTGTTCATCTAGTTTCCTCCTCAGCCCCAAAAATCACCAAGTCGCGTGCTCTGTTCTGTTTCGATCTCAGTCGTGTCTCTCGGGGATCGTCTCCTAGGGTGTTCTGGTGGAGTGGTGGCCACGTGATAGCGGTGGGATGGCGTCGGCTCCGGCCACCGAGGGCCTCGTGGCTCCTCGGGGGATGCGGATCGAGTGCGGCAAGCCCGGATTTTCCGAGTGGAGCAACTTCAGAAATCGTGCTTTGGGAATTCTCCGGAAATCAAGCAATCAACGGAAGTGCCTGGATGTGATGCGTGGGAAGGCTAGAAACTTGTTGGGCCTGGATTTTGGAGGGGAGAAGGTCGATCTTGTCCTGAAGGATGGAGAAGAGGGATCAGCTCGGCCGGCGATCTCGCCTTCCCAAGTCGAGATGAAGCAGGAAGTGCGGCAAGGGCGGGCGGAGGAGTTCCAGTTTGAGGTGCCTCAGTCTGAAGTTGAGGTAATCAGCAATGGTGTATGCAGATTAGGTGCTCTGGAATCAACGCCTTGCACCGCAGCTGGTGGTCTGAATATTTCTATGAGTGAAACACAGCCCAAGGCACTGGAGATTGTACACTTCAGAGGACTTTGGGAAGGCGATCGGTATGTCAATGGTGGGCATGGTAGCGGAAGTTCTCGCAGTTGCAGTTATGGTTTCAACTCACAAAAGGGGAGATCTGGTAGTGATAGTGAAAATTGGACGAAGAGCAGTAACCAACAGCGGAAAGGTCTACACTTTTCATCCATTGGTGACAACTCGGGTACCCTAGAGAAGCCTCCTGTTCGTCCAAGACAGAGGATTCCAATCTATCAGGTGGAGGTGCCAGCTGCGGTGGATGAAAGAGTTGTTTTCGATTTTAATGAAAAGGTTGGGGACAGTCGGGTGGACAATGATCTGTGGAACAAGTGTGCCTCATGCATGTGCAGCACAACAAGGAAACGCTAGCAAAGCTGAAGGTGTTTGTGGGCGGGGGACAGGCAGAGTGCGAAGATGATGAAAGGAATATCATGTCAATCGGGCAAACACGCAGAGTTCACAGTTCATCCTGCAGCTAAAATAATTGGCCAATTTCACAGCTCAGAGATGGTTCCTGTTCTGCGTGGGCTCAACTTGTGGGTTCCCTCAGAGAAGAGTTCATATACAGCAATGCATGAAGTTTCTTTTGTTCTGGGCAAGTGGTTGGCTACTGATCCTGAACAGGGTATGGAGAAGGTCATTGTGGTGCATGGTACCAATTTTGGGTCCATTCAGAAACATGGCAGAGTGAAGAGAGGAGGTAGGAAGAAGTTGTGGGGAGGAGAGGATGCACATCCTATGGTGGGGATTGTAGATGCGGAGGCAACCAGCCCAGGGGCCGCTGGTCAACTGACGGGGTCGCAAGGCGCGCCCCGTCAGGCGCAATGAGTTGCTGTGGTTGGAACTGTCGGGGAGCGGGGAACAAACCGACAGTTCGTGAAGTGCTAGCCTTGGCCAAGGCTAGTAAGGCAGACATTGTGTTCCTCAGTGAGACAAGGCAAAAGGCGAAAAAGATGAGAAGGCTAAGAGGGAGGCTCGGATTAAAGGGGTTTGCTGGATTTGATAGTGATGGGCTAAGTGGAGGTCTAGCGCTTTTTTGGAGTGAGCATATTGATGTGGAAGTTTTGGAGGTGTGCGAAAGGCTGATTGATGTGGTGGTTCAGTTATCACCACATGATCCAAAGTGGAGGCTCACTTGTGTATATGGGGAGCCACGGGTTGAAAACCGGCATAGGATATGGAATAAGATGCAGTCTATGAAAGCTCAACTGGATCTTCCTTGGTGTGTTTTTGGGGATTTCAATGAATGCATGTGGTCGTTTGAACATTTTTCGGCTACAAACAGGCAAGAGGCGCAGATGGTGGCCTTCCGTGGCACGTTGGAAGTCTGTGAGTTAGTAGATCTTGGGTTCAAAGGGTTGCCTTTTACTTATGATAATAAAAGGAGAGGTGCGGCCAATGTGAGGGTGAGGCTAGACAGGGCTGTGGCGGATAATCGGTGGCGGAATATTTTTGCAGAAGCTACCGTCACGCACCTTGTCTCACCATGCTCAGATCATAGTCCGATTGTTCTGAACTGTATAAAGGAGGAGTTAAGCGGGAAGAGACCAAGTTGCAAGCAGTATGAAATCATGTGGGAGAGAGAGGCCAGTCTACCAGAACGGGTGGCTAATGCGTGGGCTGAGACTGGGCCAAAAGCGTCCCTGGGCGACATCCACAATAGCCTACACACGGTCATGGGACGCTTGCAGGACTGGGGCAGAAAGTGCTTTGGCTCGGTGTCGCGGGAAATTGAGAAGTCTCGGACCAAACTTGAGGAGTTGCTTAATATGAATGCTGACAGGATTGAGATTCGTCGAGTGTCGGATAGAATGAATGAACTTCTTTACCGGGAAGAAATGAGATGGATGCAGAGATCTCGCATTGATTGGCTAAAGGAGGGCGATCGTAACACGCGATTCTTCCATAGCAAAGCGGTTTGGCGGGCAAGAAAGAATTGCATTAAGAGGTTACAAGATGCTGAAGGAAATTGGCAAACTGAGCGTAGCGTCATGGGAACGATGGCAACTGAGTACTTTACTAAGCTTTTTGAGGCTGATCCATCTTTAAACGGTGCTCCAGTCCTTAGTTTGTTTGATACAAAAATTGATGATGCTATGAATATGAAGCTCTGTGAGGATTTTTCAGACAAAGAAATTGCTGATGCATTATTTCAGATAGGACCGCTGAAGGCCCCAGGGCCGGATGGATTTCCAGCCAGGTTTTTTCAGAAAAATTGGGCAGTGCTGCAGGAGGATATAACAAAGGCGGTCAAGGAATGTTTCAGTTCTGGGATTATGCCAGAGGGAGTCAATGATACGACAATTGTGCTTATCCCTAAGGTGCAGGATGCATGCAAAATGACAGATTTTAGGCCCATAAGTTTATGTAATGTTATATATAAGGTGGTATCCAAGTGCTTGGTTAATCGATTAAGACCGATCCTTGGTGATATCATTTCGGAGGAGCAAAGCGCATTTGTCCCTGGGAGGCTCATTACTGACAACGCTTTATTAGCCTTTGAATGTCTCCATTATATTCAGCAGGAGAAGGACCCGGTGAAGAACTATTGTGCTTATAAACTCGACCTCTCGAAGGCATATGATAGGGTGGATTGGGGATTCTTGAAACAGATGATGCAAAAGTTGGGCTTCGCTCATCGGTGGGTGCAGTGGACTATGATGTGTGTCACCACGGTGAGGTATTCTGTTAAATTCAATGGAGCCCTCTTGGATTCGTTTGTACCGTCGCGTGGGCTACGGCAAGGTGATCCCCTGTCTCCTTTTCTATTCCTTTTTGTGGCTGACGGTTTATCCGCACTGTTGAAGAAAGGTGTGAATGATCGAGTGGTAGAGCCGGTGAAGGTCTGTCGGAGGGCACCAGGGGTGTCGCATTTGTTATTTGCGGATGACACAATGCTCTTTTTTAAGGCAAATCGTCAACAAGCTGAAAGGGTGCATGAAATCATTGATGTCTATGCTCAGGCCACGGGACAGCTGATTAATAGAGGAAAGTGCTCTATATTTTTTGGGCCAAGATGCCCGGGTAATGTACAAGAACAAGTTCGGACTGTGCTGCAAATACAGGGAGATGGCTTTGAAGACAAGTACTTAGGTCTTCCGACTCCAGAAGGGCGTATGCATCGTGGAAAATTCCAAAACCTGCAAGCTAAGCTGACCAAAAGAATTATGGAGTGGGGCGATGGCTGGCCATCCCAAGGAGGAAAGGAGTTTCTCATTAAGGCGGTGGCACAGTCGATACCCACATATCTAATGGGAGTGTTTAAGCTTCCTATGTCCGTCTGCGATGATCTCACAAGAATGGTCCGCAACTATTGGTGGGGATCAACCAAGGGGAAGAGGAAGACACACTGGAGGGCATGGGATCAACTGATTAAGCCAAAAGCTTGTGGCGGTATGGGATTCAGGGATTACAGAATGTTTAATCAAGCATTACTTGCTCGGCAAGCATGGCGCCTCCTGGTTAATCCCAACAGCTTGTGTGCACGGGTGCTCAAGGCGAAGTACTATCCGAACGGGGAGCTGCAGGACACTGTCTTTTCTGGGAATGCGTCATCCACTTGGCAAGCTATCCAGTATGGGCTTGAACTTCTCAAAAAAGGTCTCATCTGGCGCATTGGCAACGGAAAGCTGGTTAGAGTTTGGAGAGACCCATGGATCCCTCGCCCAGCTATGTACAGGCCGATTAGCTTACAGAAGGATTGCAGAATTCGCCGTGTCTCTGGCTTCCTGGACTGCAATGGTGCTTGGAATATTCAGCTTCTACAGCAGTATTTTCTGCAGGGTGACGTTGATGAGATACTGAAAATCCGTGCCTCGCCACGGGGTGCTGATGATGTGTTGGCCTGGGCTCCGACCAAGACGGGCATGTTCACGGTGAGGAGTGCGTACTGGTTGGCGCTTGAAGAACGCCAACGGCCATCTACTGGCGCCACGAGCAGGGCACCGGATGGCCAGCGTGCCATCTGGAAGGCATTATGGGGGTGCCCTGCCCCCAAAAGGTACGCATTTTTGCATGGAAGCTAGCTACAAATTCTTTGGCTACAGAGGTAAACAAATGCAGCCGACATTTAGAGAAATCTAATATCTGTACCCTTTGTGGCATGGAATGCGAGGACACGTTCCACACCTTTTGTAGGTGTCCAATGGCGGTGACACTTTGGACGGCGATGAAGGAAGTTTGGGAGATCCCGGAGGTACAAGCAATTGTCAATACGGGACCGGAGTGGCTACTGCACCTGATTGCAGACAAGAATGAGGATGTACGTACCAGGATCCTGATGCTCCTGTGGCGTATCTGGCATGTACGTAACGAGGTCACACACCTGAAGCCGCCCCCTCAGGTTGAGGCCTCGAGACGTTTCTTGTGCAGCTTTATGGAGACGCTGCTGGTCATCAAGCACAATCCCAAAGCTGACTGTGTGAAGGGGAAGGCGATCGTGACTGAAGCTCTTGCTCCTTGTCTGAAGAAGAGCTGGCCAACCTCGCAAGCCAAGCCCCCGCCTAAGAGATGGTCCAGGCCACCAGAGGGATGGACAAAGTTGAATGTTGATGGGTCTTATGTGGAGGTGACAAGTGAAGCAGGAGCTGGAATGGTGCTGCGAAGGCATGACGGCGAGATCATATTTTCTGCATGCCGACGTCTGACGACCTGCTCATCTCCGCTGGAAGCAGAGTTATCTGCATGTATGGAAGGAATTGCACTCGCGAAGCAATGGTCGAACCTGCCATGTATCGTGGAGCTGGACTGTGCGGAGGCTGTCTCGTTGATTTCCAACAAAGATATACACTGTTCGAGGGAGATCTTTCTGGTGCAAGAAATCAAGCATCTTATGGGTGACGCTGAAGCCTTTAAAGTGAAGTTGATTAGAAGGGAGCAAAACTATGTAAGCCATGCTATGGCAAGCTACGGTAGAGAGATGGACAGCACTGGTTTATGGCCAATGTCTGCTCCTAGCGATATTCGTGTAATTGCTCTCGAGGAGAGCTTTTTCTCCGTTTAAATATATTATGCCCCTAGCAAAAAAAAAAAAAAATCTCTATTGCCTTCTAACTCACGTAGTGTGGAGCGCCATGGTTGCTCCTCTTTCTTGTGTAGTGGTGCCGCCAGGGGTCATTGAGTGATGGATGGCTGTCCTTGGTTAGGCCCAGATTTCGGCAGGTAGTGGTACTTGGCTTAGCAGGAGGCTCGCCGTAAAACTGTTCTTCCTAAAATCACCTGCACCATCTCAATTTTTTTTTGGTGAATCAGGCCACCTGTGGAGCAAATTGACGAAAAAGATCACCTCTCAATGCAATTGCCCAAAACTAACATGGCGACAAACCCGGCAAGTGCCACGTGTAGTTGGGCCATTGCCGCCAAAAGGCAGGGTCTGCCACTAACAAAGGCGACACGTCAAACATAACGAGAATCGGACTTGGTCGGCAAAGGGAGAAGGATGGGGTAGGCCCTGCCGCCACCGCCTGTAGCGGCACCTTCGGTACTGCGTGTCATGTGGTGTTGTAAAGTCAGTCCAGATCGGATGTCGATGTACTGCTACAGCGTGCCATGTGCAATACCCTCCTCTGCTGACTCAAGTGGCCGGGAGCCATACCCTCCCATCTCGCCAAGCACAAGTCATATTGTTACCGATTTTCCTAGGAATAATAAGAGAGACGAAGAAGAGAACCGGAAATCTGCTTTGGCGCCCGAGCACATCTACTCCCTGTATCCTGTCCCTACAATGCTCCCAAGATTCGTGTTGTACAGTTCAAAGATCTTCTCTTCAGATTCGTTTACCGCAGTAAAAGCAGGCCTGTGGCCCACATATGTTTCACAATTAAATGGCGGTTGTGCCGTCCGCCCCACGCGGAACAGATGGACAACTACTGCTATATAACGTCCTGTTTCGTTTTCCCCGAACCAGATTCTTGTTGCTGCCTTTTTGTTTATGTGTTTTTGAGATGTGCTTGCAGCTGGCTGACTGGCTGAGAAACAGGAACACTACAGGAGAAGTGGTACGCACAAAATCAGTACCTTCAGAAATAACCCCAATCATATAGACATGTAACCCGGACACACTTAGTACACTGACAAGTGAGAAAACTCATATGCACTGACATACATTTAGATTCATCTCACACAACCTTCTAACATTAACTCGGAGCAGCTTTCGGTTCATACCACATCTGCTTCCGAGCAACTTTCGGTTCATCGCCTCAGACATGTGGTTCTCTTATGTCCTGGCCTGTGGCAAATACCGCAAAATCCTGTTCTCTTGCTTACCCCCTCATACGGCACTGTCCCTGCTGCTGGTAGGACTCCCTGCCCCACAGTTCTTTGTCGGAGCCTTCAAACCGTTTAACGAAATAGAAAGTCACACTTTTGTCAGCAGATTGTTCTTTGTCACCTTCTAAACGTTCCGTCGGCCGATCTTCAATCCCTAGTCCACCTCTTGCTTCACTGAAAAAGGCCATCATCACCATGCGATCTCTGAAATTACCATGCAATTTTGCATAGACTTCTGCGCTATAATCACCAAGCCTTACTAGTTCCGTTGCTTGCAAATATAGAGTTGAATGCTGTATGTTGACCTTTTTTTAGTTGGTTTCTCTGGTACTAGATGATCAGGAAGTATGTCTCGTGCATCTCTTGTCCACTGGTTCAAAATGTGCGGAGCCAATATCTCATGTATGTGGATAGTCCATCACCTGAAAAAAGGTGGAAAAGGAAATTAGGAACGTGGCCAATTCAAAACAAAGCAAATCAGCATTTACTAAATAGTGTCAAACACCTTGCTTACACGTCAACTCAAGACACCCATGTGTGGGTACGGGCACACTCACAATTAAACTCCAATCAGTCATCTATCATTTTTCATTCGGAAAACCACCCTTCTCCCCTTCTCCCGTTTCTCTGTCTGGTAGTGTGTCGCTGTGTAGAGCTTGTTCTTCTCCACCTCTTCTATGGCCTAGTAACCATACTCATACAAAATATTTCCGAACTGATCAAACACCGCCCTCATGTATGTCTTACTTGTGTGCCTTTCAAAAGACAGGTTTACTCTCTTAACAACACCGCTCTGAAAAAAATCAACCGGTAATCAAATGTGAGTGATGATTTGATTGAAATACTCCTACCCTTTCATATTAAACTACTGCTTAATTATTTTGTTTTCATCTCAAATCATTTTCCTCGTCTTTTCTCATCTGGTCAACAACAACACCATTGTGAATTATGATGTCTTTATTTGGCATGCAACTGACTATTCAGTAAAACCAACAGGAAGCAAATGTATGTAACAAAATTAGTACATTCGTTTGATTGGAAAAATACAAATATATCTTTCGGTTAAATCAAACATCCATTTGGAGCATGAAAACAAATTATGGAGACGAAAGACAGCAGAGCTGGGAAACGTTTACTGAATTGGAAAGCTAGCATGTAGTAGGAGAGAAGTGCAAAAGATTCTAGCTGTCTACCGGCCCTCTTAGATCCGTAGCTACAGAAATCTTAGTGGAGATGGCACAACTGCGTTAGCACAATCTAAAATTTATATCAAATCCAGGACTCATCAGCACCTTGCGCTTTAATAGTCCCTCATATCAAACAGTTAAGCTGTAACGACATGATTTTGAGAGGAAGCACTTTTGTTCATTCACATGAGAAAACTAATTGCACCAGGGGAACCTGATATTGTAAAAGTTTATACATGAACCTGCATATAGTAGAAACAATCTTATCTGTAAGTTTTCAACTTTTCATGAGGCTAGATACAGAAACAACAAAGAAGTCCAACGTACGACATAGGCAAATGCCAGAACCATTTCAATTTGTACACAACTTGCAAGATTTTGAGCAAGGTCCCGAATCTATCTTGTTTATGACTCGATCTCCAAGGATGAATAAAACAAATTAAATCCACCCTCTGGACTAAGAATCATTTCCTGTGCTATCTTAAGTTAGATAAGACATGATATTTATTTCTGGCAAGAGACATTGAGTGAATCCTGAGCTCACAAAAATTACGGGAGCGAGTTACCGATAGACCTATATGGCGTCGGCGACGTGTTTTTGTGTGTGTAAAATGCATCAATGTTAAAGCATTATTGTTCACAAAAATGCTGACAATGTTCAAATATGCAATTAGGACTTATCTCAGTGGAGATTTTTCAGTTAACAATATTGAGTGCATAAAGTGATACATTTAAAGAAATGCGAACAGAAAAATGAATCAACGATTTCTCTGTAAATTGCGGACATTCGACTAAATGCTGGACTTGCTAAATGGTAGTGGGCGGTCTGTATGCTTCAGAAAATAGAAACGTTTGAATATTCACAAGAATAGTATTCTTAAGACACAATTTCTGCGCATTGCACACTGCGAACTCAGTTGCAACGACTGAGACAAGTGCTAATGGAAGAGGAACCACAAGAGAATAGATCAACGTCGCTATTGATGAGGCTGACCTCAAACTCTCATTCAGTAGAGGCTAGGCTGATGGCATACTGGCCAAATCGGATACGCAGTGATTCCGCTATAATTTATGACAAATGGCAGGATAGAACAATAGGACATAATGCATAGTTCTGGGCTCAATGCAGGTCAACATTTGCTCAATTCAGGTGTTTACTCCTGCTCTTTGGAAGCTACATGTAACCCCCTCGAGTTGATGTCTTTCTCTTAATCCCATCTCATAGTAAGCGTGGATAATCACTCTAATAGGCAAGCTATTACCACTGGTCTTTGTTTCTTTCACCGTAATGTGAATGTGATCAAGCTGCGGTTAATATCTGGTATTATTGATATTACTGTAGGTCTCTCCAGTATCGTTGCTTCTCAACCGACGGTTGGTTTATCTGTTCATGCAATCTAGTACGATTGAATAAGCAGCTTACCGCGTATACATATGGATAAACCTCTTCGCCCACCCTGGGGCCTGTGGGTTAACTTTAATCAAATCGTTGATCCTTCAATTCAGGAGGCGACTTGCTGCGGACGCTTGCTATCGACCTCGGCCCCTCATCAAGCCGATTTTAAGTCTGAGCTTCGCCTACGCTATCCGCGGGAGCCGCAGGCATTTGCTCCGCCACGCTGGGGTATTCGGTATCCCTAGCATCCTCTCCCAATGGGAACCTAAGAACATACTAATGCATGTAAAATGTATATATGAACTTTGCATTATATTACTTATATTTTAATTATATTTGCATCATATAAGGGTTATATCATTATTTTATATTGATTTTGGGAATATTTCACAGGAATTAACCCTGTACTGACAGAAAACCCTATTTTCAATATTTTGATATTTCAGGGACCCAAACGACGTCCAAATGACCTAATATTTTGCGGGAATCATTTTTTGAAAGGAACAAAGCGTACGAGCGAAGGAAGCGAAAAAATTGAAACCCGAGGGCCCAAAGAGGTGGGCCCACGCGGCCAGATTCCTTGGCCGCGTGGGACCCCCTATACTGGGCCTCGAGCCTCCGATGCCGTCGATCTTCGTCCCCGTGCCTTCGTCTTGACCTAAAAACGACTATAAAAATAGTCCCCCGACGGCTTTCGGAAGGGAGCGCCGCAGAAACACAAAACCACGAAACAGAAGACCTGGAGCTGCAGATTGGAGGGGGAAAACTCCGGCGGGGCGCTGCCGGGGTGGTCTCCATCTTCTCCAACATCTCCACCATCATCACCATGATGAAGGGGGAGTAGTCCACCCCCTGGACTTTGGGTTTGTGGTGGTAACTTGATCTAATCTCTCTATGTATGATCATTGTTGAAGTCCATATGATGTGCCTTGCATAAGTATGGATCTATCTATATAATTTCTATGGTGGATATTGTGGTATGAGATGATATTTGTTATGCATTTACCGTTGTGTTGGATCTTTTATGACTTGTCATACTTTGGAGATATTCTATGATTCTTATGATGGTTCGATTTATGCATAATGTCTTGTTTATCCATGTCATGAGGTGATTGACACCACCAAGTGTAGATAGATGAGAGAGATGTGGTCATGCACACAAAATATGAATCATTGCACTAGTGTTTAGAATATTGTCCATTATGAAGTATGATGTATGAAGGTACGGGATGGCCAATGTGACAACGGCATATGTATTGAGTGACACAATACAGCCCAACATCATTTATCTGGAGGTAAAAAGGAAGAAGTATGATGTGGGAGTGACAACAAACCACGCTAGCCTTACGAGGGTGACCTAGCAACACAAATGATTATTTTCTTTCAACTATGTATTTTAGGACATGTAGCCGTCATAGAAGTTTACCATTAAAGCATGACAATTGTGTGTACTTTTTATCTATAACATGATAATCACCATAGATGGGAGAGAGGATTGAGTGAACCCATGAACCCATGTCCATTGTTCCTATAAGAGAAAACCTTTGTCTTGTCCTCTTGCATTGAAGAGGATTGGGACACTTTTACATTCTTGTTTTGTTACATTAAACTTTCATCCATTAAATCAACCATCTTGTCCTTTAAAATTGTTTAGTGCATAATCAACTAAAACTTGTGACACTTTAGTTGTAGGGAATAGATAACTTTTCATTCTTGCTACTGCGGATCGATAACCTACTTCCACATTGAGAGGTGCTACAGTGATCCCCTGCTCTTGGGGGTTATCAAGTACTTTTCTGGCGCCGTTGCCGGGGAGCGTAGCGATTAAGTTTCTATTCTTGTGTACACTAGACTTTAGATTTATTTTATCTTGTTTTATATCTTACAATCACCTAAGATTGGGGAGGTTGCACCTACGTGAGCATCATCTTATCCATCTTTACCTTCAAATCATTTTATTTTGTTTTGTTATTGTCTTGCATATCATATTTAAATTTCAGCTTTGCATTTATCTTTTTATTTTCAGTTTCTCGTTATCTTTTGTATTTCGGTTTCATATTTTATTTGCTATTTTACCCGTTTTGGTTTGAAAACTTGCTATTTGTATTCGGAGATTTTATTCCAGCACGAATCTGTGCACGGTACGATTTTTCATTTCTATTCTGTAACTCCGAATGAGCTGAAATTTGAACTGTAATTGCAAATTTTCATCCTCTGTAGGCGTAAATGTTTTCAGATTTTTTCGACATATATAAGTAGGGTAGAAAAATGCGTTTTGCTGCTGCTGTTTTTCTGGACAGATTCTGTCCCATTTTGTTTGATGCATTCTTTGAACTTTTAGCTTGAATCTTTTTGTTCCAATTGAGTTTATAAGTAGGCATACAACATTATATACTTTCTGGACATGTATCACATTTTTGTTTAAGGATTTTATGCAGCAAGCAATTCATTTGTCTATCACTACTAATGTCACCCCACAGAAAAAAGATGGGAGAAACGGTGTTTTGAAGTTTTTTCACAGGGATTAGAGGAGATGCCCCAAGAGTTATGCATGGATGGTGAAGACCATAAGCTTGGGGATGTGAAGACAACCCCATTGGACCAACACACTCTCGGTTTGCACACGTCTAACTTCTGTTTTTCGATCAATGCACTTTATCGCATAAATTTGGAGCGTCTTTTATTTTTGTTATTTCGGTTTGGTTTTTATTTGTGAGACCACCACTTTTCATTTATGTTATGAGAGAGTGATACGTCTCAAACGTATCTATAATTTCTGATGTTCCATGTTAATATTATACCAATTGTTACATGTTTTATATACATTTCATAGCATTTTTATGCATTTTCTGGGACTAACCTATTAACAAGATGCCACAGTGCCAGTTCCTGTTTTCTGCTGTTTTTGTATTCCAGAAAAGCTAGTTTAGAAATATTCTCGGAATTGGACGAAACTTGGACAGAACCTCCTATTTTTCCAACACGAAGACGGAGTCCAGAGGAGATACGGAGGGGAGCCACGTGGCGCCCAAACCATGGGGCCGCGCAGGCCCCCCTGCCGCGCCGTGGGGTGGTGTGGGGCCCTCGTGGCTCCGCAGCCACCACCCTTTCGCCTATTTATTCCTCCCGACGCGAAAACCCTAAATCCCCGAGCCATTATCCACGAAAATGTTGCAGAGACGCCGCCGCCGTCAACCCTAGCTCGGGAGGGTTCAGGAGCTCTTCCCGGCACCCTGCCGGAGAGGGGAATCATCACCGGAGAGCTCTACATCACCATGCCTGCCTCCGGAGTGATGCGTGAGTAGTTCATCCTTGGACTACGGGTCCATGGCAGTAGCTAGATGGTTGTCTCACCACTTTATGCTATCATGTTTAGATCTTGTGAGCTGCCTATCATGATCAAGATCATCTTATTGTAATGCTACATGTTGTGTTTGCTGGGATCCGATGAATATTGAATACTATGTCAAGTTGATTATCAATCTATCTTATATGTTATTTATGATCTTGCATGCTTTCTGTTACTAGTAGATGCTTTGGCCAAGTAGATGCTTGTAACTCCAAGAGTGAGTATTTATGCTAGATAGTGGGTTCATGCCTCCGGTAATCTGGGAAAGTGACAATAACTTCTAAGATTGTGGATGTGCTGTTGCCACTAGGGATAAAATAACCGATGATTAGCTTAAGGGTACGCCGTTAGGTCTAATGTATTTGTTTACTTTACGCACATTACTTAATGCAATTATCCGTTGCTTGCAACTTAATACCAACGGGGAACTCGGTATGACAACCTGGCGGTGGATTATTAGTCATAGACGCTGTTGGAATAACGGTCTATGTATTTTGTTGTAATGCCCACATGAATATCATAGTAATCATCATGTCATATATATGCATTGTCATGCGCTCAATATTTTGTCAATTGCCCAGCTGTAATTTGTTCACCCAGCATGTTAGTTATCTTTTATGGAGAGACACCACTAGTGAACTGTGGACCCCGGTCCATTCTTTTACACTGATAATACAACCAACTGCAAACACTGTTCCTTTTCATTCTCTGCAATTTACTACTGTTTTCCACACCATACGTTTAATCCTTTGTTTTCAGCAAGCCGGTGAGATTGACAACCTCACTATTTCGTTGGGGCAAAGTAGTTTGATTGTGTTGTGTGCAGATTCCACGTTAGCGCGCCACTGACCACCTTCCGAAGTGATTTCTTGCTCCTACTGGTTCGATTAAATCTTGGTTTCATACTGAGGGAAAACTGCTTCTATACTGCATCATACCTTCCTCTTGGGGTCTCCCAGCGAACATGTGATCCACGCAATCAAGCATATTTTCTGGCGCCGTTGCCGGGGAGCAGAAGCACTTCGGTTCAGCAATCTCCTTGCCTTCCTTCCACACGCCATATTTTCTGACGCTATATTGGGAAGCAAGAGGATTTCTGCAAGGGGAGTTTCACGCTTCCAATCTCTTTACTTTGTTATTGTCTTGCTTAGTTTATTTTTATTTAGTCTTGTTTGCTTTATTTATCAAAAAAAAAGTTACTTGCATTTATTTATTTCTATTATTTCATCATGCTTCTCCCTAAGTATACTTTAAAAGACATATCTGTGGGTAGTGGGTCTATCATTGGAAGAGATAACATTGAGGAATTCTTGGGTCACATTAGTAGGCTTAAAGATTTTGAAGATAGACCCTTGGTAGAACTTGCTCCAAATTATGAAATTGCTACAGCTTCTCTAGTTCACATGTTGGAAGCTAGGTTTGTCAATCTGAATCCTATAATGCAGCATATGTTCCTTAAACTTCATGATATGGAAGATGGTGAAAAGAAAGATTTTGTTCTAGAAACCTTGCTTAAAGAATTTGGTGATGTTGCTAAGAAGCTAGAAAAGTTTTTATTCGATATAAGATGCTTGGCTATTATATTGATGTTACTAATACACTTGAGAAATTAGAAAAGAGAGGATTAAATACACTAAAGAAACTAATTATGAGGGGGAAGTTAAGATACCAATACCTTTTAAGTTTGTAGGCATGCATGAGGCACTAGAAAAGAATTTTGATTGGATTGTTCCTGAAAATTTATTTGATGAGGATAGTGTGCCTAAAAGTAATGAAAAAGAAGTTTCTGAAACTTATATAGATAAGATACAATGCATTGTTGAGAAAACTTCCAACCTTTCTGTTGATGCTTCTTCACTTGGAAACACTTGATTCTTACTTTCTGCGCCTAGCTGAAAGGCGTTAAAGAAAAACGCTTATGGGAGACAACCCATTATTTTATTTCTGCAATTTTTCTTTTTTGAGTCAAGGAGTTGTTTACTTCTGTAACAATTCCTTTGTATCTTTATTTTATCGCATTGTTGTGCCAAGTATTGCCTCTAATAGGAAGATGATGCTAGATTTGGATTTCTGCGCAGGAACAGATTTCTGCTGTTCACCGTTTTAATTCTGTAAAATCACAGAAAATTTATTTAAATCTGAAATTTTTGTGCGTAATCCTGATATATGTATGCATCTTTAGTTAGTTCAAAGTTTTTCGATCTGAGCAACGTAAGTGCCTCGAAAAAATTCATCTTTGCGGACTGTTCTGTTTAGACAGATTCTGTCTTTTATTTTTCGCATTCTCTCTTTTACTAGTGTTGAGTGGAATTCTTTTTTAGGGTGAAGAGCTTCACATAACATCAGTGGCAGTAGCTAATGTTAAAAGTAACGGTCATGTTTGTGTCCTTATAGAACATGTGAGTTTTTGATTGTGCACTAACCCTCTAATGAGAATTACTTTGAGTTTGGTGTGGCGGAAGTTTTCAAGGGTCAAGAGAGAAGGATGATATAATGTGATCAAGAAGAGTGAAAAGCTTAAGCTTGGGGATGCTCCCATGGATCACCCCAGCATATTTCAAGAAGACTCAAGCGTCTAAGCTTGGGGATGCCTTGGGCATCCCCTTCTTTATCAGCAACTTATCAGGTCATCTCTAGTGAAACTATATTTTAATTCTTTCACATCATATGTGCTTTACTTGTAGCGTCTGTGTGCTTTTATTTTCAGTATTTTATTTTTCGTATGGTCAACTTGATTGGACCCCAGCATTCTTGATTGGGAGAGAGACACGCTCCGCTTTTTCATATGAATACTCCTATTCTTCACTTATACTTGTTGAGTATTCTTGTCTAGCTATTGCTATGCTTTTAGCTCCTGTTTTCCATGCATCTCTTATTCAGAGCTGTTAGTTATTTTAAATAAAGTACTCTATTGATTCACTTATAATTGTTTGGAGAGTTTATGTTGAAATAAATTGATTGGTGTTTGGTTGGAACAGAAAATGTTGCATGTGGTAGATGGTATAATGGAAAAAGCTTACATATTCTTGTAGATCATTGTATTGGATAATTTGATACTTGTCAATTGTTTTGAGTTATCAATTAGTTCATGATTAAGCTTTTGTATCATGTAGTTAAAACCTATTAATGAAGAATTACCGTAAACCTCGTTGAAATTTGGTTTGCATGTTTGGTTAACAAGAAAGACAGTGTAGAGTCTTATAATGCTTGCAATATGTTTTCATATAAGCCTTGCTGTGTCGGTTGATATCCTGTGTTTGCTTCAAATAACCTTGCTAGACTAAACTTTGTACTGCGAGGGAATGCTTCTCGTGCATCCAAAACCTTGAGCCAAATCCATGCCATCTGTGTCCACCATAACTACCTATATGTGGTATTTTCTTGCCATTCGAAGTAAATTTTTCATGTGCTACCTTTAAACTATTCAAACTTTATTACTCCTATTTTGTGTCAATGTTTACCAAGCTCATGAGGACGGGGTGGATGTCTTTATGTCAACTGTCAAATAGACTTTACTACCGAACTAGCGGCATATACATCCGCTTATCCATTAATTTTGCAAAAAGAGCTGGCAAATGGGGTGCCCAGTCCCAATTAATTACAACTTTAACTGCTTAATTCTCTTCATATTTTTGCCCTGATTTATCAGTCAAGCAATGACAAACAGTGAAATATCTGCATGTGTAAACAAAAGAGAAAGAGGGATGATCTGCCTTGCTGGTAGAAATAACGTCCTTCATGGGAGCCGCTCTTAAAAGTCTGTTTGGTAGGGGTCATATTGTACTTTCCATTTTCTGATTCGTTGACAATTAACAAACACCTCTCAAAACTTATATTTTTACTCTCTATATGATTTCAAAAACATAAAAAGCTCTAGCACATGATTTAATCCCTTCTTCCCTCTGCGAAGGGCCTTTCTTTTACTTTTATGTTGAGTCAGTTTACCTACTTCTTTCTATCTTAGATGCAAACACTAGTGTCAACTTTGGTGCAACAATTTTTATATGCTCGTATATTGCACTTATTATATGCTTTGTGTTGACAAATATCCATGAGATATATATGTTGAAAGTTGAAAGAAATTGCTAAAACTTAAATCTTCCTTTGTGTTGCTTAAATACCTTTTGCTTAGAATCTATTGCTTTATGAGTTAACTCTTATGCAAAACTCCTTGATGCTTGTCTCGAAGTACTATTCATGAAAAGTTTTTGCTTATATGATTCAGTTGTTTGCTCATTATCTACTTGTTAGCAAACTATAGACCATTGACCTGGATCACTTCATTCATAACATGTGCTTTACAGTATTCTCAGAAATTATTTTGTTTTTATCGTTTTACCTACTAGAGGACGAGTAGAACTAAGCTTGGGGATGCTTGATACGTCTCAAACGTATCTATAATTTCTGATGTTCCATGTTGATATTATACCAATTGTTACATGTTTTATATACACTTCATAGCATTTTTATGCATTTTCTCGGACTAACCTATTAACAAGATGTCACAGTGTCAGTTCCTGTTTTCTGCTGTTTTTGTATTCCAGAAAAGCTAGTCTGGAAATATTCTCGGAATTGGACGAAACTTAGACAGAACCTCCTATTTTTCCAACACGAAGACGGAGTCCAGAGGAGACACGGAGGGGAGCCACGTGGAGAGCTCTACATCACCATGCCTGCCTCCGGAGTGATGCGTGAGTAGTTCATCCTTGGACTACGGGTCCATGGCAGTAGCTAGATGGTTGTCTCTCCACTTTATGCTATCATGTTTAGATCTTGTGAGCTGCCTATCATGATCAAGATCATCTTATTGTAATGCTACATGTTGTGTTTGCTGGGATCCGATGAATATTGAATACTATGTCAAGTTGATTATCAATCTATCTTATATGTTATTTATGATCTTGCATGCTTTCCGTTACTAGTAGATGCTTTGGCCAAGTATATGCTTGTAACTCCAAGAGTGAGTATTTATGCTAGATAGTGGGTTCATGCCTCCGGTAATCTGGGAGAGTGACAATAACTTCTAAGATTGTGAATGTGCTGTTACCACTAGGGATAAAATAACTGATGCTTAGCTTAAGGGTACGCCGTTAGGTCTAATGCATTTGTTTACTTTATGCACATTACTTAATGCAATTATCCGTTGCTTGCAACTTAATACCAACGGGGAACTCGGTATGACAACCTGGCGGTGGATTATTAGTCATAGACACTGTTGGAATAACGGTCTATGTATTTTGTCGTAATGCCCACATGAATATCATAGTAATCATCATGTCATATATATGCATTGTCATGCGCTCAATATTTTGTCAATTGTCCATCTGTAATTTGTTCACCCAGCATGTTAGTTCTCTTTTATGGAGAGACACCACTAGTGAACTGTGGACCCCGGTCCATTCTTTTACACTGATAATACAACCAACTACAAACACTGTTCCTTTTCATTCTCTGCAATTTACTACTGTTTTCCACACCATATGTTTAAACCTTTGTTTTCAGCAAGCCAGTGAGATTGACAACCTCACTGTTTCGTTGGGGCAAAATAGTTTGATTGTGTTGTGTGCAGATTCCATGTCAGCGCGCCAGTGACAACCTTCCGAAGTGATTTCTTGCTCCTACTGGTTCGATTAAACCTTGGTTTCATACTGAGGGAAAACTGCTTCTAGACTGCATCATACCTTCCTCTTGGGGTCTCCCAGCGAACGTGTGATCCACGCAATCACAGAGCTACTGGAAATTTGGGTTGAATTAAGTTGGATGCTGTTAAAAAGATTGGGAAAGGGATGTTTGAGTTGATTCAAAATGATACATTAGTTGCATGATTCATGTGCTTTTTAATGAGTATTAATTTGCAAGTGTTTTATCGAGAGCTATCTTTTATTCATATTTTGATGCTGAATGTTACTTTACATTGTTTAACATGGATTGATTAGTTCTATGGACACTTATGCATGCATTTAGACGGTCAACTTTCTCCCTTTTGCTAGCCCAAAAATTCCAACAAGTAAAAACTTGTTTTCCAACACCTTCAATCAAAGTTTTCCAGTGAGTCCACCATATCTACCTATTAGCTTAATGCTATCCCGAGTATGTTTATCATGTTATATTGTATTATCTATACTTTTGAATTAAAATGCTTATGTTATTGATTGTTATGGGAAAGTTGGTTAAAAAGCTCTCACGAACTTGATGCACACTTTACTTTTATTGCACTTAATAAACATGAACCATTGTGATTAAAATTATGAATTTGTATGCTTGACAAGAGTCTTGGTTGGGAGTTAGCTCATATGTGCTATCACATGGCAAGCTTTCAACGTGCTCTTAATTATATTTAGTTGATATCATGTACTTTTGTTTATGGATGCTTATCATGGTGCCAAATAAATGTCGAAACTTAGTAAGTTTGAGGAGTTTGTATAAATGGTTAGAGAGACGTCTGGGCCGCTAACCTAAGCTATGCATCATTCATGGTGGAAATTTATAGCGCACCAAAGTGAACATTCAGTGATGCACGTCATAATAAAAAGCTATACAAATAGTAAATAAAAGACTGCTGAGATTGTTCATTGTCTGTTTGTCTTGTCATTTTGACATGGGCTAGTTTCCATGTCCTGAGGCAAGAGGTACCCCAGTTGACGCTCTTGATGACGCTATTATATTACTTGCAATGACTTTAATTTGAACTTGCTTTGTGGCCCGAGTTGAGTAACACCGTGGTGTAGTTACTTGTATTCATGGGGCATGAGGCATTCAACCCATACTTTGTCAAGAACACTACTCATATTTGCTTTCACTTTAAACTTTAACCATTCAAGATGCTATGATAGGGGTAATGAGAGCTCCACACCAATGGATACCACATTGCAAACATTAACTTAAGTTGAAGCATTTGGAAGCTAGATGAAACTTATTCATGTTTTACCTCTACTTATTTATATATCTTTTCAAAGTGTCCACCTTTTATATTCAGATTTACAAGAATACTCTATGACCATTATAGGATGTTTTTACTCTTTATTATGCATACATTTGGTCCATAGTACTTTCTTCTATGTTACACTTTGTGAATTATCATTGAACATCCGTACATTGAATATTTGATATCACTTCATAATCTATCTTGTATATTGCTATTCTTTTGAAGAATGAATCATTTGATTTTATGTAGCAATAGTAATCATCTTTGATATCCATTGATAGTATTAAAAAGCAAAGACCATGTTAGTTTTGTCACCTTCATACTCGAGGACGAGTATAGGCTAAGCTTGGGGATGTTGATGCATGTAAACTACATACATGAACTTTGCAATATATTACTTATATTTCAATCACATTTGCATCATATAAGGGTTATATCATTGTTTTATATTGATTTTGGGAATATTTCACAGCTTCTCTATTTTTCTGGAATTAACCCTGCACTCGCAGAAAACCCTATTTTCTATATTTTGATGTTTCAGGGACCCAAACGACGTCCAAATGACCTAATATTTTGCGGGGATCATTTTTTTTGGAAGGAACAAAGCGTAGGAGCGAAGGAAGCGAAAAAATGGAAACCCGAGGGCCAAAAGAGGTGGGCCCACGCGGCCAGATTCCTTGGACGCGTGGGACCCCCTATCCTGGGCCTCGAGCCTCCGATGCCGTCGATCTTCGTCCCCGTGCCTTCGCCTTGACCTAAAAACAACTATAAAAATAGTCCCCCGATGGCTTTCGGAAGGGAACGCCGCAGAAACACAAAACCACGAAACAGAAGACCTGAAGCTGCAGATTGGAGGGGGAAAACTCCGGCGGGGCGCTGCCGGGGTGGTCTCCATCTTCTCCAACATCTCCACCATCATCACCATGATGAAGGGGGAGTAGTCCACCCCCTGGACTTTGGGTTTGTGGTGGTAACTTGATCTAATCTCTCTATGTATGATCATTGTTGAAATCCATATGATGTGCCTTGCATAAGTATGGATCTCTATATGTAATTCCTATGGTGGATATTGTGGTATCAGATGATATTTGTTATGCATGTACCGTTGTGTTGGATCTTTTATGACTTGTCATACTTTGGAGATATTCTATGATGCATGTGATGGTTCGATTTATACATAATGTCTTGTTTATCCATGTCATGAGGTGATTGACACCACCAAGTGTAGATAGATGAGAGAGATGTGGTCATGCACACGAAATATGAATCATTGCACTGGTGTTTAGAATATTGTCCATTATGAAGTATGATGTATGTAGGTACGGGATGGCCAATGTGACAACGGCATATGTATTGAGTGACACAATACAGCCCAACATCCTTTATCTGGGGGTAAAAAAGAAGAAGTATGATGTGGGAGTGACAACAAACCACGCTAGCCTTACGAGGGTGACCTAGCAACACAAATGATTATTTTATTTCAACTATGTGTTTTAGGACATGTAGCCGTCATAGAAGTTTACCATTAAAGCATGACAATTATGTGTATTTTTATCTATAACATGATAATCAACATAGATGGGAGAGAGGATTGAGTGAACCCATGAACCCATGTCCATTGTTCCTATAAGAGAAAACATTTGTCTTGTCCTCTTGCATTGAAGAGGATTGGGACACTTTTACATTCTTGTTTTGTTACATTAAACTTTCATCCATTAAATCAACCATCTTGTTCTTTAAACTTGTTTAGTGCATAATCAACTAAAACTTGTGACACTTTAGTTATAGGGAATAGATAACTTTTTCTTCTTACTCCTGCGGATCAATACCCTAGTTTCACATTGAGAGGTGCTACAGTGATCCCCTGCTCTTGGGGGTTATCACATACCACTGCCATTTGTGATTTTTTTTTCACATGCCCTTGGCGCTAGAACACCTGCTAATCAAGATATGCAGAGTACAAGATCCATTACCTATCGACTGAATCTAGCAAGAACCCGAGCCCTTCCATCTCCGCAGCTCGCCGGGCCAGCAGATCCATCTCCGGCGCTCCACCCACCACCCCCACTGCATCCCCTACGCCATTCCCTAGTCTCATCTCTCGTGCGGAAGAAATATAGAACCGGTACCAGTACGGCAGTATGAAAATCCTGTTTCCAGTTTAATATGGCGTCATGTTTCTCCGGGACATGAAAAAAGGGAAATCCACACGCCGTCTCCTCTAGCTGACGGACGACCAAACGAAGCTTCATACACGGGCCCACAGTACATGACGACAGCTGAAACTTACCGCGCGTTCCCTCGATTTTACTTTCCCCCACACTTGCCGACAAACTCCCGATGCACAAATCTCAACGTAACATGGTCGGTACAGATAACGGGTGCACATGTGCTCGGGCACCAGAAGAGAACCCACTATTCCCTCGAAAGATGGCTCGTGGATGCACAAATATCCATGGCTGAAACACTGAACTACACTCACGCAACACTAGTTATGTAGTGTAAACGCAGACCAGATACTTTTGTGTAATGTAATTTCGTGCATGTAAATGAAGGTGCCGCCACGGGCAGTCCAGGTTCATTTTCCGTTGCCGCCCAGCACCGATTTCAGTTTTGGCTGCCGTCGCCTCTGTCAGTGGCTGCACAGCCTATAGTTTTGTTAGTGCCACCAATCGCTGACCCACACATGCCTCATTGTCCTCTAAGGCTCTAACGATTCCTTGTCGAGCACACATAGGGAAAATTCTAGAAGGATTGATGTTTAGTGTTTTTTTTTGTTTAAGTGGTTGATCTTTGTATCCATTTTAAGACCCATGAGATGTAAACTTCGAAATCTCTGAATATTTAAATAAATGCGGCTGAGTGTGTGCATCATTTTGATGCAGAGGCAGGGGATCCGCACCCCTTTTCTAAAAACAAACATAGGGAAAATCCTTGTTGCGGCTCAATTTGTTGTCTTTTCTGGTGGCTTCTTACGACTCAGACCACCACGTCAGGGCTCACGTCCCACAAGCACAAATCGCCCACTTCTCTCAGCCCTCGCGTCCCCTCGTCAATGGCGTTGATCAGGGGATAGTCCAATATAGGAACGAGACAATGAGGTTGGGAACTGAGGTCAAGGCCGGTCATCAAATTTTTGGAGCCCGAGGTGAAACTATAATCCGGGCCTCTTAGACTAGCCATAGAGGTAGTAACTAAGGTATTCCATCCATCACAGTTTATAAGGCACTAAGAAGGTTAAGAAAAAGTTTAACCACTAAATTTGAAGGATTCACTATTCACTAAATTTAGAGCATTTTATTATCCTAATTGAGTGTACATGGTAAGCCGCCAGGCTGCCACAATTACTTGTGACTAAACATAGACCATATCCGTTGGTTGGATATATATTGCAAGTATACGGGTTCTCAGGCATAACGAACAGTCCCTAGAAACGAAGATCTAAGAATACCAGGAAGCTTATATTACCATGGAGAGAAGGTGGTTATGCTCCTGATGGTTATCCTTCCACACATCATAATGATTTCTCAGGGTAAGTACACAACAACAATTGGATGAATTTCCCGTAAAGATATTGGTTAGTTCTACATACTTTTGGGCAATCCCATTGTGAAACATTACTTATTTATGTGAAATTCTGTAATTGTTTCAATACCTGGTCGAACTGAGAACACCCTTACATGCAGATGCAGCTCAAGTAACTGCTCCCCATTGTGAAACATTACTTATTTATGTGAAATTCTGTAATTGTTTCAATACCTGGTCGAACTGAGAACACCCTTGTTTACATGCAGCTCAAGTAACTGCTCAGGTGGATAGCGGCAAGATTGCAGTGTGCCTATGCATGGAGTTAAAACCACCCTGCCCAAATGATTCGTGCTTCTGTTGCTCACTAGAGCAAGATCGTTGCGCTAGGACATGGCAAGAATGCCCCAAACTTTGTGGTCCAACTTGCGGCCGGATCCTTAGATGCAAGCTTCCCTCGTTCTCTCCTTTGGCCTTGACACACTTGTCTGAGATTGGTGTGATAAGAAATAATGTCTTGGAGATCTTGGAATAAATAAATGAGCCGTTATCATCGCACAGTTGATTTGTGTGTCTTTAGTGTGGAAAATAGTTTAAGTATATGGTTATTTTTTTCCAAAGGGAGACCAGACAATAGGCCATGAAATATCGGAAATCCATTTCAACTAGTGGGATGCTCCCATTGACAGAAGTACCTTCAGCCTGCATCACCCTCTCGTTCATAGACAGTCCGAAAATGTGTCAAACGCCCATCTGCAGTAGCAGTCAGTAGTTACTGGAAATTCTCTCAGACGGAAATGAGAATCAATAGTTCAATCTGTGGAATCAGGCAGTTATACAACAGAGGTCAAACATGATGCTGTCGGCACGAGCTACACTCACACATGTACATGGTTAGATATACTAGAATTAGAAAATTTGAGGAGCAAAATATGCTATACTGGCGGAACAATATCTGACTGTGGACTATCATCAACTGACAAGAAAAATTGTCAGAAACTAGTATCGATGATACTAGCATCAAAGGGTTGTGCAATTAGGATGTTCAGCAAAATAATTTACTTCCACAAATCTCATTGCAATGGGACAATTATGAGCCCAGGTAAACAACAACATTAGTGGATGAACAACTCGGTTGATCATTATGTCTAAATAAACAGTGGAGAAGGAATCATTAAACAATGCCATATCCAGTTTGTTACTAAGATAACAAAAAATCCGCACACCAAAATGGAAATCTTGGCGCTAGTTCTGTAATGTGTTCTATCTCCGTCTGACAGTGAAAAATCTCAAGTCCTTTAACTCTGACAAGCATACTGGTGGATGTTTCTCATGTGATAAACTGAATATCATTTGAAGAAAGTGAGCCTGAAAAGAAAGAAACAATAAAGGAGAGGTACTGAAATTCAATAAAATGGCAAGAGTAAACCAGAAAAATGTTTTGCTTACCAAGATAATGTCTCGACTGGCAATTTTAATTTGTCAAAAGTAGCTTCTCGATGTAACACGCATCTAGAAGAACAATGGTACAGATATCTACAGAAGAACCGAAGAGGTCCAGGAGGGCTGACTCACTATGCTGTTCCTGAAATCATCCATAGCTACAGCAGAGAACTGCTTCTTCTCATCCATCATGTGGTCCCAGTAGTCAGGATCCCTCCAGAAAACATAGATGCAACACACATCTAGAAGAACATTGGTGCACATTAATCTGCAGAAGAACCAACACTAGTAGGGAAGTGCTTTTCAATGGCACACCAAAATAGCTTTCTGTGGCGCACCATGCGCCACAGAATTCTCGTCACAAAAATATTATTTCTGTGGCGCACCCTGCCATGCGCCACAGAAAATAGCAAATTCTGTGGCGCACTTCTAGCATGCGTCACATAAATATTGCTCATGCGCCACAGAAATATTAGTCCATGCGTTGATGAATTTGACAATAATTTATTTGTGGCGCACTTGCTTTGTGCGCCACAGAATATGGTGCGCCACAAAATTATTTACCATGCGCCACTAAATTATTTGCTGAATTATCGATTATTTGCTGTATTATC
Organism: Poa pratensis; assembly: GCA_947311845.1. Taxonomy (NCBI): domain Eukaryota; kingdom Viridiplantae; phylum Streptophyta; class Magnoliopsida; order Poales; family Poaceae; genus Poa; species Poa pratensis. Next base: position 131,135,803 of record CAMZMU010000041.1, on the reverse strand, counting down.
AATTATTTACTTTATTAATTTGACAATAATACATGTATATTACAGTATTTATACAGAAAATAATAGAAACAGTAATATATTTTGACATGGTATTAAAACAGACAGATAAATATGTCATCAAGAGCCCGAGATACATACATATATAGTGACAATTAACTGGTACAAAAGTTCTCACAAGTCTTAGTATAAATGAAGTTTTCACGACCGACTAGATTAGGATCAAACAGAGTACATGTCCACGTTCTGCTGATCAAGTAGTCTTCTTGTTGAGCGGCGCCGGGAACGGTTTGTAGCCGTCTTTCGTCGTCCACGTCCGGCTGTCATTTTGAAGAGCTAGGTGTTCTTCGATTTGCCTTTGATGCAACCCTGGAAATGGATACAACCATGTATTAGTGTTCATATTTGTAACCATGTCAATATTTGTGCAGTGTCAATATAGGTATATATATATTGGTTAATAATATAAATAGATTGAGTATGATAAGTCTATAGTAAAGAAAATAAAGAAACACTTATTGCGAGTATGCATGATTTATCCTACCACTGGCTTTGTTGAAGGTCCCCTTTGCTGTCACAACATCGTCGTAGATGATTCGCGACAACTCCATCTGGATGAGATGAAAGTCTTCTCTAAGCTTATCCTCGGCGATTTTCCCTGCATTTTTGGTCCATTCTCGGATAGATGGCAACTTTGTTTTCAGTGCATCCCGGACAAACCCTTTCATGAGATGGAGCACGTAGAAGGCATCCTTCACGCTGCCATGCTTCTGCTTCATGCAATCGAACTGGGTCCCATGCCTGAACCGGTGTTTGTTGTTCAGCGCGAAACATTCCCCGTTCGTCTGTCCTTGTTCGAAGTGGCCTCCCTTTTGGGTATAGCCCTCGAGAGCCTCATCGAGAACACCCTTTATTCTGGTGTAGTCTTTCTTATTGCTCGAACTCCCCGTGTCTAAATAAGTGGCAATGGACCACCTAGGGTTTAGGATGATGAGTATGCAGTACTTGTCCCTAGTCGGAAAAAATGCAGTGGAAAAGATCAACAACGGAAGAAATCTATAAGAAAGCATAAGATACGACGGCGGCGAGCGGATGTGTACTTACTCGGGAAAGAAAGGTAGAAGAAGGTTGTTCTTCCTCTTGTTGTTCAGCATGAACCTCTTCAGGTACTCCATGGCCTTATCCCGTGTCGTTGATCCTTCCACCAGCTGACTGTCACACATGTAGTAGGGATCCACTACCGTGACATACGGGGCAACATCTCTCTGGATCTTCATCGCCATATTGATCACGTATAAGCTGACCAAGTTATAGTCCAGCCGTCTAGAGTGAAACAGGTTGAAGACGTCCTCGAACGCTATGAAGAACAGATCGGCGGGGGCTTCAGTAACGAAGTCCACGTTCTTTGGTACCTCGACCGTCAACACCGGGTAATTTGGATTCTTGTCTTTAAGAAGCAGGCCCTCCATCATCAAGATAGATTCATGCAAAGAGAGCATGGGTCCTTTTGCGAGGCAGATCAGCTCCAGAGGCAGCAACGGTTTACCAGCTCCATGAACTCGGGCCAAGCTATCCGCACGGGGTGATGTCATGTCTTCATGACCCCGGATAACCTTAGGAGCTGGCTGGCTCGTAGAGGTGCCTTGCCTACATCTCTTCTTAGACTTCTTGATCTTCTCTGGGGATGGTGGGGGTGCAGTGAACCCCACGCAAACCGTCCGTGTCAGTGTGCCAGGGCTGAAAATGTTACCCGGTTTGTCTAGAGCTTGATCACCGTCTTCCGGAGGCGTGTTTTGAGAAAAACTCAGGCGCTGGCATGTAGTGTGACGACCAGGTTGATCACCGTGAGCGCGGAAGGGTGGTTCCTCAACAGGTTTTCGTGGCGGCTTCGAGGGCCGAACGATCGGCTTCCGGGGTTTAGAGGTGGCACCGGTGGAGCGCCGCCTTAACCCCCCAAGACGAATTTGGGTCTTCGGCCATTCCAGGACCCACCTGGGGCAATTTCCAAGGAGCATGTGCACCTCGGCTCCCGGAGGTTGCATGGGGGGTCGATAGCACTAAACTCAGGCACTACCTCAGTCACCCTGATCCTCATCACAGCCTCGCTCATTCTATTGTTGTGCATATCACGGCACAATGGTTGTATGAGCATGCCCTCAACAACTTCCTTCAACTCGCCGTCGGGTACCATCCTATGCAGGAGTATGCAAGGCGTGTCCTTTTGTGAACAAATGTTGGGCATCATGAGGTGGCAGTCATAAAAGGCAGAGTTATAGAAAATGACGCAGTCTAAGTAATTAATTAGTTACCTTGTCGATGGCGTTGATCTCGGCTAATGTCGAGACAAGGGCGCTGGTGCTGGCGGCCGGCCTAACATTCTCCTCCGGCCGTTCGGGTGGTGGCGCCTCAGTATCTTTCGTGGGAGGGGGTGTCGGTGCGACAAAAGGGACCGGCTGCAGGGTGGCGTTGGGTGGGGTCACCAGGTCCGGCGACACAGCCCGGTTCATGGTTGAGTTGCTGCCGCTGAAGTTGGGCACGTGTATGGGCCCTTGTTGACCTCCCGCATTCCAAGCAGCTAACCCCTCAAACAACCCAGGGGGTATGAGCGTCCGGATCCTCTCGTCCACTAACTTGTCCACTGTACTGGAGTCCACTTTTTCCATCTCTAGTGACTCCACCTTCTTCCTTAGCTCCACAACCTCGGCGGTATTATCCCTCTTCATCTTCCTCCTCTCCTTTCTCTTCTCCGGGTCAGATGAGTAGTACTCTACGAACTTCATGCTCGTACCAAAGCCGGACACACGACCAGCTGACGTCGGCGGCTTCGACTTGTCCCTATCCTTGTAAGCGTTCGTCGCCCTGTTGAAAGTCATGTCCCACGGCTCCATCGACTCCAGGGACGACGGGCCATCCTTCAACTCATCCTCCTGCAGACAAAGGAAATTAAGGTGAACCCATGTAGAAATATATGACTTCGTTATCTAATTAGATCAATGCAATGGACTTTGAGATATCCGCGGAAATTAAATTCCTTACCAGTAATTTCTCGAATGTCCTCACATCGTCATTGTCGGTAACGAATTCCCCCGTCACCTCATTCAGATAGTAGCGGGACCGGACAAAGTTCCTCACTTGCTCGTCCGTGATTTTGTGCCACATGTTCTCTTTTCCCATTTTTGCAACAATGGCATCCTCCTTTTCCCAAACGGGCTGTTTTCCTCGGTAACAGCCGCTTCCCAAACAGTGGTTACCTATGTTCAGCTCCCGCATAGACTTACCCCACTCGGTCCATTTTTTAGCCTCCTCAGACTTTAAGGACTCCTTGAATATCTCGAACTCTTCTTTGTCGAGCGTCGGTTCTTTGGCACTTATCTCCTCCCAGCTTTCACCCTTATTGATCTTCTTCTTCACCCGAAATTTCCAGCTGCTCAAAGCGGTGCTCATCTTCGTGATGGCTAAACTGTCCACATTTTTGTTCAACGGAAGCGGGAACGTGTATCGTTGGTGAAGCTTCGTGAGGAGGTTTTCGACCAAAGCCTCATTGCCCTTGCTTCTAAGGTCCTTCGTGTTGATCGACATGCTTTCCGGACGATGCACCCTAGTTTCATGCTGTACCCTTTGGCATGCTTTTCCGGCTCCACTTGTAGGCCACATGGCGTGACCTTGGTGAACACGTGTGTGACGTTATCGAGCGCTTCAGTGTCCGATCCTTCCTTGGCTTCTTCCGCTTAGCGGTCGGGTTGCTATCGGTAGCAGCATCTGTGTGGTCGCCACCATCAGTGGTGCTGGTGTCATCCTCCTGACCGGCACTAGCAGCTCCATCTGTGGTTTCGGCGTCCTCCACCCGGTCCTCTTGCTCATTCTCGGCGGCCTCCACCTCCTCCTCCATCTGTTGGGACACCTCCCAGAACGACTTGTTGAAATCTCTAGCTTGATCTTCGACGCTCATGTGCTTAGAAGGGCCGCCTTCCGACATGTTTGCACTACATTAAAAAGAGGCAAAAGGTTAGTACAACAAATATAAGAAAAAAATCGCTTAATTAAGTACTAAGATACCCCGGGCCATGCATTAGTCGCAATACCCCATATGCCCTATTTTTAGCAAAGTCATGCCAAAATTCACGAAAAAATTTGGCATGACCTTTGCTAAAAAAGGGACAATGGAGTACCCGAATTTGCCGGAAGGGAAGTTAATCGACGTTCCGGCAAACTCAAGGGCCTCTCGGGGTACCTGCACACATTTCACAAATCATATGTCCTATTTTTTAGCAAAGTAATGCCAAAATTCGCGAAAAATTTCGGCATGACCTTTGCTAAAAAATGGACATATGGAGTACCCCAATTTACCGGGACGGAAGTTAATCGACATTCTATCAAACTCAAGGGCCTCTCGGGGTACCTGCAGACATTTCACAAAGTTGCCGGTATCTCCGACCGGCAACATCCACACATATCCACATCTCCAGTCGGAGATGCCGACCGGCAACAAACATACACATACAACATCCAAATCACCACATCCACATCTCACCTAAAATCACGCTGAGTTTCTTTTAAATGTCCTGCATTTGGCAAAATAATGCATTAGTTAATTCCAACTAAAACTGCATCTTCAAGACAATTAAAAAGTAGCAACTTTGGAGGCTTACAAAATTATCAAATCTTGATCCTATTTACAATGTACCTTCATGGATCTCTTGCACTATGTTATTACTTCATGATAAAGCTCAAAAATATTTTTTTGAAAACTTCGAACACCTTAATTCAAGTCAGTTTTAAAGGTATGTTTAAACAGTGTCCATATGTTTAAACACCTTAAAACTCAAAAATTTCATCTCCAATCTAACCTAACACTACCCTAGCAACTAACACTAACCTAGCAACTAATACTAACTTAGAAACTAACACTAACTTGGGTTAGGAATTTTAGCAAACACCTAGCTAGCTAGAGGTAGGGGAAGGAGGAGATGAGGGAGAGAGGGGCAGCGCACCTCGGGGAGGGAAGGGAGGCGCGGATGGGCGGTGGAGATGTTCCTCGTGGCGCGGATGGGCGGACGGCGGTGGAGGTCGCCGGCGTCGAGGTGCTGCGCGGGTGGCGGTCCTAGCGCGTGGAGGGGCCGGCGTCGAGTGGTGCGGCGAGTGGGGCAGGTTGGGCGGCCAGCGGCGGCGAGTGGGGGCGGTGGTGGCGGTTGTCGTGGCTCCGGTCGACGAAACGATAGTGAAAGAAAGAGAAGAGAAAGAAAGAGACGGGCGCGGCGATGGGCTAAAACTGTTAAGTCATGAATTCTGTGGCGCACCCAGCTGCCGATGCGCCACAGAATTCTGTGATTCTGTGGCGCATCGGCTACTGGATGCGCCACAGAATTCCGTGGCTAAAATGACAAAAGGCGCGGCTTGCTACTATGTGATAAGTACACACACATAGCCCAGCGGTTAGCCACTTAATTCGAAACTAGAGGCAGCCAGGTTCGAATCCTGGCTGTCTTATATATTTTTTCTTTTAAAAAAATATTTTTGGTTAAATTTAAAGAAAAAAATGTACACACATTTGTTAGTAGACCATTATTTTAAATACACACAACATTTAAAAAAAAGAATGTGTTTCTTTTGAAAAAATATTTTTGGTTAAATTTAAAAAAAAGAATATACATATATATTTTAGGAGACCATTATTTTGAATACACAAAAATTTTAAAAAAAGAATGTGTTTCTTTTGAAAAACTTTTTTTGGTTACATTTTTTAAAAAATATACACACATATTTTAGTAGACCATTATTTTAAATACACAACATTTAAAAATAATGTATTTATTTTGAAAAAATATTTTTGGTTAAATTTAAAGAAAAGAATATACACACATTTTTAGTAGACCATTATTTTAAATACACACATTTAAAAAAAATTACACACAATTTGGTTATATTTAAAGAAAATTGGTTATATTTAAATAAAAGAATGTACACACAATTGTTAATTAGTAGACCATATTTTAAATATGGTGAGCTTTCTGTGGCGCATTGAACTGGATGTGCCACAACAAGCAGAATTTTCGATGGAGCATCCTAGTACTTGCGCCACAGAAACAATACCAGGCAAAACATTGGATGGGGTCCACCATATTTCTGTGGCGCATGTAGCTGGATGCGCCACAACAATTCTGCTTTCTGTGGCGCATTGAGCTAGATGCGCCACAAAAATCTCACCATATTTTTGTGGAGGGGGGACCCACCATGTTTCTGTGGCGCACGCCTGTGTATATGCGCCACAGTATTCTGTGGCGCATTTGGTGTGGTGCGCCACAGAATTGTTTTTGTGGCGCATGTTCAATTTGGTGCGTCACAAAATGTCGTTCCATAGAAAGTCACTTCCCTACTAGTGCAAAGGGTTCCGGGAGGGTAACTCACGATGCTGTTCCTGAAATCATCCTTAGCTATAGCAGATAACTGCTTCTTCTCAACCTTCATGTCGCCCCAGTAGTAAGGATCCCTCCAGAAAACATAGCTCTCACAAGCACCGTCCATCTCGCTGATCGGGGTACCCTGACGGACGGCAATATTGATCGCAGATTAAGAGAAGGTGACATGCATGTTTCCCCATATCAAGAACAAGGTGCGAACACTATCTTTAAACCCTCCTCTCCCGCTGGTCCGTATGCTGCGTCGCCTCTCAGTGTCCTAGTAGGGTGATAGTAGGGGGCGAAGAGTGGATAGCAAAGGCGATGAGAGACTACGCTACTATACCAAAGATTATTTCACCATTTGGCATTCCCTCCTCGCTGTCCAGCTCGGTGCGGTCGGGGTCTGTGCGTGAGCCCACTCTCGTGTGAAAGGTTGTTGCAGGACACATGGCCAAAAGAGGAAAGTATAGCAGCTCTGCTCTAGTAGTAACCACTGAATGACACATGGGAAAGGACAACAACGAAGTGGACAGATCCCAGTAGGTGAAACACCATTAGTTTGTGAGACAAAAATTGGCTTTATTGGAGTCACTCTAAAATTAGAGTCTCTCTCTCTCTCTAAAAATTGGCTTTATTGGAGTCGCTCTAAAATTAGAGTCTCTCTCTCTGACACACACACATTTACCGACCAAATCACCCCCAGATAGCTAAACCTGCAAAGTAAAGCGGGCATTGCACTCATAATTCAATGTAGAGTTAAATATTGGTTTTGAATATGACAGACTCACTGAATTACAAAGCATATTGATCACAGGAGTGCCTTCATCCTTCATCACCCTTGTTCATAGGCACTTCAAAAAGGAGCCAAATGCCACTCCACAGCAATCAGTTGCTGCTGGAAATTCTCCCATCCAGAAAGGACATTCAATAGTTTAATCTTCATATGGAAATAGGCATATGCTTATGTGCCGGTGGTCCAGCATGAAGCTATTGCTTCAAGCTGCATTCTGATTCACTGATGAACATGGCTGGAAACTAGAATTAGACAATTCAAGGAGCAAAATAGGCTATTTAGGATGAATTAACTGACCAAAAATTCTTCAGAAACCAGTACCGAGCATTCGATATCAAATGGTTGTCCATTTAGGATGCTTGGCAAAATAATATACTTGTGCAAATCTCATTGCAATGGGAAAAAATTACGAGCCCAGATAGGCAACTATGTGAGTGGATGAACAACTCAATTGATCATTAGGCCTAAATAAACACTAGAGAAGGTATCATTAAATAATGCCATATCCAATAAGATAACAAAGATATTCCACACACCAGAATGGAAATGCTGGCACTAATTTCATTAATGATGGGAGTGGGTCATCATTTGGGTACCCTATACCCTATTTAGTTCAAACAAAATGAACTAATTTTGTGATGATGACATCATTTTGAAAAATGCAGTTCAGTTTTTTGAACTAGACAGGGTAGAGGGTACCCTAATGATGACCCACTCGCATCATTGACTTTCATGGTATTTACGACAGTCTTCTACTCTAATGACAAGCATATAAGTAGTTATTTATTATTTGATGATAGTATTTGAAAAAAATGAGCCTGAAAAGAAAGAACAATACACAAACTAAAAAATGCTTTGCCTATCAAGATAATGTATTGCTGGCAACTTAAATTCATCAAAAGTAGCTTCTCAAACTCAATAAAGAAGACAGTGTGAACAAATAACCAATTTTTAAAATAAATTGTGAGAAATGAAGAGACAACTCAAATGCATGAGATGAATAGTACGAGTTACCTAGAGCCAACTTGTTCTTCACTTCTTCCCAAAGGCAGCAGTAAAACAAGTGAAGACAAAAGCTTACCCCTTGGCTAAAGATATGCTTAGATTTGTTTTCCTCATTTTTTCTGTACTTAGAGAACATACAAAGGCTAGTATACTATAAAACATGGAATACTCCTATCATACATTGATATCAATCATCACAATAAACAAGTTCATAATAATTTGAGATTAGCACTTCACTCCAGAACCCTCCTGGAGTGTTAGTAGTGGGTATACAAGGCTGCGAACAAACCGACCCAGATTCAAGTCTCACTCGCACTTCTACGGTAATTCCGAAAGTGTGGGGAAATGAGTCTTATCCTCATATCTCGGGAAAACATTAGTAGTTCATACATGCATGGACTCCTCTATCCACCTATTCTCTTGCGCCTTGCGGTCAGAGATGCAAATACATTAATTCTTCTTCATCTCTTCATGCATCCTGTTCAGCCAATTGAGCCTACCTTCATTGGTCTCCAAAGCACTGAATATCTCTCTATAGTCAACATTCATGAACAGCTTGGTGGCCGTGAAGAACAGGTCGCTGCATTCCTTCGCTCCAGATTGCACAGCCAGCTTGATGACGTCTTTAATTCCATGACCTCTTGGAACATCACTAGAAGATGTCCCCGAAGTGCTACCAGCCATTATGTTTGCCACATGCCTGAACTCCTGAACCGTAGGGTTCTTTTGTTGCTTCCGTTTCTTCTTTGGACTAGCAGCAACAGCAGCAGCCCGCTTTTCAGCTGCCTTTGCTTTCTGGTCGGATGCCTTGTCGTATTCCAGATCATTATTGCATTCTAGATCATTGTAGCATTCTAGATAATCGTTGCCATCCTCAACCTCAGTGGGGTCTTCTATATGCTCACCCGGGATCGCTGAAGTTGAAATTGTCACATGAGTCTCGTCAAACATGGCGGGAAGCTCCGCAAGGTTTTCTGGTGGTCCATTACGAAACTTTATAAATTCTGGGTGGGCCTAAAAACATACAAATTGGCTAACAATTAGCATAAGCATGAGTTGCAAATTACATAAACTTGAAGGAAATAAAGTCCATTGGGTACACTAGACACTACCTCTGTGAGCTTCACCCACCATTCATTGTCGGCATCTACTGTTCCCAATGTGCTATTCCACCGCTGCCCAGTTGCAGCCTGTGTAAAGGCCACCCAATGACCATATTCTTTCTTCAAGGAGTCCCATCGGTTTTTGAACTGCTTCCTGTCATAATTTCTCCCTGTCCTAGCCAAGAACTTCTGTTGGAGATTCTTGTATCCCGTCTTATTCAAATATGTCACTGGCCTGTTCCCAGCGCCAATCTCCTCCTTACAGATCTCACAAAAACTTTTAGCCCGAATGAATCCCAATGTGCCTTGGATTTCAGACCTCTCTCCATCTGCTCAACACAGATTAAATGATTTCTCAATCAACAAAAAGATCAAGAATGTACTCCATTCATTCACATTACAGAGCTAATGCATACAGGAGCATGAACGTAAAGTCCTTATGTTTATCGTCCGATTTTGATAAATACAAAGCATATATATAGCTGGGTTTTTTCTAGCGTCAACACTTCACCCTGAAGCAAAGATACATCCATCTATTTCGACATCTCTAGCATGCTGGCTATTCAGTCCAGTTGTTTGAAGCTAACAATTTTACAGTGACACGAGGACTTACTTGAGCATAACAACAGAGTCTAGTTCAGAGTAATTATCCATCATTCAATACATCTAAAAAGGAGCGACCTCATCCATCTCTACATCCACAGTACAGAACTCCAAACACATACATGAGTAGTAGAGTTAAGAACTTGGGGATATTTTCGGGTGGGGGTGGGGGTTGGGGGTAGGTACCTGAGGGTGAGAAGGGACGAGGAAGACAAGCGCGCGGGGAGGACGGAGATCAATGGGGAAGCGCGGCGTGGTGCAGGTGCCGCGGCCGGCCGCCTGACGCCGGCGTGGGCGACGGCAACCCTAATCAAATCCCTTGCAGCAGAGGTGCAGAGGTGCCAGTCTCGGATCTGGAATACAACACTGAAACTGAAGTTCGCTGCGAATCATTTGGGGGAGACCGGGAGACTATCGTTTCGTCTATCGTGAGGTCGACCTCATCGGCCGATAAGCCACGGTCACCCCGAAGAATACGCCAAGCGGCTGGTGAGCCTTTATTATTCCTGAAGAAAAAAATCTGAAAAATTCACGATTTTAAACTAAGTAACTATATTATATTTTAATACATGCTAATCAATGGAGATTGGAAACGAAATACTCCAATGATCATTAGTGCCCAAAGGGAGTACTAAACTTTCTAGGGACGCTTAGAGCATCTCTAACAGAAACCGTAAACATGAAACCTAAAACGGTTCGCATTTTAGGCGTTTCTGAGAACAAAAACTAGTCGTGTAGAATAGAAACCGTAGATCGAACTATAAATTTAGATAAGTTTAGATTTTGCGGGAACAAACGACGAGCACATCATCGATTCTTCGCTTACAGATGAATGCTCGTCGGCATCGGAAAAAAAATCTGAAAAAATCATGATTTTAAACTAAGTAACTATATTATATTTAGAAACAAGCTAACTAATGGAGATTGGAAATGAAATACTCCAATGAACATTAGTGAAGAAAGGAGTACTAAACTTTCCTTCTAGGGACGCTTAAATTAACTTGAAAATGCCCATTCATACGAATCACTCAGTAATCATGAAGATTAAATTCAAATAATCAATAACATACAATTTAAATAGGTTTGTTCTAGAGAATGGGGTATGATTTGCTACTTGCCTACTGCTACTTGGGCGCTACTTGGGCGGTGAGATCAAAGAAGTTATACTATTAGACAAGGTTCATTCCAACTTTGTTGGTCTTTTTCTTCTGATTCTTTCTGTTTCTTTTACTTGAGCTAATTGTTACTTGCTTTTGAGGTAACTTGGCCTGGTGTCAAGAGTGGAATCACAGTAAGTCACATGGCTCATGGTTGGTTCTGTCTATTATATTTAGTAATCCCTAGGTTCCGAAATAAGTCAATTGTTTTAGTTCAAATTTCAACCGAGACCACTCCACTTATTTTGGAATGGTGGGAATATGATTTTTGATATCTTCGTCCTTAAGAGGCGGTTTACGAGAGAGAGAAGCGGTTTACGAGAGAGAGAGAGAGAGGAAACAGCTAATAGCTGGCTTGTAATCACCGGCGGGCCACGCTAAACCCACGCGAGAGATCTGCTGGGACCAATTGTAAAAAAGCAGATGAAATTATAAAAAATATGAGGATATAAAATGTGTATAGAAAAAATATTCGAATCACCGGCGTGCGCGACCAGTGCACGCCAGTGATTCCATTCGATAGGGTTGTATAGAAAAACTTGGCCAAAATTTCCCCACCCGCTTTTATTTTCGCGCCTACGCCTATCTCTCCTCTGTCTCGCGCCCGCGCCGCCATTCGCCGCCGTCGGAACGCCTCGTCCCCCTGAACACATGCTCGACGCCGGCCGCGCCTCCACCCGACGCCACGCAACCGCCGTTCGCCGTCTCCGTCGACCATGCCTCGCCCCCCAAGCGCCGCCGGAGCCGCCGTCGGAGCTGTCCCTGGCTTCGTCTAAGTATATCATATTTAAACACAAGCTAATCAATGGAGATTGGAAACGAAATACTCCAATGATCATTAGTGAACAAAGGGAGTAGTAAACTTTCTAAGAACGCTTAAATTAACTTGAAAATGCCCATTCACACGGATCACTCACTAATCATGAAGATTAAACTCAAATAATCAATAACATGCAATTTAAATAGGTTTGTTCTAGGTTAGAGAATGGGGTATGATTTTGTGCAAAAAAAAAAGGGTATGATTCGCTACTTGCCTACTGCTACTTGGGTGATAAGATCAAAGAAGTTATACTATTAGACAAGGTTCATTCCAACTTTGCTGGTCTTTTTCCTCTGATTCAATTTGTTTCCTTTTACTTGAGCTAATTGTTTTCTTGCTTTCGAGCTAACTTGGCTTGGTACCGAGAGTGGAATCACATCAAGTGACAAGGCTAATGGTTGGTTATGTCTAGTACTCTCTTCATTCCGAAATAAGTGACATGGTTTTAGTTCAAATTTCAACTAAGACCGCGCCACTTATTTTGGAACGATGGGAATATGATTTTAATATATTTGACCTTAAGATGCGGTTTACGAACGAGAGAGAGCTCGTGGAAGACTATTCGGCTAGGTTTGGTTTTCAGGACCTAGCAACGACAAGAAGGAAATGAGGATATGTCGGGCTAGTAATGAAAAGAGGTTTAATTTTTTTTTCCAAAAAAGGCAACATTAATATTAGTAGTAAGATGACACCAATAACACCCGATGTATATAACAAAAGGATATCAATAGGCTAGTCAAGACATCGATGATGCACATAGAAATCTATACTACTATTAAAATAACAAACTTGTGTTGATACATTGAATCTGAACCCTTCAATATTTGGCCAATGGTCCAGATCGCTCCAATGTTTGACAACTCAACACAAATCCACTTTTGCCCGTTTTACCCTCCCACCAAATCACATAATACTGCTAATGTCATCATACCGGTTCGTTTTATTTCGTTTCGTGTTAATTACGAGATTTGCCACTGCTAAAAAGAAACAACCGGCAGTCCGATCAGTATCCTGTTGCGGACGACGCCGGCCTCTTCGTCCAGCGCGCCGCCGGCCTGTGCTCCTAGCTCACCGCCCCCACACAGATCCATGCCGCCCAGCACGCTTCCTCCCCGTCGACCGCCAGCAAAAAATACATCTGCCCGACTGCCCCATATGCAAGCCGGCCCATCATGTGCCCTCATCGCCGCCTGCCCGCCACTGTGCCTCCCCCGTGCACGCGAGCCTGCACGCCGCCCATCTTATGCTGCAAAAACTATGCAGGCGGTTTCCCGTCGACCGTCCTTCCACTGTCTTTCGTGTCGTGGTCTGAAGAAACCGTCTCCACTCTCCAACTCGGTCGTCGTCTGAATCGTGCACCCGCCTAATCTTCCGCGGCGGATTGCTGCCGTCCCGGAAAGCACGGCTCCGCGGGGCGGGAGAATGGATCATGGCGGAGCTGTAGTTGTTTGCCGTCTGAATCGTGCACCCACCTGATGGCGCCGCCATTGCCCTCCATCGTCCGCGACGGATTGCTGCCGTCCGGAAAGCACCGCTCCGCGGGGCGCGAGAAAAGATCATGTAGTTGTTCTCAGTACGGCGCGGGGACGCATATCAAATTGACCTTCTGACATAGTGTGCTCATCTCGGAGGTGGTTGCCAAGCAGCCGTATCGATACAAATTCCAGCTCGAGCAGTATCCAACAATTGCACATCTCCGTGTTGCCGTATGTGCTCCCTATCCTAAGGAACTCACCAAGGTCTGGTTCTCCATTCCATGTAGCGAATGCATGTCTCCTTTACTGAATATATGTGTTAGCAGCACAGATGCAATTCAGAGATAGGATAACTCAATCACGGGCTAGGATCATCCATAGTACGAATCTCACTCACATACACCTCATAATTCGAAGGTTTAGTGCACTGTACGTGTCTTCATCAATCCCTGGATAGTGCACTGTACGTGTTTGTATTATGCCTTACAGAACTAAACTCTTTTTAAGACTGGACAATATTGCCCATCTCAACAAGTGAAATATGGATTTAATTGATCTGGAGACACTGGTCTTGTCTTCCGATGGTATAGAATTATGTGGTAGCCAAATAAATCTTTCTTGCAAAAATACCACCATGATCTAACAATGGCCGATTTTTTGCCTCTAATCTGCTAGCATTGTGAAGATGAGCAAGTACCTGAATGTTTTAAACAAATTTCAGAATCATAAACTGATGACCTGCAGGTTCAGGTAACATCTAATTTTCTAGCTTCTTTCAATTTCTTATCTGTTTTTAGTTCTATATTCGTCAAACCTATGGAGCAGCGCTTCTGCACCATCTGCTGCTGCTGGCAGTGTTTTGTTGGCTATGTATTTTGTGTCATGGTGTAAAGCTTACTTTACATACATTTGTCTGTTCTCAAGATGAATTATCTCTTTTGATAAGTTATATTGTCATAATACTCCTGTTACCTATGTTTTAGTTAGAGATGTCCTATTGATTATAGAAGAACGAATGACGGCTGTTTAGTACTTCTTGCAAAGATATGACTTCAAACTGGAGCGTTACTAATTGGCCCTCCCTGCAGTCTGGAAGTGATTCTCGGCCTGTACATTTGCCTATGGAGGTACATTATCCATGAAAACTTCCTCATACATTAATGAAATATCGTCTATTCACTGCTTCATACAAATTGGTTGCAGATTGCAAGATTTTATAAGGACAAACAAGTGATCAAAACGCTTAAAGCAACATGTCAAAGTTCCCTGTAGAGGCAGCAATGCATTTGTGAGCAGTGCAGGAGCGTGGGACTAAATTGATTACTTGATGCGAGGGTACAATTTTGATGCTCAATACGTTCTTGAGGGGGCAAGGTTCATGAGGTACTTGTGATTATATTGATGCCTTCCACTATGCCAAGTAAGTACATGGAAATCTTCTCTACTGTTGTTTTGTTGAATCTTATTTCATTGTCTATGATAGTTTAACTCTAGGTTTATAGTTTTTGTCTGTGTATTTGAGCGCTTTACCACCTTCATTGCGAGAGATTTCAGCGATTGATTATATTGTGTGTATAGATTGAGATGAACTGTAGAACCAAAGATGTTTCATACATAGTCTTTTTTACATGATTGATTATGTACTATAATGATGACCATACTTCAGGCAATGAAATCTCTACATGTAAATTTGCTTAGGTTAAATCGTGCAGATCCAAAGACTATTGTTAAACCATGTGTTGGTTACATGTTCCCTTGTCAAATGAATAATAAATTATACGCTTCATAAATTTCATTGGACACATTTCAACAATTATAACTATATGATCCTTATTAGATAATGTTGTGGACGTGTACATAAGGACATTGCCCAATAACTTGTAATGTTGCCACGCCCATTCGGAAGTGAGAGGAATTTCAATCCCATCGACTGAGAAAGAAATCGGTGGTACTTTTAAATCACGTTGTGAACAAAATTATCTTCGAATCTGACAATGAATATGACAACTTAACCCGGTTGTTGAGGACATGCTTATCTATCCAGTTATACTCTTCCGGAGGTAACATGACACATGCTTATCTACTCTCTAATGTGTGTGTGATGATACTCTCCTTAATCGGAAGACATGCTTTGTAAAGACGTGCATTGCACGTACACGTATACTAGTTACTAGAAAGGAAAAAAAAATCATGAGTGATCCACGGCGAGCAACCACCAATCATATGCACCACTAAGCCTGTTCAATGTTTGGTCTCAAACCGGCTAAACCATGAGCCCAGTCCGCACCGCACAAGTCCAACGGTTTTACGTGGGTTTCGCTGGTTTCCGGTTTCAACCCACGAGTAGAAAATTATTAGCTGGCGAAACCGTCCAACCCGTTCTCGTGAAACCGTCCAACCCATCCCCCATCTCTCTCGCTCGATCCCCAATCTATCACATCGCTCGATCCCCAAGATTCTGCCACCGTCGCCGCCATGGAGGTTGACTGCCGGCACATCGACCCACATAACAAAGGCGTCCCAGCGCCGGCACCCCTCCTGCCGTGGACCTCCACCGCCGCCATGTCCGGCGCGCGTGAAGCTCGTGCCGGCGCCCATGCTCCTTTCTCCGAGCCGTAGATCCCCCGGAGCTGCGACGAGGAGGTCGACGCCCACAAGCACAAGGAGCCACATGGCCGCCGCCGCCGCACGCGACGCTCCGACACCCGGCGTCTCCAGCGTGACAGGGAGACCGTGCGCCACGCCTTGTTTGAAGGCAGGAGGTGCTCGCCCTGAGCGGCGACCTCGACATACAAAGGTGCAGCTCGGCGAGCCTACCCGGCTGGTTCGCCAACTCGACGAAGACGTCCCCATGCTGCGCGATCTAGCGATGGGACCATCCGCGGCTCGGCCGCTCGCTGTTCGTGGAGCGGCTACTCGACAACTTCCTTAGCCTGGCCGACGTGCATGGTAGCGCGCGGTGCTCGTCGCGCTGCGCCGCGAGGACCCGGCGCGCCCTCCAGGTCATCGTGCGGTAGCATGCAGTGCATCTTCTCCTGAACGTGCATAGCCGAAACTGCGTTCCGCCGGTGACCAAGCCCAGCGAGCGGCACACGTCTTGCTCCGCCAGCGGCTGCTCACGCCCAGTCACGTGCGGTGTAAAACTGTGAGACCGTACAACCAAACCGCACCAGACCAAAGGGCGTGTTTGGTTACGTGTAGCCATTTTGGGTCTTTTTTATCCGTGGCTCCCGCGAGGCTGGCCCTGGAAAAACGAGACCCGAGCCACGTTGTCCAGCCCATTTGGTTGCCCTCAAAGTGGCAGCCAGACCCGTTTCACTGGGACCAAGTTAAGGATGCTCATGTGTTTGGTTGTCAGCGTTTGCGTTTAAGGACTAATCCCTAGTATTTGGTTGCACATTTTTGGGCCGTTGTGGTTACCTTGCATCCACTAGTGGTGAGCTTACCAGTTCAAGTTCACATATGATCATACATAGACTTAAGCAAAGAACAAATACGCAATGACGATGAACTACACGATGATGATCAAGTCTTTCAGGCGGCCACACCCGATATGTGCTTCACCTTTACTCACTCCATATATGGTCATACCTGCTTTGCGTTCTCCGGCAGTGCTGCTCTCAGAAAGGATTGGGATCTCTGTGGCAGCATGTTCATGGAGTAAGCCTTCTCTACCTGCTCTTTAGTTGCAAACTTTTTGAAGCACTGGTGGGGGAAACCTTCCACTTAAGCAGAGCAAGCGTCCCAAGAATCGTAGACTCCTGGAACCCTACCTCTATACACCACATACCACTATAGCACAAACTTTTTGAAGCAGTTGTGGGGCAAAATAAGCTAACGATGGAGCATAATGTAGAAAGCAACATAAGCAAAGCATGCATTGATCATCATATACCCTAAACCCCAAAGTAGCACAAGAGTTTGCCGCATACTATGGTATCAACCTAACACCACATCAAAAGAGGGTGTAGTACTACCACCGCAAGTTCATCGCGAGTGAGCGGTTAGCATATGTACCACCTCAAGTACCCAAACAATACATGCCATAAAAAGTTTTGTTGTCATAGCTACCCAAAATATACATCACATATCATCGTGATCATCATCATCAAGCAGACCGAGCACTACACGTAGTAGTGCTTCACCAGGAAGGTCATGAGCCAGAGCTTCTGGTGGTCCTCGACCATGTTCACAAAGCCCAGACCTTGTGCCTTGTTGTTCAGGAGGTGACTGATACGTCCAAAACGTATCTATAATTTTTGATTGTTTCATATTAATATTATGTCTTTGACACTTGTTTTTATATTAAGTTTATGATTTATTTGGACTAAACTATTAATAGTTGCAAAAGTGCACAATGTTCTTGTTTTACTCTTTGATGTGTAGAAATTATCAAAAATACAAGAGGAAACCTTGTTGGAGTCGAATTGGGACTTTCCTGAAATCTGTCTGAAAACTCTTTTTAAATATTGTCACGTTACGGGTCGAAGACGGCGTCAAACGGAAATCTCGCCGAAGACAAAGTTGCAGGAAATTTTCCGCCGAACGTTCTAGACATAAAATTCGCCTGATTCCGAGTCCGGACGGCCGAGATAAGCCCGATTTACTGCAACCATAGATGGGATGACGGGAATCCGAGAAGCTATATAAAGGGAGGAAATCTAACTCGTGGAGAACACCTCATACCACGAATTTGCAGCCACCAAAGCCACATTTTTGCCTCCCCATGGATCCCATCTCCATGGGGGAGGGCTCCCAAGAAGCCATGAAGGAGGGAGGCTAAGGGGCGGCGCTCCCAATGATGCCAGCGGCGGGGAAGGAGCTCCCTGCGCCGCCACCGGCGCCGTCGCCGCCCTGCGCCACCGCGCTGCCTCTCCACCGTCTTCACCGCCATCTCCATCACCAACTCCTCCTTATATTCAGTGGTTCATCCTCCCACAAACCTCTGTACCGTCCTATTTAAACATGTTGTTTGATGCTATAATATTTATCCTATGATCTATGACATGTTTGTGTAGTTTATTTGTCTTTTGATTGCTTGGTTGAATGTCTTTGGTTCATTAGAGTTGTATGTTGATATGGTACTGTCCTTTGGTGTCCATTATACTTGTACGCGCATGGATCAAACATCACGGGGTTGGTAGTATTTGTAAACGAAGGGGGAAGTCCAGCCGGAGTGACAGAAACCTAAGGGTGCGAACCGGTTAGTTACACGTATGGGAGTAAGAGAGCTTAAACTTAAGGCTATGGTTGGGGAAAGCTTAATGCATTGTTAGTATTCGCGGATGCTTTCTAACAATCCAATCGTATAGTACTTGTAATCCCAAGTAGTGGAGTGCATGTATATTTAGCCTCTCCCACATAGAAAACTGCATCGAAGACAATGAACCCGATATATTCGGTAATTAATCTTGGACAAAGCCATCACAATTACCACCACTTTTCCACACTCATGGTACTGTTAGTTTATGGTTACTTAGTGTACTTTATTGCTGCAGCACTAACATTTACTTTCTTATTTATTATCTCGCAAAGATATCTCTCATACCCGTATTGTTACTCTAGTATTATTTTCTAGATAAACTAAACATTTAGTGTGCGTAGAGTTGTATCAGTGGTTGATAAACTTGAGAGAATACTTATCTTACCTTTAGCTCCTCGTTGGGTTCGACACTCTTACTTATCGAAAAGGCTACATGCGATCCCTATACTTGTGGTTTATCAAGACCTTTTTTGGCGCCGTTGCCGGGGAGCCATAGCGTAGGTGAATATTCTTGTTTGCTTATCTCTAAGTAGTTTTTATTTTCAGTTTTAAGTTGTTTTCTATCTTAGTATGGGTAGGAAATACGAATTATAAAAAAATTAGTTGTACTTGTTATCTAAAAATGTTTTCAAAAAGAGAGTGATTGGAAAGATGAGCAATGGTTAAGTGGGGGTCGACCTTGAACACTTGTGTTCATGCCTATGAAACCAAAGCAAATCTTTCCATGGAAGCTGCTCATCCAAAAACATTTAAATATTGTGTATATACCTCTGTACATAAAAATAAAATGTTAATTATAGTCTCTAGTTAATTAAAGTTGATAGTTTTGATTTGCTGTCCAGAAACAGATTTTCTGTGCTCCACCGTATAAAATGTTTAAAATCACCAGAACGTGATCTTGATCTGAAATTTCTTGAGTGCAAAGTGATGCTTATTATCTTTCTTTCATTAGACTAACTTTTTGTGATTTGAGTTACGTAGTTGTCTCGAAAAATTCGATCTTCACTGACTGTTCAATTTAGACAGATTCTGTGCTTCACTGTAAAAAATCGTGATAAATCTCAGAATAGTATTTTGACTTGAAAATTTTTGTGCATAAACCTGAGATTATTATCTGTCTTTCATTAGTTTTAAGTTTTTTGATTTGAGCTACGTAACTATCTCTTTAAGTGTCATCTTTACAGACTGTTCAGTTTTGGCAGATTGTTATGCTTATTTAGTATTGTCCTTATACTCAATGTTTATAATCTTTATTTGATCAAAAATGTTATAAATTGGTTAGTATACAGTAGTTATCTTAAATTAAACTTGTCAATGCTTGAACATGAGTGGATTTTATTTAATGAGTACTAACCCTACTAATGAGTTTTGTGAAGTTTTATGTGGATGTAGCCTATAAGATCTAATCAATATGGTGATATGAGATGAACAAGAAACACAAGAGCTCAAGCTTGGGGATGTGTAGGTGCATCCCAAGAACATATTCAAGAAGATACAATCATCTAAGCTTGGGGATGCCCGAGTCATCCCCCTATTCATCAACTAACATGAGGTTGTCTCGTTCATACTCTATATTACCCGTCCACATGATATGTATTGTCTTAACTTGTATTATAATTGTTTTTATATGTCTTGATTTTACCTTCTTTAGTTTTATTAGGATCTTTATTTGGTTTTTATTGCTTCTTTACTTTCACTTATAAATTCAAAACAACAAAAATATTTTTTTTCTTTTGTTTCTTTATTTGGTTCTTTCTTTGTATTCTAAATAGGTTTTACTTTCGATTTTTATTTAGATTTTTCATTGATGTAGCTAGCATGTTTAGGTCTTGCTTAGCCTCTGGTCTTTTAGTTTATCAAAAATAATGTACCAAGTTTTACCCTTTTAGCTTAGTTGATGCATATGTAAAAAGTGATTTTCTGTTTTCGGTATCTACTGCTCATTGCGCGATTTTTCATATTTTACTGGAAGCTCTAAAAATCACAAAAAATTACTGATGTTGTATCACCGAATCCTCTGCATGCAAAAAATTGGCTAAAATTTCGGACATGTTTTAGAGCACCTAAAAATTACGTTTGCCAGCTGCTGTTTTTTGGACAGATTCTGACTTTTGTTGCAAGAGTGGCCTCTTTGCGTTTTCATTTGATTATTAATGGTTCTTACCTTTCATTTAGAAGTTGGCCATTTAAGCAACCTTTCTGTAACTTAAAAACAAAATTTGATTTGGTTTAATAGCAGCACTTTGGAAATATTATGTATTGCAATAAGTGCCTAGCTAAAAGGCGTTAAAGAAAAGCGCTTATGGGAGGCAACCCATTATTTTTATTTCTGCAATTTTTCTTTTCTTGAGTCAAGGAGTTTGTTTACTTCTGTAGCAACTCCTTTGTATCTTTACTTTCATGCATTGTTGTGCCAAGATAGTCTCTAATGATAAGATGTTGCTAAAATTTTGATTGCTGCGCAGGAACAGATTTCTGCTGTTCACTGTACGAAATTCATAAAATCACCAGATTGTGAATTAAATCTGAAATTTTTGTGCGTAATCCTGATATATGTATGCATCTTTCGTTAGTTCAAAGTTTTTCGATCTGAGTAACGTAAGTGCCTCGAAAAAATTCGTCTTTGCGGACTGTTCTGTTTTAGACAGATTATGTCATTTATTTTGCATTCTCTCTTTTACTAGTGTTGAGTGGAATTCTTTTTTGGGTGGAAGAGCTTCACGTAACATCAGTGGATGTAGCTAATGTTTAAAGTAACGGTCATATTGCGTCCTTACAGAACATGTGAGTTTTTGATTGTGCACTAACCCTCTAATGAGATTTACTTTGAGTTTGGTGTGGCGGAAGTTTTCAAGGGTCAAGAGAGAAGAGTGATATAATAGGATTAAGAAGAGTGAAGAGCTTAAGCTTGGGAGGCTCCCATGGATCTCCCAGCATATTTCAAGAAGACTCAAGCGTCTAAGCTTGGGGATGCCGGCATCCCCTTCTTCATCGTCAAAATTATCAGGTCATCTCTAGTGAAACTATATTTTAATTCTTTCACATCATATGTGCTGTTCTTGGAGCGTCTGTATCTTATTATTTATTTATCTTAGCATCAAACACCGGTTACATTAATAAGTTGATCGTCACATATTTTATTTATCCTCTGTTTTCAATGTTTACTTGGTTAATGGATTATTTGTTGAAACTTAAAAATGATGTGTGAATAATACTGTTTAGTAGTTTATGTTTTCTTATGGTTAGTCTCAACTAGCTAATAGTGCATATTATGTTATTTTGATATTAACATGCATTGTCCTGTTCATAAGATGGTATGGAATTGTGGTATCCTCCTCTGAATGATTTACTTGAATCGACTTGGCACATGCTCACACATGTTCATGACTGAAAAATAAAAGTCAATTAAGCCTTGATGATCTATTTTGCCTCAGAGTTTTAGTATCATTTTTATGCCTCCGTTAATTTTATTCTGTCGCAAGTATGATTATGACGGTTATTGCTCTCTTGATTGTCGCTTCCCAGTCTATTGCTAGCCTTCAACTGTACTGAGCGGGAATGCTGCTCGTGCATCCAAAATCCTTAAAACCAAGTTATCCCAAAGAGTCCACTATAAATTCCTATGCATGGTATTTCAAACCATTCCAAGTAAATTTTCATGTGCTACCTTTAAAACCTTCAAAAAACTTCTCATTTTGTGACACTGTTTTTAGCTCATGAGGACGGGGTGGATGTCTTTATGTCACCTGTCAAACAGACTTTACCACCGGACTAGTGGCATATACATCCGCTTATCCATTAATTTTGCAAAAAGAGCTGGCAAATGGGGTGCCCAGTCCCAATTAATTACAACTTTAACCGCTTAATTCTCTTCACATTTTTGCCCTGATTTATCAGACAAGCAATGATACCAGTGAAATATCTGCATGTGTAAACAAAAGAGAAAAGAGGGATGATCTGCCTTGCTGGTAGAAATAACGTCCTTCATGGGAGCCGCTCTTAAAAGTCTGGTTGGCAGGGGTCATATTGTACTTTTCCATTTTCTGATTCGTTGACAGGAACAACCACCTCCCAAAACATATTTTTACTTCTGTTTTATAAATAAAAAGCTCTATCACATGTTAATCCCTGCTTCCCTCTGCGAAGGGCCAATCTTTATTTTTATGTTGAGTCACCATCCTTTCTTTGAGCACCTTCTCGAGAGCATAACTGTCATTCTTAGTGTAATGTGCTTGTCCCAGAATACGGTTATCTGCGGTATAACTATGATGTTTTTACTTTGATATCTTTACATCTAGTCTTCACTTGAACTTTAGAGGTGCCTTGGCATTTATGTTTTGCTCCACAATTAAGGGCAAGCGAGATACCACTCTATCATGCTTTATTATGGTCATTACAATCTTGTTGATGTTTATAAATTTCATGTTATAAGCTCTTAGTTCGTTGATACTTTTCATTAGGTAACATGATTGCTAAGTTTTATTATCCATACATCATGCAATTGTTAAAGACCTGATCATAGCATTTACAATCAAAAATTATTTTATTATCATTTACCTACTCGAGTACGAGCAGGAATTAAGCTTGGGGATGTTGATACGTCCAAAACGTATCTATAATTTTGATTGTTTCATGTTAATATTATGCCTTTGACACTTGTTTTTATATTAAGTTTATGATTTATTTGGACTAACCTATTAATAGTTACAAAAGTGCACAATGTTCTTGTTTTACTCTTTGATGTGTAGGAATTATCAAAAATACAAGAGGAAACCTTGTTGGAGTCGAATTGGGACTTTCCTGAAATCTGTCTGAAAACTCTTTTTAAATATTGTCACGTTACGGATCGAAGACAGCGTCAAACGGAAATCTCGCCGAAGATAAAGTTGCAGGAAATTTTCCGCCGAACGTTCTAGACATAAAAGTCGCCTGATTCCGAGTCCGGACGGCCGAGATAAGCCCGATTTACTGCAACCCTTGATGGGATGACGGAAATCCGAGAAGCTATATAAAGGGAGGAAACCTAACTCGTGGAGAACACCCCATACCACGAATTTGCAGCCACCAAAGCCATGTTTTTGCCTCCCCCATGGATCCCATCTCCATGGGGGAGGGCTCCCAAGAAGCCATGAAGGAGGGAGGCTAAGGGGCGGCGCTCCCCAATGATGCCAGCGGCGGGGAAGGAGCTCCATGCGCCGCCGCCCTGCGCCACCGCGCTGCCTCTCCACCGTCTTCACCGCTATCTCCATCACCAACTCCTCCATATATTCAGTGGTTCATCCTCCCACAAACATCTGTACCGTCCTATGTAAACATGTTGTTTGATGCTATAATATTTATCCTATGATTTATGACATGTTTGTGTAGTTTATTTGTCTTTTGATTACTTGGTTGAATGTTTTTGGTTCATTAGAGTTGTATGTTGATATGGTACTGTCCTTTGGTGTCCATTATACTTGTGCGCGCTGATGCATGTAAAATGCATACATGAACTTTGCATTATTTTACTTATATTTCAGTCATATTTGCATCATATAAGGGTTATATCACTGTTTTATAATGATTTTTGGAATATTTCATGACTTTCCTATTTTTATGGAATTAACCCTGCGCAGGCAGAAAACCCTATTTTCCATATTTTAATGTTTTAGTGACCCAAACGACGTCCAAATGACCTGGAAATTTACGAGCATCAATTTTTGGAAGGAAGAAGACTTGGGAGCGAAGGAAGCGAACAAGCGGAGGCTCCGTTGCCGTCGATCTTTTCGCCCACGACTCCGTCTTGACCTAAAACAGACTACAAATATAGTCACCGACGCCCTTCGGAAAGGAGCGCCGCAGAAACACAGAAACCACGAAACAGAGACCTGGAGTTGCAGATTGGAGGGGGAAAACTCCGGCGGGGCGCTGCCAGCGTGGTCTCCATCTTCTCCAACGACTTCTCCACTATCTCCATGATGAAGAGGGAGTAGTCCACCTCTGGACTATGGGTTTGTGGAAGTAACTTATGTATCTCTCTCTCTTGAGCTTCACTAATTAGTACCGTATGAGCTGCTGAACATGATTACGGTCATCTATGTAATACCTTTGTGGTGGATCTTTTTATGAGTTAATATATGTTTGAGATTGCAATGGTTTGTTTCAGTTATGAAAGTAGATTCATATTATGTACCCCGTTCTTATTTACTTGTCATGATCAAGCATGTTTATGAGAGCCTGTGAGGGGGAACGTGTGCATTAGTTGGAGTAACGGGGGCGGCTAGTGCAGTGAACGTGAGAGAAAGTTCTGCGATCCACTTGGGTATCTCTACCTTACTTTGTTGCGTCACTAGGGATAAAAAATAAATACCATGCTACTGGAGGTGTGGGTATGACCATTGCCACTACTCCATGACTAGATCTAGCATGTTTTTATTTTAACTTCATGTCATGATACTTATTGTTATACTCTGAGTTATCTTAATTACTGAGGTGTTATGATTTAGTTCGGATCTTGGTGGAGTATAAGAGAGACTAATAACCAAAAGGTCTCTATGTTAGGACGTGATGCCCATATAATTATAACTTGTCATTAAACTGTTGTTTGCAATCTCATATGTCAACTCTAGTGTTCCATTGTCTACCAATTTATTAAAGAGAGAGTGCATTTGTGAAACCATGAACCCCGGTCCATTTTTTATCATAAGAAACACCTTTCCAACAACTTTTACCACTTTTCCATTTTCTGCCATTTAAAAATCCGAAAATACAAAAACACTTTTCCATCTTGCATTCATCATATAAAACCCAAAATATCATTTATCATTGCTACCACCATCCTTGCATTTTTATTTCTTGTTTGCATTGCATATTATCTTGATATCATTCTCACACCTTGTGCTTGACAACCACTTGGTGAGGTTGATTACCAAAACATTTACTTTATTTTGTAGGTAACCAAAAAAGGATAGGAAAGATAAATCTTCACTACTGATTCCCCGAGAGTTCGATATTAAACCCTTGAGTCACCCCTCATGGGGGAAACACGTCTTCCACTTACTACACACTCTGCACTTGGAGTCTCAACCTAACCCATTTACTTTTCACGCAGGTAACTACGTGAAGGGCCATCACGCGCATGGATCAAACATCACGGGGTTGGTAGTATTTGTAAACGAAGGGGGGAGTCATGCCAGAGTGACAGAAACCTAAGGGCGCAAACCGGTTAGTTACACGTATGGGAGTAAGAGGAGCTTAAACTTAAGGCTATGGTTGGGGAAACCTTAATGCATTTTTAGTATTCGCGGATGCTTTCTAACAATCCAATCATATAGTGTAATCCCAAGTAGTGGAGTGCATGTATATTTAGCCTCTCCCACATAGAAAACTGCATCGAAGACAATGAACCCGATATATTTGGTAATTAATCTTGGACAAAGTCATCACAATTACCACCACTTTTCCACACTCATGGTACTGTTAGTTTATGGTTACTTAGTGTACTTTATTGCTGCAGCACTAACATTTACTTTCTTGTATTTATTATCTCGCAAAGCTATCTCTCATACCCGTATTGTTACTCTAGTATTATTTCCTATATAAAGTAAACGTTTAGTGTGCGTAGAGTTGTATCAGAGGTTGATAGAACTTGAGAGAATACTTATCGTACCTTTAGCTCCTCGTCGGGTTCGACACTCTTACTTATCGAAAAGGCTACACGCGATCCCCTATACTTGTGGGTTATCAGTGACTGAAAACCACCATCTTCAACGAGTCACTGAACCCACATGTCCCCATGATAGCGCCGTAGAGACTAGGGTGCACGTCGGCAGGCGTGCTCTCTCTGATGGCGGAAGGCACCTTCCTCACGGCCTCGATCATGCTGTTGAAGACGAGGACCTCTTCATCCACCAATGCGCCTCTCTATCTCTTCCTCTCCCTCTCAGGTTGCTTGCTTGCAGGGTCATCGTCTTTGTCTCTGATGTCTACGCACGCTTCTATTCTTGTAGACAGTGTTGGGCCTCCAAGTGCAGAGGTTTGTAGAACAGCAGTAAATTTCCCTTATGTGAATCACCCATGGTTTAACGAACTCAGGGAGGTAGAGGTCAAAGATATCCCTCTCAAGTAACCCTGCAATTAAGATACAAGAAGTCTCTTGTGTCCCCAACACACACAATACACTTGTCAGGTGTATAGGTGCACTAGTTCGGCGAAGAGATATTAAAATACAAGTGATATGGATGATTATAAGTGGTAATTGCAATCTGAAATAAAAATGGCAGCAAGCAAACATGTAGCAGAACTGGTTGTAAACGGTGTTTCAATGCTTAGAAACAATGCCTAGGGATCATACTTTCACTAGTGGACACTCTCAACAATAATAATATAATTGAATACATAGATATTTCCTCTTCACTATGCTACAACGAATTATTCTCTCATTGGATAACGAACACCAATCCACTGTGTAGGGCTGCAAGAGCACACCTCAAGGTTGTATTTCACATCTAGGGAACCCCAATGTCACTATGAGCGCCCCAAAATAGTACTAAACAAACACCACAGTATCATAGAGACATCCAACACAAAGTATAACTCATGGTAAGTATTCCTGTAATCTTTAGCCTAAGAATCACACACGGTGCGCACACTGTCAACTTCGCACCGTGGGACAAAGGTGATTCCGGAGTTTACATTAATAAGACCACTTTGAGTAGCATAATCATAATATAATGAAGAGTAACATCTATGGATTCAACTGGATTACAAAGCTCATGATCACATAAAGATCACACCATGGGAGAGAGAGATAAACCACATAGCTACCGGTAGAGCCCTCAGCCCCGATGAAGAACTACTACCTCCTCATCATGGGAGGCAGCAATGGTGATGAAGATGGCGGTGGCGTCGATGGAGATGGCTCCGGGGGCAATTCTCCGTCCCGGCAGGGTGCTGAAACAGAGACTTCTGTCCCCCGAATTAGGGTTTTTGGTGGTGGCGGAGCTACCGAATTCTTCTGGAGAAATCGTCGATTCTTTTAGGGTTTGCACCGCGGAGGCAATATATAGTCCAAAGGGCGTCGCAAGGAGGTGACCGAGGCGGCCACACCACACCACAGCGCGGCCCCCCTCTGGCCGCGCGGGCCCATGGTGTGGGGGCTGTGGGCCTCTGATAACCCCCAAGAGCAGGGGATCACTGTAGCACCTCTCAATGTGGAAGTAGGGTATCGATCCGCAGGAGCAAGAAGGAAAAGTTATATATTCCCTACAACTAAAGTGTCACAAGTTTTAGTTGATTATGCACTAAACAAGTTTAAAGAACAAGATGTTTGATTTAATGGATGGAAGTTTAATGTAACAAAACAAGAATGTAAAAGTGTCCCAATCCTCTTCAATGCAAGAGGACAAGACAAAGGTTTTCTCTTATAGGAACAATGGACATGGGTTCATGGGTTCACTCAATCCTCTCTCCCATCTATGGTGATTATCATGTTATAGATAAAAAGTACACACAATTGTCATGCTTTAATGGTAAACTTCTATGACGGCTACATGTCCTAAAACACATAGTTGAAAGAAAATAATCATTTGTGTTGCTAGGTCACCCTCGTAAGGCTAGCGTGGTTTGTTGTCACTCCCACATCATACTTCTTCCTTTTTACCCCCAGATAAAGGATGTTGGGCTGTATTGTGTCACTCAATACATATGCCGTTGTCACATCGGCCATCCCGTACCTACATACATCATACTTCATAATGGACAATATTCTAAACACTAGTGCAATGATTCATATTTCGTGTGCATGACCACATCTCTCTCATCTATCTACACTTGGTGGTGTCAATCACCTCATGACATGGATAAACAAGGCATTATGCATAAATCGAACCATCATATGCATCATAGAATATCTCCAAAGTATGACAAGTCATAAAAGATCCAACACAACGGTAAATGCATAACAAATATCATCTCATACCACAATATCCACCATAGGAATTACATAGATAGATCCATACTTATGCAAGGCACATCATATGGACTTCAACAATGATCATACATAGAGAGATTAGATCAAGTTACCACCACAAACCCAAAGTCCAGGGGGTGGACTACTCCCCCTTCATCATGGTGATGATGGTGGAGATGTTGGAGAAGATGGAGACCACCCCGGCAGTGCCCCGCCGGAGTTTTCCCCCTCCAATCTGCAGCTCCAGGTCTTCTGTTTCGTGGTTTTGTGTTTCTGCGGCGCTCCCTTCCGAAAGCCGTCGGGGGACTATTTTTATAGTCATTTTTAGGTCAAGACGGAGGCTCGGGGAGAAGATCGACGGCATCGGAGGCTCGAGGCCCAATAGGGGGCCCCACGGCCAAGGAATCTGGCTGCGTGGGCCCACCTCTTTCGGCCCTCGGGTCTCCGTTTTTCGCTTCCTTCGCTCCTACTCTTTGTTCCTTCCAAAAACTGAGGCCCGTGAAATATTAGGTCATTTGGACGTCGTTTGGGTCCCTGAAACATCAAAAATAGAAAATAGGGTTTTCTGCCAGTGCAGGGTTAATTCCAGAAAAATAGGGAAACTGTGAAATATTCCCAAAATCAATATAAAACAATGATATAACCCTTATATGATGCAAATATGATTGAAATATAAGTAATATAATGCAAAGTTCATGTATGCATTTTACATGCATCAACATCCCCAAGCTTAACCTATACTCGTACTCGAGTATGAAGGTGATAAAACTAACATGGACTTTGCTTTTTAATACTATCAATGGATATCAAAGATGATTACTATTGCTACATAGAGTCAAATGATTCATTCTTCAAAGGAATAGCAATATACAAGATAGATTATGAAGTGATATCAAATATTCAATGTAAGGATGTTCAATGATAATTCACAAAGTGTAACATAGAAGAAAGTACTATGGACCAAATGTATGAATAAAAAAAGTAAAAACATCCTATAATGGTCATAGAGTATTCTTGTAAATCTGAATATAAAAGGTGGACACTTTGGAAAGATATATAAATAAGTAGAGGTAAAACATGAATAAGTTTCATCTAGCTTCCAAATGCTTCTACTTAAGTTAATGTTTGCAATGTGGTATCCATTGGTGTGGAGCTCTCATTACCCCTATCATAGCATCTTGAATGGTTAAAGTTTAAAGTGAAAGCAAATATGAGTAATGTGCTTGACAAAGTATGGGTTGAATGCCTCATGCCCCGTGAATACGAGTACCTACACCACGGTGTTACTCAACTCGGGCCACAAAGCAAGTTCAAGTTAAAGTCATTGTAAGTAATATAATAGCGTCATCAAGAGCGTCAACTGGGGTACCTCTTGCCTCAGGACATGGAAACTAGCCCATGTCAAAATGACAAGACAAACAGACAATGAACAATCTCAGCACTCTTTTATTTACTATTTGTATAGCTTTTTATTATGACGTGCATCACTGAATGTTCACTTTGGTGCGCTGTAAATTTCCACCATGAATGATGCATGGCTTAGGTTAGCGGCCCAGGCGTCTCTCTAGCCATTTATACAAACTCCTCAAACTTACTAAGTTTCCGCATTTATTTGGCACCATGATAAGCATCCATAAACAAAAGTACATGATATCAACTAAATATAATTAAGAGCACGTTGAAAGCTTGCCATGTGACAGCACATATGAGCTAACTCCCAACCAAGACTCTTGTCAAGATCACAACTTCATAATTTTAATCACAATGGTTCATGTTTATTAAGTGCAATAAAAGTAAAGTGTGCATCAAGTTCGTGAGAGCTTTTTAACCAACTTTTCCCATAACAATCAATAACATAAGCATTTTAATTCAGAAGTATAGATAATACAATATAACATGATAAACATACTCGGAATAGCATAAAGCTAATAGGTAGATATGGTGGACTCACTGGAAAAACTTTGGTTGAAGGTGTTGGAAAACAAGTTTTTACTTGTTGGAATTTTTGGGTTAGCAAGAGGGAGAAAGTTGACCGTCTAAATGCATGCATAAGTGTCCATAGAACTAATCAATCCATGTTAAACAAAGTAAAGTAACATTCAGCATCAAAACATGAATAAAAGATAGCTCTTGATAAAACACTTGCAAATTAATACTCATTAAAAAGCACATGAATCATGCAACTATATGTATCTTTTTGAATCAACTCAAACATCCCTTTCCCAATCTTTTTAATAGCATCCAACTTAATTCAACCCAAATTTCCAGTAGCTCTCTCATATATAAATGATAGTGGTGGTCTCACAAATAAAAAACAAACCGAAATAACAAAAATAAAAGACGCTCCAAGTTTATGCGATAAAGTGCATTGATCGAAAAACAGAAGTTAGACGTGTGCAAACCGAGAGTGTGTTGGTCCAATGGGGTTGTCTCCACATCCCCAAGCTTATGGTCTTCACCATCCTTGGATAGCTCTTGGTGCATCTCCTCTAATCCCTGTGAAAAAACTTCAAAACACCGTTTCTCCCATTTCTTTTCTGTGGGGTGACA
The DNA here is from genome assembly GCA_947311845.1 of Poa pratensis. Lineage (NCBI taxonomy): Eukaryota > Viridiplantae > Streptophyta > Magnoliopsida > Poales > Poaceae > Poa > Poa pratensis. The sequence continues at coordinate 131,104,690 of CAMZMU010000041.1, read as the reverse complement.
TTAGTAGTGATAGACAAATGAATTGCTTGCTGCATAAAATCCTTAAACAAAAATTCATATGAATGTCCAGAAAGTGTATAATGTTGTATGCCTACTTATAAACTCAATTGGATCAAAAAGATTCAAGTTAAAAGTTCAAAGAATGCATCAAACAAAATGGGACAGAATCTGTCCAGAAAAACAGCAGCAGCAAAACGCATTTTTCTACCCTACTTAAATATGTCGAAAAAATCTGAAAAATTCACGCTTACAGAGGATGAAAAGTTGCAACTACAGTTCAAATTTCAGCTCATTCGGAGTCACAGGATAGGAATGAAAAATCATACCGTGCACAGATTCGTGCTGGAATAAATCTCCGAATGCAAAAAGCAACTTTTTCAAGCCAAAATAGGTAAAACTTGGCACTTTATTAAAAATTCCAGAAACAAAACTAAAAACTAAGTCTCTTGTTACAGCAAGAGGACACAAAGAAAATCAAAAATAAAAACAACCGGGTTGCCTCCCGTAAAGCGCTTTCTTTATAGCCATGTAGCTAGGCTTCTTACTTTGGTGATCATGAAGGTTGAAGCTCATGAGGGAGCTTGTTCTTTGGTGTGTCCCTCTTCCTTGAGAAGTGTTCATGCATAATACCAGGGTCCCATGGTGTTATCAATCCAATCAAAATAATATTCAAGTTGAGACCTAGTAGAGAGAAAAACAAAACACAAAAGTAATAACAACAAAGTCTAACTTTCTTTCTATGCATTGGCATTTTGTATATGAATGAAGCACAATAAATAGAAATTTTCCAATGCATATTAACAGTAGATACTTGCAACTTATAGTTATTAGCAACATAAAGCAGGGCTCTTATCACCTCCTCTTTCATAATAGTTGCAAGAAGTAAAAGTAAATTCACCCATATAACCATTGGACTCATCCAACTTAGATAATTTAGGTACATAAAGAGGATCATTAAATTTATTATGGAATTCATTAGCATGCTTCCCTCTTTCAAAATAGTTATTAAGATCAATATCAAGTTTAATATCATGGTTGCAACAAAGATTTGGAACTAAAGGTAATTGCAAACCACATAAGTATTTCTCAACATAAGCAAATTTCTCCTCTATGGTGTAATTAGGAGAATCCAGAAACAAAGTAGGACTCTCATGAGTAAGAGTAACATCACAAACAGCAAGTATATCATTTTTATCCTCACATAATTTAGTAACAACTAAACATGGAGGTTTATCAATAAGCATAGGACCATCATCTAAAGCATTATCATATAGCATATTTAAGCAATACTCCTCATTATCATCAATAAGTTCACTAGTAGCATTAATAAAAGTAAAGGAGCATTATTAGTTTCATCATAATAGCATGAGTTATCATATAGGACCATAGAATTTTTAGTTTGACACTCATCATAACATGGGTTTTCATAAATAACAAAAGACTTTTGAGTTTGAGTGCTACTATCAAATGTTGATGGTGAAGTTGGGAGATCCAACTCTTCCCCAAGCTTAGGTTGGAACACATCCATTTCAATCTCCTCTTCACATACTTCCTCTTCCAAGCTTATGTTTTCATTATCCTTTTCCTGCAAAATATTAGTACTTTCCATGGCAGCAAGAATTTTTCTTTAACATAAACATTATCACTAAACTTTTTTTGCAAAGTTGGAGAAGAATAGAAATGTGTCCTTTCATTACACGAGCTTCATGACTAGTTGCAAAAAATTATCAATAAGAAAGTCTATTTCATGGGCTGCAACATAAGCAATATATTTCTCAACTTGTTCTATATCAGGGCATGAAAATTTATTTTCACGATAACAAGCAATTAGAGGATCACTGTTGTGCTTACATTGATAGGGAGAGTGTTTATAGTCTTTTCTAAAGCAGCAAGTTACATCATGTAATTCACAAAACTCAATAGCCATATCATTGAGATGTTCAAGTAATTCAAGCATTCTATTTCCTTCTTTGGTTGATCGATATTCATAGTAAGCTCCATAGTTTTGACATAACCTTCCTCCATAGCTTAAAACACATATTAAAAGCAACACTTAATTTTTATGATCTTAAATGAAAACTGAAAGTAAAATGATACTATAATGATATAACCGAAATAACAACTAAAAACAAAATGCAAAACTGAAAATAAAATATGAAACCGAAATACAAAAGATAACAAGAAACTGAAAATAAAAAGATAAATGCAAAGCTGAAATTTAAATATGATATGCAAGACAATAACAAAACAAAATAAAATGATTTGAAGGTAAAGATGGATAAGATGATGCTCACGTAGGTGCAACCTCCCCAAGCTTAGGTGATTGTAAGATATAAAACAAGATAAAATAAATCTAAAGTCTAGTGCACACAAGAATAGAAACTTAAGCGCTACGCTCCCCGGCAACGGCGCCAGAAAAGTATTGATAACCCCCAAGAGCAGGGGATCACTGTAGCACCTCTCAATGTGGAAGTAGGGTATCGATCCGCAGGAGCAAGAAGGAAAAGTTATCTATTCCCTACAACTAAAGTGTCACAAGTTTTAGTTGATTATGCACTAAACAAGTTTAAAGAACAAGATGGTTGATTTAATGGATGGAAGTTTAATGTAACAAAACAAGAATGTAAAAGTGTCCCAATCCTCTTCAATGCAAGAGGACAAGACAAAGGTTTTCTCTTATAGGAACAATGGACATGGGTTCATGGGTTCACTCAATCCTCTCTCCCATCTATGGTGATTATCATGTTATAGATAAAAAGTACACACAATTGTCATGCTTTAATGGTAAACTTCTATGACGGCTACATGTCCTAAAACACATAGTTGAAAGAAAATAATCATTTGTGTTGCTAGGTCACCCTCGTAAGGCTAGCGTGGTTTGTTGTCACTCCCACATCATACTTCTTCCTTTTTACCCCCAGATAAAGGATGTTGGGCTGTATTGTGTCACTCAATACATATGCCGTTGTCACATCGGCCATCCCGTACCTACATACATCATACTTCATAATGGACAATATTCTAAACACTAGTGCAATGATTCATATTTCGTGTGCATGACCACATCTCTCTCATCTATCTACACTTGGTGGTGTCAATCACCTCATGACATGGATAAACAAGGCATTATGCATAAATCGAACCATCACATGCATCATAGAATATCTCCAAAGTATGACAAGTCATAAAAGATCCAACACAACGGTAAATGCATAACAAATATCATCTCATACCACAATATCCACCATAGGAATTACATAGATAGATCCATACTTATGCAAGGCACATCATATGGACTTCAACAATGATCATACATAGAGAGATTAGATCAAGTTACCACCACAAACCCAAAGTCCAGGGGGTGGACTACTCCCCCTTCATCATGGTGATGATGGTGGAGATGTTGGAGAAGATGGAGACCACCCCGGCAGCGCCCCGGAGTTTTCCCCCTCCAATCTGCAGCTCCAGGTCTTCTGTTTCGTGGTTTTGTGTTTCTGCGGCGCTCCTTCCGAAAGCCGTCGGGGGACTATTTTTATAGTCGTTTTTAGGTCAAGACGAAGGCACGGGGAAGATCGACGGCATCGGAGGCTCGAGGCCCAATAGGGGGTCCCACGCGGCCAAGGAATCTGGCCACGTGGGCCCACCTCTTTTGGCCCTCGGGTTCCGTTTTTCGCTTCCTTCGCTCCTACGCTTTGTTCCTTCCAAAAACTGACGCCCGTGAAATATTAGGTCATTTGGACGTCGTTTGGGTCCCTGAAACATCAAAATATAGAAAATAGGGTTTTCTGCCAGTGCAGGGTTAATTCCAGAAAAATAGGGAAACTGTGAAATATTCCCAAAATCAATATAAAACAATGATATAACCCTTATATGATGCAAATATGATTGAAATATAAGTAATATAATGCAAAGTTCATGTATGCATTTTACATGCATCAACATCCCCAAGCTTAACCTATACTCGTCCTCGAGTATGAAGGTGATAAAACTAACATGGACTTTGCTTTTTAATACTATCAATGGATATCAAAGATGATTACTATTGCTACATAGAGTCAAATGATTCATTCTTCAAAGGAATAGCAATATACAAGATAGATTATGAAGTGATATCAAATATTCAATGTAAGGATGTTCAATGATAATTCACAAAGTGTAACATAGAAGAAAGTACTATGGACCAAATGTATGCATAATAAAAAGTAAAAACATCCTATAATGGTCATAGAGTATTCTTGTAAATCTGAATATAAAAGGTGGACACTTTGGAAAGATATATAAATAAGTAGAGGTAAAACATGAATAAGTTTCATCTAGCTTCCAAATGCTTCTACTTAAGTTAATGTTTGCAATGTGGTATCCATTGGTGTGGAGCTCTCATTACCCCTATCATAGCATCTTGAATGGTTAAAGTTTAAAGTGAAAGCAAATATGAGTAATGTGCTTGACAAAGTATGGGTTGAATGCCTCATGCCCCGTGAATACGAGTACCTACACCACGGTGTTACTCAACTCGGGCCACAAAGCAAGTTCAAGTTAAAGTCATTGTAAGTAATATAATAGCGTCATCAAGAGCGTCAACTGGGGTACCTCTTGCCTCAGGACATGGAAACTAGCCCATGTCAAAATGACAAGACAAACAGACAATGAACAATCTCAGCACTCTTTTATTTACTATTTGTATAGCTTTTTATTATGACGTGCATCACTGAATGTTCACTTTGGTGCGCTGTAAATTTCCACCATGAATGATGCATGGCTTAGGTTAGCGGCCCAGGCGTCTCTCTAGCCATTTATACAAACTCCTCAAACTTACTAAGTTTCCATTTATTTGGCACCATGATAAGCATCCATAAACAAAAGTACATGATATCAACTAAATATAATTAAGAGCACGTTGAAAGCTTGCCATGTGACAGCACATATGAGCTAACTCCCAACCAAGACTCTTGTCAAGCATACAACTTCATAATTTTAATCACAATGGTTCATGTTTATTAAGTGCAATAAAAGTAAAGTGTGCATCAAGTTCGTGAGAGCTTTTTAACCAACTTTTCCCATAACAATCAATAACATAAGCATTTTAATTCAGAAGTATAGATAATACAATATAACATGATAAACATACTCGGAATAGCATAAAGCTAATAGGTAGATATGGTGGACTCACTGGAAAAACTTTGGTTGAAGGTGTTGGAAAACAAGTTTTTACTTGTTGGAATTTTTGGGTTAGCAAGAGGGAGAAAGTTGACCGTCTAAATGCATGCATAAGTGTCCATAGAACTAATCAATCCATGTTAAACAAAGTAAAGTAACATTCAGCATCAAAACATGAATAAAAGATAGCTCTTGATAAAACACTTGCAAATTAATACTCATTAAAAAGCACATGAATCATGCAACTATATGTATCTTTTTGAATCAACTCAAACATCCCTTTCCCAATCTTTTTAATAGCATCCAACTTAATTCAACCCAAATTTCCAGTAGCTCTCTCATATATAAATGATAGTGGTGGTCTCACAAATAAAAACAAACCGAAATAACAAAAATAAAAGACGCTCCAAGTTTATGCGATAAAGTGCATTGATCGAAAAACAGAAGTTAGACGTGTGCAAACCGAGAGTGTGTTGGTCCAATGGGGTTGTCTCACATCCCCAAGCTTATGGTCTTCACCATCCTTGGATAGCTCTTGGTGCATCTCCTCTAATCCCTGTGAAAAAACTTCAAAACACCGTTTCTCCCATTTCTTTTCTGTGGGGTGACATTAGTAGTGATAGACAAATGAATTGCTGCTGCATAAAATCCTTAAACAAAAATTCATATGAATGTCCAGAAAGTGTATAATGTTGTATGCCTACTTATAAACTCAATTGGATCAAAAAGATTCAAGTTAAAAGTTCAAAGAATGCATCAAACAAAATGGGACAGAATCTGTCCAGAAAAACAGCAGCAGCAAAACGCATTTTTCTACCCTACTTAAATATGTCGAAAAAATCTGAAAAATTCACGCTTACAGAGGATGAAAGTTGCAACTACAGTTCAAATTTCAGCTCATTCGGAGTCACAGATAGGAATGAAAAATCATACCGTGCACAGATTCGTGCTGGAATAAATCTCCGAATGCAAAAAGCAACTTTTTCAAGCCAAAATAGGTAAAACTTGGCACTTTATTAAAAATTCAGAAACAAAACTAAAAACTAAGTCTCTTGTTACAGCAAGAGGACACAAAGAAAATCAAAAATAAAAACAACCGGGTTGCCTCCCGTAAAGCGCTTTCTTTATAGCCATGTAGCTAGGCTTCTTACTTTGGTGATCATGAAGGTTGAAGCTCATGAGGGAGCTTGTTCTTTGGTGTGTCCCTCTTCCTTGAGAAGTGTTCATGCATAATACCAGGGTCCCATGGTGTTATCAATCCAATCAAAATAATATTCAAGTTGAGACCTAGTAGAGAGAAAAACAAAACACAAAAGTAATAACAACAAAGTCTAACTTTCTTTCTATGCATTGGCATTTTGTATATGAATGAAGCACAATAAATAGAAATTTTCCAATGCATATTAACAGTAGATACTTGCAACTTATAGTTATTAGCAACATAGCAACTATAGTTATTAGCAACATAAAGAGGGCTCTTATCACCTCCTCTTTCATAATAGTTGCAAGAAGTAAAAGTAAATTCACCCATATAACCATTGGACTCATCCAACTTAGATAATTTAGGTACATAAAGAGGATCATTAAATTTATTATGGAATTCATTAGCATGCTTCCCTCTTTCAAAATAGTTATTAAGATCAATATCAAGTTTAATATCATGGTTGCAACAAAGATTTGGAACTAAAGGTAATTGCAAACCACATAAGTATTTCTCAACATAAGCAAATTTCTCCTCTATGGTGTAATTAGGAGAATCCAGAAACAAAGTAGGACTCTCATGAGTAAGAGTAACATCACAAACAGCAAGTATATCATTTTTATCCTCACATAATTTAGTAACAACTAAACATGGAGGTTTATCAATAAGCATAGGACCATCATCTAAAGCATTATCATATAGCATATTTAAGCAATACTCCTCATTATCATCAATAAGTTCACTAGTAGCATTAATAGAAAGTAAAGGAGCATTATTAGTTTCATCATAATAGCATGAGTTATCATATAGGACCATAGAATTTTTAGTTTGACACTCATCATAACATGGGTTTTCATAAATAACAAAAGACTTTTGAGTTTGAGTGCTACTATCAAATGTTGATGGTGAAGTTGGGAGATCCAACTCTTCCCCAAGCTTAGGTTGGAACACATCCATTTCAATCTCCTCTTCACATACTTCCTCTTCCAAGCTTATGTTTTCATTATCCTTTTCCTGCAAAATATTAGTACTTTCCATGGCAGCAAGAATTCTTTCTTTAACATAAACATTATCACTAAACTCTTTTTTGCAAAGTTGGAGAAGAATAGAAATGTGTCCTTTCATTACACGAGCTTCATGACTAGTTGCAAAAAAATTATCAATAAGAAAGTCTATTTCATGGGCTGCAACATAAGCAATATATTTCTCAACTTGTTCTATATCAGGGCATGAAAATTTATTTTCACGATAACAAGCAATTAGAGGATCACTGTTGTGCTTACATTGATAGGAGAGTGTTTATAGTCTTTTCTAAAGCAGCAAGTTACATCATGTAATTCACAAAACTCAATAGCCATATCATTGAGATGTTCAAGTAATTCAAGCATTCTATTTCCTTCTTTGGTTGATCGATATTCATAGTAAGCTCCCATAGTTTTGACATAACCTTCCTCCATAGCTTAAAACACATATTAAAAGCAACACTTAATTTTTATGATCTTAAATGAAAACTGAAAGTAAAATGATACTATAATGATATAACCGAAATAACAACTAATAAACAAAATGCAAAACTGAAAATAAAATATGAAACCGAAATACAAAAGATAACAAGAAACTGAAAATAAAAAGATAAATGCAAAGCTGAAATTTAAATATGATATGCAAGACAATAACAAAACAAAATAAAATGATTTGAAGGTAAAGATGGATAAGATGATGCTCACGTAGGTGCAACCTCCCCAAGCTTAGGTGATTGTAAGATATAAAACAAGATAAAATAATCTAAAGTCTAGTGCACACAAGATAGAAACTTAAGCGCTACGCTCCCCGGCAACGGCGCCAGAAAAGTACTTGATAACCCCCAAGAGCAGGGGATCACTGTAGCACCTCTCAATGTGGAAGTAGGGTATCGATCCGCAGGAGCAAGAAGGAAAAGTTATCTATTCCCTACAACTAAAGTGTCACAAGTTTTAGTTGATTATGCACTAAACAAGTTTAAAGAACAAGATGGTTGATTTAATATGGAAGTTTAATGTAACAAAACAAGAATGTAAAAGTGTCCCAATCCTCTTCAATGCAAGAGGACAAGACAAAGGTTTTCTCTTATAGGAACAATGGACATGGGTTCATGGGTTCACTCAATCCTCTCTCCCATATATGGTGATTATCATGTTATAGATAAAAAGTACACACAATTGTCATGCTTTAATGGTAAACTTCTATGACGGCTACATGTCCTAAAACACATAGTTGAAAGAAAATAATCATTTGTGTTGCTAGGTCACCCTCGTAAGGCTCTCGTGGTTTGTTGTCACTCCCACATCATACTTCTTCCTTTTTACCCCCAGATAAAGGATGTTGGGCTGTATTGTGTCACTCAATACATATGCCGTTGTCACATCGGCCATCCCGTACCTACATACAACATACTTCATAATGGACAATATTCTAAACACTAGTGCAATGATTCATATTCGTGTGCATTACCACATCTCTCTCATCTATCTACACTTGGTGGTGTCAATCACCCATGACATGGATAAACAAGGCATTATGCATAAATCAAACCATCACATGCATCATAGAATATCTCCAAAGTATGACAAGTCATAAAATATCCAACATAACGGTAAATACATAACAAATATCATCTCATACCACAATATCCACCATAGGAATTACATAGATAGATCCATACTTATGCAAGGCACATCATATGGACTTCAACAATGATCATACATAGAGAGATTAGATCAAGTTACCACCACAAACCCAAAGTCCAGGGGATGGACTACTCCCCCTTCATCATGGTGATGATGGTGGAGATGTTGGAGAAGATGGAGACCACCCCAGCAGCGCCCCGCCGGTGTTTTCCCCCTCCAACCTGCAGCTCCGGGTCTTCTGTTTCGTGGTTTTGTGTTTCTGCGGCGCTCCCTTCCGAAAGCCGTCGGGGGACTATTTTTATAGTCATTTTTAGGTCTAGACGGAGGCTCGGGGAAGAAGATCGACGGCATCGGAGGCTCGAGGCCCAAGTTAGGGGGCCCACGCGGCCAAGGAATCTGGCCACGTGGGCCCACCTCTTTCGGCCCTCGGGTCTCCGTTTGTTTGTTTCCTTCGCTCCTACTCTTCGTTCCTTCCAAAAACTGACGCCCGTGAAATATTAGGTCATTTGGACGTCGTTTGGGTCCCTGAAACATAAAAATATAGAAAATAGGGTTTTCTGCCAGTGCAGGGTTAATTCCAGAAAAATAAGGAAACTGTGAAATATTCCCAAAATCAATATAAAACAATGATATAACCCTTATATGATGCAAATATGATTGAAATATAATTAATATAATGCAAAGTTCATGTATGCATTTTACATGCATCAGCCTCCCCCAGACTTGTCCTTCTGGCTCCCGGAGTCTTCTGGCGTTTTAGAATTTCTGTAATGTTTTCAGATTTTTCTGAGGATTTTCATTTTTGGACCTTTTCTGCAATGCACAGACATAATAAACAGAAACTGGCACTGTGGCATCTTGTTAATAGGTTAGTCCAATAAATGACATAATATGATATAAAGTGCATATAAAACATGTGATATTGATATAGAACAAGCATGGAACATCAAAAATTATAGATACGTTTGAGACGTATCAATCATCCCCAAGCTTAGTTCCTACTCATCCTCGAGTAGGTAAACGATAAAACAAAATAATTTTTGAAGTGACATGCTACCATCATAATCTTGATCAAATAGTATTGTAAAGCACATGTTACGAATGAAGTGATCCAGGTCAATGGTCTATAGTTTGCTAGGAAGTAGATAATGAGAAAACAACTGAATCATATAAGCAAAAAACTTTTCATGAATAGTACTTTCGAGACAAGAATCAAAGAGTTTTGCATAAGAGTTAACTCATAAAGCAATAGATTCTAAGTAAAAGGTATATAACCAACACAAAGGAAGATTTAAGCTTCAGCAATTGCTTTCAACTTTCAACATATATATCTCATGGATATTTGTCAACACAAAGCAATATAACAAATGCAATATACAAGCATATAAAAATTGTTGCACCAAAGTTGACACTAGTATTTTCTTCTGAGATAGAAAGAAGTAGGAAAACTGACTCAACATAAAAGTAAAAGAAAGGCCCTTCGCAGAGGGAAGCAGGGATTAAATCATGTGCTAGAGCTTTTTAAGTTTTTGAAATCATATAGAGAGTAAAAATAAGTTTTGAGAGGTGTTTGTTAATTGTCAACGAATCAGAAAATGGAAAGTACAATATGACCCCTGCCAACCAGACTTTTAAGAGCGGCTCCCATGAAGGACGTTATTTCTACCAGCAAGGCAGATCATCCTTCTTCTCTTTTGTTTACACATGCAGATATTTCACTGTTTGTCATTGCTTGACTGATAAATCAGGGCAAAAATGTGAAGAGAATTAAGCGGTTAAAGTTGTAATTAATTGGGACTGGGCACCCCATTTGCCAGCTCTTTTTGCAAAATTAATGGATAAGCGGAAGTATATGCCGCTAGTCCGGTGGTAAAGTCTGTTTGATAGTTGACATAAAGACATCCACCCCGTCCTCATGAGCTTGGTAAACATTGACACAAAAAGGAGTAATAGTTTTTGAATAGTTTAAAGGTAACACATGAAAATTTTACATGGAGTGGCAAGGAAATACCACATATAGGTAGTTATGGTGGACACAAATGGCATGGATTTTGGCTCAAGGTTTTGGATGCACGAGAAGCATTCCCTCTCAGTACAGAGTTTAGGCTAGCAAGGTTATTTGAAGCAAACACAGGATATCAACCGACACAGCAAGACTTATATGAAAACATATTGCAAGCATTATAAGACTCTACACTGTCTTTCTTGTTAACCAAACCCTTTTACTAGAAAATATCTAGACCTTAGAGATACCAATCATGCAAACCAAATTTCAACGAGCTTTACGGTAGTTCTTCATTAATAGGTTTTAACTACATGATACAAAAGCTTAAACATGAACTATTTGATAACTCAAAACAATTGACAAGTATCAAATTATCCAAGACAGTGATCTACAAGAATATGTAAGCTTTTTCCATTATCCCATCTACCACATGCAGCATTTTCTGTTCCAACCAAACACCAATCAACTTATTTCAACATAAACTCTCCAAACAATTATAAGTGAAGCAAGAGAGTACTTTCTTTAAAAGAACTAATAGCTCTGAATAAGAGATGCATGAAAAACAGGAGCTAAAAGCATAGCATAGCTAGATAAGAATACTCAACAAGTATAAGTGAAGAATATGAGTATTCATATGAAAAAGCGGAGCGTGTCTCTCTCCCAATCAAGAATGCTAGGATCCAATCAAGTTGACCAAAAGAAAAATAAAATACTGAAAATAAAAGCACACAGACGCTCCAAGTAAAGCACATATGATGCGAAAGAATTAAAATATAGTTTCACTAGAGATGACCTGATAAGTTGCTGATGAAGAAGGGGATGCCTTGGGCATCACCAAGCTTAGACGCTTGAGTCTTCTTGAAATATGCTGGGGTGATCCATGCGAGCATCCCCAAGCTTAAGCTCTTCACTCTTCTTGATCACATTATATCATCCTTCTCTCTTGACCCTTGAAAACTTCCGCCACACCAAACTCAGAGTAATTCTCATTAGAGGGTTAGTGCACAATCAAAAACTCACATGTTCTATAAGAACACAAACATGACCGTTACTTTTAACATTAACTACTGCCACTGATGTTATGTGAAGCTCTTCACCTAAAAAAGAATTCCACTCAACACTAGTAAAAAAGAGAATGCAAAAAATAAAAGACATAATCTGTCTAAAACAGAACAGTCCGTAAAGACGAATTTGTTCGAGACATTTACGTTGCTCAAATCGAAAAACTCAAAACTAATGAAAGATGCGTACATATATGAGGATCACGCACAAAAAATTTCAGATTTAAATAATTTTTCTGTGATTTTACAGAAGCAAAACGGTGAACAGCAGAAATCCAAATCTAGCATCATCTTCCTATTAGAGGCAATACTTGGCACAACAATGCAAGAAAATAATGATACAAAGTCAATGTTACAGAAGTAAACGGCACCTTGACTCAAAAAAAGAAAATTGCAAAAAAAATAAAACAATGGGTTGTCTCCCACAAGCGCTTTTCTTTAAAGCCTTTTAGCTAGGCATGGTAATTTTAACGATGCTCTCATATGTATAAGAGTTGAACATATAAGAATGCATCAAGAAGCAAATATAAAGCACATTTAAGCCTAACACACTTCCTATGCAAGGGAATCTTGTAAGAAAATAAATCAATAAAGCACAAAGTGACTAGCATAGGAAGGCAAAACAAGTGCAACTTCAAAAATTTCAACATAAAGAGAGAAGACTTAATATTATTGAGATATATGAAACCGTGTCTCCCTCTCTCATAAGGACCAGTGGGTCTTAAAGTACCCAGCAAATAAAACCAAATCAAGAGAAAGCTCAAAACCTTCATCATAAAGAGAAGAAATTTAGTAACATGAAGATTTCTATAACCATACTTTCCTCTCTCAAAATAATTTTCAGTGGCATCATGAATAAACTCAACAATATAGCTATCACATAAAGCATTCTTATCATGATGCACATGCATATAAGTATCATTACTCTCCACATAAGCATAAACAGTTTCATTAGTAATAGTGGGAGCAAAAGTATCACATCCATCATTGTAATCATCATAAATTGGAGGCATAGAATAATCATAATGAATTTTATCCTCAATAGTAGATGGACTGAAAATATCATATTCATCATTGTAAACATCATATATAGGAGGCATATCATAATCAACATAAACTATATCCTCAATAGTAGGTGGAGTGAAAATATCACAATCATTACATCATATATAGGAGGCATATCATAATCAACATAAACTATATCCTCAATAGTAGGTGGAGTGAAAATATCACAATCATTATAAATATCATATATTGGAGGCAAAGTATCATCAAAACAAATTTTCTCCTCCAAAACCGGGAACTAAAAAGATCATTTTCATCAAAACCGACATCCCCAAGCTTAAATTCTTCCATAGCATTAGCAATAATGGTGTTCAAAGAATTTATAGTAATAACATTGCTACCATCATGCAAATAATTTTCCATAGGTTTTTTAATTTTCTCTTCAAACACGTCACGTCCTAACTAAAGATAAATTTTATAGAGCTCTCTATTTTTTCCATTAAGCCTAACTAGTGAAATAAAAACAAGAAACAAAAAGATATAACTGCAGAATCTAAAGGAAATACCTTCGAGCACTCACACGCCGGCAACAGTGCTAGAAAATAGCTTAGTAGACGGAGGATGTGAGTACCTTTTACCTTACCTCCCCAGCAACGGCGCCAGAAAATAGCTTGATGTCTACGCATGCTTCTGTTCTTGTAGACAGTGTTAGGCCTCCAAGTGCAGAGGTTAGTATAACGTCAGCAAGTTTCCTTTAAGTGAATCACCCATGGTTTATCGAACTCAGGGAGGTAGAGGTCAAAGATATCCCTCTCAAGCAACCCTGCAATTAAGATACAAGAAGTCTCTTGTGTCCCCAACAAACCCAATACACTTGTCAGGTGTATAGGTGCACTAGTTCGGCGAAGAGATATTAAAATACAAGTGATATGGATGATTATAAGTGATAATTGCAATCTGAAATAAAAATGGCAGCAAGCAAACATGTAGCAGAACTGGTTGTAAACGGTGTTTCAATGCTTAGAAACAAGGCCTAGGGATCATACTTTTACTAGTGGACACTCTCAACAATAATAATATAATTGAATACATAGATATTTCCTCTTCACTATGCTACAACAAATTATTCTCTCATTGGATAACGAACACCAATCCACTGTGTAGGGCTGCAAGAGCACTCCTCAAGGTTGTATTCCACATCTAGGGAACCCCAATGTCACTATGAGCACCCCAAAATAGTACTAAACAAACACCACAATATCATAGAGACATCCAACACAAAGTATAACTCATGGTAAGTATTCTTGTAATCTTTAGCCTAAGAATCACACACGGTGCGCACACTGTCAACTTTGCACCGTGGGACAAAGGTGATTCCGGAGTTTACATTAACTTGAGTAGCATAATCATAAGATAATGAAGAGTAACATCTATGGATTCAACTAGATTACAAAGCTCATGATCACATAAAGATCACACCATGGGAGAGAGAGATAAACCACATAGCTACCGGTAGAGCCCTCAGCCCCGATGAAGAACTACTCCCTCCTCATCATGGGAGGCAGAAACGGTGATGAAGATGGCGGTGGCGTCGATGAAGATGGCTCCGGGGGCAATTCCCTGTCCCGGCAGGGTGCCGAAACAGAGACTTTTGTCCCCCGAATTAGGGTTTTTGGTGGCGGCGGAGCTACGTAACTCTTCTGGAGAAATCGTCGATTCTTTTAGGGTTTGCACCGGAGGCAATATATAGTCCAAAGGGCTTCGCGAGGAGGTGACCGTGGCGGCCACACCACACCATGGTGCCCCCCCCTCTGGTCGCGCGGGCCCATGGTGTGGGGGTTGTGGGCCTCCCCCAGACTTTTCCTTCTGGCTCCCGGAGTCTTCTGGCGTTTTAGAATTTCTGTAATATTTTCAGATTTTTCTGAGCACTTTCATTTTTGGACCTTTTCTGCAATGCACAGACATAATAAACAGAAACTGGCACTGTGGCATCTTGTTAATAGGTTAGTCCAATAAATGTCATAATATGATATAAAGTGCATATAAAACATGTGATATTGATATAGAACAAGCATGGAACATCAAAAATTATAGATACGTTTGAGACGTATCAGTCTCCACCATCGACGTGGATGGTGTCGGACTCCTGGCTACCAAGGTCAACGAACTCAGGAACAGGTGTGCCAAGAGGCTCACTGGATCCCATGGCGAATTTGCAAGTCGCCAGACCGAAGGATAAGATGGTCAACATCTGGTAGTAGTTCTGAATGGGCTTGTTCAGGTACTCGGCGTCTTTGGGGTGATCATAAGGACGAGAAAACAATGTTAGACAGACATGCAAAGCCGGAGGGGATTAACGTGAAGTATGTTAGATAGCTGGTCATCCTTGATATGGCCTTTTAGGTGCCCAGCCTCCAGGATAATGCTATGGGTTTTCTCATCCCGCTGTGCACCACTAAGGTCTTTCAGCTTGCTAATATGTATCCACCTGACCTTTTGAAAGGACAAGGATGTCGCCTAGAGGTGGGTGAATAGGCGATTTAAAACTTTTCTGGTTTAGGCTTGATAATTGTGGAATAAAACTAGATGTTTAAATTAACAAGCCAGCAATCTAAATAAACTAGGTCACCTATGTGCACCAACAACTTATACTAAGCAAGACAAGCAACAAGGTGATAGCAAGATATAATACTTCAAGCACGAAGACTATCACAATGTAAAGTGCATAAGTAAAGAGCTCGGGTATAGAAATAACCGAGACACGCGGAGACGAGGATGTATTCCCGAGTTCCTCCTTTTTAGGGGAGTACGTCTCGTTGGAGGGGTGTGAGTTTCAAACTCAAACGCCACAAATGGCCTCACCCTATTCTCCGATGAACCTTGCCCAAAAGCTCGGTTCACCTTCCACTATTGATTTCCCTTTTGGGCGGAAATCGAGTCCCGTACAACAATCTTGATGCACAACCCACAAAAGGATTGGGAGCTCCCAAGTGGCCACAAAAGGTCTCAACCACCACAAAAGGCATCTAGGGTCCAAAGACCCGAGAGTAACAAGCTCACGAACTTTCACTTCCACGAATCCTCGTGGAGAGCACAAACCGATGCAACAAAATGCAATGGCAAGAACATAAAAAGTGTTCAAGTCCTTCACTCTCAAATCCCACCAAAAGCAACTAATACTTATGGGGGAGAAGAGAGGAAGAACAAAGAAGAGAACCACACAAGAACTCCAAGATCTAGATCCACTAGGTTCCCCTCACTTAGAGGAGAGATGGATTGGTGGAAAATATAGATCTAGATCTCCTCTCTCAAATCCCTCAAAGATATGCAAGAATCATGGGAGGAATTGGGAGAGGGCAAGCTTTCCAAGGTCAACAATGGAGGTGAGAGAGGGGAAATTTCGTGCTTGGAAGAGCTGGCTGGCTGGAGGTAGGTGGAGGGGTTTTTATACCCCTCCCAGAAATGTAGCCGTTGCACACAGGGGAGTCGGATATTCCCATACAAGTCAGGATCGGATAATCCGAGTCAACCTGTATCGGATATTCTGACAACCTCCAGAGCACCACAAAACTGGTTGCTTGAAGCCCTTAGCCGATTTCGAGCAACCTTGAGAATCGGATAATCCGAGACAACCTGGATCGGATAATCCGACAACCTCCAGAGCGAAAACTGCAAACCCAATAACTTTTACATTTGAACTCCAAATGAGGTGAAACCAATTTTGTTGGAAATATTAAGAACCATAAATAGAGTTAAGTTGACACACATGGGAAGGTGTGGAACTTTCCTCACGGATAAACCGATAATATTTCCAACACGAAAACACAACAAGTTTTCCATCCGGACTCCGATTTCAATGATCTTGGGTTTGTCGGAATCGCAATGAAGAGCTTTACAAGATCATGCATAGAAACATCATAGTCCATCATGTGAGGAGGAGACCATACGGATAGAGTTAGAAAAGACGCACCGGCAAAACCTCCAACATAAAAAACGCAACACAAGCTCTAAATCCTCACATGGATAAAAGCCAAATAAGAACCAAGAAATATGATGATGCCAAGTATGCAAAGGTTTGAGCTCTCCACAAAGATGCGATCAAGTTACTCACTTGAGAGCCCCTCTTGATAGTACGTCGTCTATCCTATAACCCGGTCTCCCACTAACACCATGAGACCGGTAAAATAGAAACCCTGTCAAGATCATACCTTTGCCTTGCGCATTCCACTTGAGCTAGATGATGACAGTCTTGACTCCCTCAAGTTGGAACACCTTTCTTGATTGTGCTTGCTAGCACATGTTTGATGAAGACTTCTCCAAATACTCCCCCATACTCCATGATGGGAGAGCCTTGCTAAGCTCCGTCTTCATGTATCCACTATTCCACTTGCACTTTATCTTCTTCTCTTGATGTATATAATGGATTGGAGATAAACATGAAGGTTCACCCAATCTTCTTTCCAAGCCATGCTTGCAATAAGCTCAACTCTAGATGACCATTCTTCATATAAACCATTGGATAGAACATTGGTCATTATATAATCTTCTAGAGTCCAACACATGAACTCCAATCTTCTTCATGGACACAATCTATAAAGATATCTCAATACAAACATTAGTCCATAGAGGTTGTCATTAATTACCAAAACCACACATGAGGGCACATGCACTTTCACCTTCTACTTCCCGAGGTGGTTGTACACCTGAGTCGAGGTGACCTCTTGTCCACATAACTCGAACACCAGCTTGGCAGCGGTGTTCAGGTGCACCTCCGTAAACCCTTTGGCAGTCCTCACTCCGGAGGAGATGATGTCGACCATCTTGTTGAGCACAAAGATGGACAAGAACAGAGCCCATTTCATGATTGTCCCCATCTTGTTCTTCTTGCTCTTGTCATTGGCAGGCTAAAGATCTAGCTGACCACCTGGCAGATCGACCATCTCGGAACACAGCCGACTGCCATGGAAATCTTCCTCTTGGGTGACAGGCACCTCGAACACCTGAGAGTCCGGGACAAAGGAGAGATGGTGTGGTTGTCTATCTATCAGCGCAAGCGCAAACTCATCACCGGTCATGTCTTACAAGGGTTACCAGCATCACAACAACATGAAGATCTACCAGAGCATCAACATGATCTATCACAACTTGACTAAGCATGAACATCTAGCACAGCATCATCATGAACACAACAAAACTTCCTAACATGGAAAATTGAGTCAAGTCACAACTAATGTTCACTCTGAAACATGCTAAATCTACTCAAATCTAGTTTCCTACACTACATCATGGTCATCTCGACCTAAATATCTAGTTGATGCTCACATATCTAAGCTACAAGATCTAGGGTTTGAAGAAACTTACAGACATCGTAGCACCCGACGCGGACACTTGCAGGTCGGAGAAGAGGATGCATGAAGAGGATGTCGCCGCCCGCTGTCGATCGACGCCGGATAGAGGAGAAGCTGCTGCCGCTTACCTGCTCGTGGGGGGAGATGGTGCTACGCTGCCGGAAGAGAGATCTCGTAGGGGGGGGAATGGTGGCTTGAGTTCTGGCGGTGAGCGGAAGGGAATGATATAGAAGGGCAAAAATGGAGTGCGGTGAGCGTAATTTCTCCTGCCGCAATTTTGCGTGCGCACACGACCTCGCGTCATCTCTAGACTCCCACGAGTTCGAACGAGGATGGCCCCGATGTTTCCCAATTTGCACGCGGAGAGGGTTTCTCTGTAAAACACCCAAATCGACCGTTTCTAGCGGAACTGGCTGAGTGGTGCTTTGAGATTCGTTCAGGCCAACAACGCGGAAAGTGGCCCGGTGTAGATGTTCACAGTTAACCAAACACGCCCTAGAGCTGCCTCCACCTTTTCCATGCCTAGATATCCACCGTCAGGCTGCCTCCACCTTTTCCATGCCCAGATATCCACCGTCAGGCCTAGAGACTGACTAATGTTGTCGCCAGCCCTGGAATTGCACCAGTCTCCCCAAGCACGCCGATGAGGAGCACCGCCACTAGATCGATCCGCGCACAGGGCCACCTATCCGGAACTGCCGACGTCATGTGTGAGCCGCGTCGGTCAAGCTCACCACTGCGTTGTGGAAGAGAATCAGTCCCCGCAGCCCGCAGGCGTCCTCTGGTGGTGGTGAGGGAACAAAGGAGGAGAAGGAAAACAGACGATCGCAGACAGGGTTTCGCCCGTGCCGCCCCGTGAGTAGAATTTTTGTCATCGAGATTGTGTACTTGTATCAAACGCATGTTTCCCTTTCCAATGGAAAAAAAGTCAACAGCTCCCATCCGTATGTCAACCAACTGCTCCACAAATTTCAGGGTAACAAATACGGAGTACTAGACAAGTCATAATGTACACAAAGCTAACACCAAACTTAGAAATTACCCGACTTGTAGAAATTCATAGTTTCAGGTTTCTTGAAGATAAACCACACCACAATTTAGTTTTAGAGTACAATACATAGTTCCAACAGTAACACAGGGGCCATATCATTCCCTTTTACAACAAAGTAGAAACTAACATTGATCACTCGAAATGATATGGACCATCATCTTAAGCATCTTCCGGTTTTTCTTCAGCTCAAACAGACAGATATCTCCAACTCGCAGATGGTTGTCAACCACAAATTTGCGCCAACCTCCAATAAGTAAACGCCTCCTCCTATTCCGAATACAGAACTTGGTGTCCCATATCTTCCCCTTACGCTGGAGCAAAATAGTTTGCTCTCCCTCTGGAAGATATACATCAGCATACTGTGCACCAAATTCCTGGTATTTTACAGATATAAGCATGTTACGATTACAGGTTGACAAATCATGTTGATAAAATAAATAACCATAAGTTCCTTCTCCTCTGCTTTGAGGCCATGTTTAGCCTCAAGATTAACTTCGACAAGAGCGAAGTCATGATCTTGGGATACTCCCTAGAGGAGCAACAGCGGATAGCGGACAATCTTAATTGCAAGTTGTCCTCCTTCCCGGTTACTTATCTAGGGATGCCGCTTAGTGATTCTAGGATCGTAGTTAAGGACCTAGAGCCGGTTATTGGGCGTGTCAAAGCCAAGGCTGAACCTTGGCAGGGACGGTTTACCTCCAAGGGGAGCAAATCGGTCCTCATTGACTCCTGCTTGTCTAGCTTGCCTATGTACATGATGGAGTTTACGAATTCCCAGAAGGTGTGCATAGCGCATTTGACAAGGAACTCTCGCGCTTCTTCTGGCAGAGGCGGCCAATGGGCGCCAGAAGTACCATATGGTCAAATGGGCGGATGTGTGCGCCCCCAAGGATATAGGGGGCATAGCCATTTTAGCGTCTCGTAAGATGAATATCGCGCTCATGCTTCGGTGAGTTTAGCGGATACTTAGAGAGGAGGGGGCTTTGGCTACAGTTGATCAAAGCGAAGTACCTGCACGGTCGCCCCCTCCTAGCTTGTGACCGTCGAGAGGGATACCAATTTTGGCGATCCGTCCAAACCCTTAAGCATGAGATTAGAAAGGGTGCCCGGTTCTTCATCGGTAACGGAGAGGGCACCCTGTTTTGGCTGGACCCGTGGCTTGGTGAAAGCCCGTTACAACATAGGTTCCCTTCCCTCTTTGCTATATGTTCGGACCCGATGTTGTTGGTGGCTTCGGCAGTACTTAATGGGGTTTGGAACATCTCGTTCCGACGTACATTTGGTCTCGCCGAGGCTACAGCTTGGACGGAGCTACGGGGTTCGCTCCCGAGGCGCTGCCAGGAGGCCAAGACCTTGTGTCATGGCACTTGGCGCCTTCTGGGACCTTCTCCGTGAAGACGGCCTATCGGAGTCTCTTCAGTAGTCCGGTTAGAGCTTGGGCTTCCCCTCTGTGGAAAGCCCCCCTTCCCTTAAAAATTAAAATCTTCGTGTGGCAACTTCTTAGGGACCGCCTTCCTTCGGGGGTGGAGGTCCGTAAGCGACGTGGACCGGGGATGGCCTGTGCCCTTTGTGTGGATCCCCGAGACGGGAACCCACATACTGTTCACTTGTCCTGCGGCCAGGTTTCTATGGAACTTCGTCCACGAGGCGCTTGGGCTTGCTTGGCAGGCCTCAGACCTCGGCGAGTTCCTGGAAACCCAGGCGAACCATACCGGGGGAGGCGACGCCTCTTCTGGTTGGTGTTCGCGGCGATAGCGTGGACCCTCTGGACGAATCGTAATAAGATGGTGATAGAGCGGGTTTTTCTTCGACATGCTTCTGACTCCATGTTTAAATTTCTGACTTTCTTGCAGCAGTGGCACCCGCTTTCTAGCAGCGAGACAGAGTGCAGCTAGATGACATGCTTGATAAACTTTTGGTGACCGCACGTCGCCTCTCCTATTCATCTAGCAGCTAGCGCCGGAGGGCCGCCTTTTTTTGTTCTTCCCACCTTGCCCTACCCCTCCCCCCCCCCCCCCCCCCCCCCCCCCCACCCCCATTCTAGCTCTTGATTTCTCTTGTGGTTGGGCTTACTTGTGCTGCTGCCCCAGCAAATTCTTCTAGCTTTTCTCGGGTGCATGTGTCTTTGTATGGACTTGCTTGGCATGTTGCTTTATTTATAAAGCGGGGCAAAAGCCTGTTTCGAGAGAGTTACAATATAGTTACATATAGTTATAAATCATCTACGGAGTAGCTTAGAAAATATGGCATTTCGTTTATCTAGTTGCAGAATTATATTCAAGCCAAATAGTTTGCTAATAGTAGCAATTGTCAAAGAAAATATTTTTCTAATAGTGCGGTAAGCTAGAGATAATTGACGTCAAAAGATCACGCCCCGTTCAACAAAGGGAGGGTCAAGCAGGAAAGAAACGGAACATATGATTTCTACCTATTATACCGAACCTCCGTCACCAAACTTAGTCTACAAGCCCTCACCTCCCACACAAGACGGATAAAGAAAATGTAGGAAAACAGGATAAGATCACACGCAAATCTGCTAATAAAGATCCCAAACCCACATGGCCCCTGGATCTCTACATTGCTAAAAATATTACTTTTTGGCAGATCGCAACAAAATGGGGGGCTTGTGACTAGGAATAACAAAATATAAAACATGCTTACCAGGACGTATTGCCCATTGACACCGACACTTGTATTGTTCATGATTGCCACATATAGGGGTGCTTCCAATCGGATGGCTTGCGCTTTATCTTCAACTATGCTCTGCTGCAATGGAGATAGACAACTAAATTGTGGTAGTATGTAGGGCGGCACAAAAGGACCTCCATGCATGTCGCTTTCTGCGCGAAGTAGATGAACCGTAAACGTGAACCTTCTCCCACCCTTTGCCGGAACAAAGATGCAGATATCTCCCTCCTCCACATGATTGTCACAAACAAAATCAAACCACTGCCCTCTAATCTTGCACGCACTTGATTTTTTCCTCTTGTAGAACCTGGGATGCCACTTCTTGCTGTCGCCCGGCCTCTGAAGTGTGACAGAGGCAGTTTCCTGGGGAAAGTGTATAGCTGCGTAAGATGAACGTTGCGCTCATGCTACGATGGGTATGGCGGATACTTAGAGAGGAGGGGGGGACTATGGCTGCAGTTAATCAAAGCAAAATATCTGCAGGGTCGCCCCCTCTTTTCTTGTGACCGCCAGGATGGATCTCAATTTTGGCGATCTATCCAATCCATCAAGTATGAGATTAGGAAGGGTATCCGCTTCTCCATTGGTAATGGAGATGACACCATTTTTTGGCTGGACCCGTGGCTCGATGGGAGCCCGCTACAGCATAGGTTCCCTGCTCTTTTTGCTATCAGCGCGGACCCGATGCAGCTTGTGGCTTCGGCAATACCCAATGGGACTTGGAACATCTCGTTCCGACGAACATTCGGTATTGCCGAGGCTGTAGCTTGGACAGAGTTACGGAGTTTGCTTCCTGAGTCGCTGCCAGGCGGTCGTGACCTCGTGTCATGGCACCTGACACCGTCTGGGATGTTCTCTGTAAAGTCGGCGTATCGGAGTCTCTTTAGTACCCCAGTTAGAGCTTGGACCTCCCCACTCTGGAAGTCCCCCATACCGTTAAAAATCAAAATCTTCGTGTGGCAGCTTCTTAGGGACCGCCTCCCCTCAGGGGTGGAGGTTCGCAAGCGACAGGGGCCGGGTGATGGGCTCTGCCCCATGTGTGGGATCCCCGAGACGGGAACCCATATCTTTTTCACCTGCCCCGCTGCCAGGTTTCTATGGAACTTCGTCCACGAGGCGCTAGGGCCTGCTTGGCAGGCCTCAGACCTTGGCGAGTTCCTAGAAATTCAGGCGAACCGTACCGGGGAGAGGCGACGCCTCTTCTGGTTGGTGTTTGCCGCGTTGATGTGGACCCTATGGACGATTCGCAATAAGATGGTGATCGAGCGGATTTTTCTCCGGCGTGCTTCTGACTCGATGTTTAAACTTCTGGCTTTCTTGCAGCAGTGGCACCCTTTGTCTAGGCAGCGGGACAGGGGGCAGCTGGACGCCATGATCACTAGATTTGTGGAGACCGCTCGGTGCGTCTCCGCGTCTTCTTCCAGCTAGCGCCGGAGGGGCTTAGTTTTTTTGTTCGCTCTCTTCTGTCTTTCTTGATGTATCTCTCGCAAGCTCAAAATATGTAATGAGATAGTTACTGCAAGCTCAAAATATTACTATACATATAAGATAGGTTCCAAAAAATTTAGGAAAAATTAGTTGGCACCAGAGATTAGCTAACTATTACACTCTATTGAGTACAGGCACCTCTAATAATCAGTAGAGGACATGGAACTGAAACTAAACGGTAGGTGTTACAGTATGTTAATTTTTTTTAAATAAAACAAAATACACGTGAACCTGGGAAAAGCTTCAAATATCAGATTGAAATTCTGCATGTAAGGAATGGAATAAAACCTGATTGGAGTGAAGGTCAACTGTTCATAATTTTGATAGAGTGCCAATATCTGTCAACAATGAGGTATTTGTAAAACAAAAAACAGAAACAAATTTAATTTACATCATAAAAATAGTGTAGAACAAATAAAACCGCAACTAAAGAACTCATGTATCATATGGACTTGCAAAACAAAATAGAAACCAAAATCGAACAATTTATCCCTCAATTGCACTGAGACTGCAGAAAGGAGAGGAGGAATCCTCGTCCTCTTGCTGGAGTTGATCGTTCGGACAACATATACCTCATGGCCTGGTCGGGCGGGGGTTTGGATGGGAAAGTGGCAGAGGATGAATCCCATGCCACGGTCGGAGAGGAGAAGGTCCCTGCATGAGCTTGGGCCCCGTCGCCTTCTCCTACTGCTTCTTCCTCTCGCCTTTCCACCTTCCGCCGCTGCTGCCCTTGCGAGGCTCCGAAGCGGGAAAAGAAAATGGGTAGGAGGCGTTGGGAGTGGGGTTTGGTTTGGTGGAAGAGGGCGGTAGAGCGGAGGGACCGTCGCGTGACCAGTATCTTCCATCCCAGCCCGCCTCGATTTTCCATTCGGCCATCGCCACTCACCTTGCCTGCAGAGATGGGGAAGCAGTTTGCAGGCACAGGGAGGCGCGCATGACGGCGAGGATGTGAGATCGCAGGTGGGCACTATGTAGGAGGAGGTGGCGCTGTAGGCAGGAGAGGGTGGAGGAGGTCACTGGCGAACGAGCCCATGGCAGCGGCGGCGGCGGCGTTGAGAGGGGATCGATGCGAGTTTGATTTGGGATGCGGCGTGAGTGTGTTTTTTTTTTTGACGTGGGGTTCTTTTTTTTTTTTTGACGTGGGGTTCGTGAATGTTGGCTGCACCCTTACGTGCGGAGGCATCGAAATAAAACGTTTCTGCAGATTTGTTTGGGCCTGGCCCATGCGAGCGATCGTGGAGGCAGAAAATTCTGGCAGAAAACGGGAGGGGTACAAACGTACGTTGAACTCCCATTTAATAGTAAAGATGTATATACCGTTTCGTTTTATTTCCATCGTTCGTTTGTTTTCCTTGTTCTGGCTCGTTTCGTACGTCAAGACCCTATCAGATAAGAAATCAACAAACCCAGGTATCCTCATCAGACCCGAGTCGGTCTCTTCTTGCCTTTAAATACAGGAGCGATCGATACATCAAATCTATCGAACCTAAGGCTCCAAATCAAGCGCAAGCTGGCGATTCGTACGTCGACGAGATCTTGGGCCCGCGCTGAGCCCTCTGGTCTTTCTACTCGTACGTCTACGAGGCGGCTACTTCCCTCGCACCGCCCTGCGATTACCAGGACTCAGCCCGTAGGCACTAGCATGACGAGATCGAGGACCCTGACCTAGGCGTTGACATGGACTACCCTTACATGGTAGTACATCAGAGAGGGATCCGGTAGACAAGACGATCTGCTCCCCTGCTCCGCCATGTTACCTCGACAGCCTTCTGCCTTGCGCCCGCGACGACGGCTGCCCGGACATCCTCTGGCAGACTGGCACCTCCGCCACGCCGTGGACGCCAAGATCGAGTCCATCATTATCTTCATGGCCAAGGACGCCCGCTCCAGGCGCCTGCATGAGGAGACCAAGCATAGCAGCTAGCATGTTGTTGCCGAGTCCGCCAAGATGTTACCAACTGCCCCACAGCCCCATCGTCTCGTAGAGCACCGGGATGTCCGAGACGACAACGACGTCGTCGTATGGGTTGCCCAAGGGCGCTCTCGGCTCACTGCTCGGTGGAGAAGATATCGTTGTTGGACCCTGCACTCATCTTAAGATGCTCAACCTCCTGGACAGAGATATATACACGAAGCCAACCATGGTGGCGGTGTTCGATCTTCGAGCTCGTGCCAGATTGCGGTGTTCGATCTTCCAGACGTGCTCTACATGCGGCCGGCCGCACATGCAGCTCACCTGCCAGCTTCGTCCCCTGCGCCCGCGTGCAAAGAGCAGCAGCAGATCGGCGTCTGCTCGCACGTACCTACTTTGATGATACAGATACTACTACTTCCTAATGAAGGTCCGTAATTAGTGGATGCATAGTTGGGATGGTTGATTTGTCGCTTTGATATGTTTAGATTGATTATTCAATGTGATAGGATGAGAGATATATAGAGAGAGGAGAAAGGCAGACCGGCTTGTACTAATTGATGGATTGAGAAAGATTAAAAGAGTTTGATAGATTTATCGGGATTGGGAGAGCTTGAGAGAGCGCTGCCTGTATTATGATCTTAAGCTAGAGTTCAGTATCATAAAGTTCAAGTCTATGAATTATTACTACTTTATTAATGTGGATTATTGTGTTTTATCGATACTTTGTTTTATTGTTTGAGAGAGGGGGTTGGTAGTTACAAGACATCAATAAAATATATATGTAAATTAGATATAGAGAGTGATATTTGGAGAGTGCACTGTAATGCAAAGAGGGAAAAAGTGAAGTTTTTGGAGACCAAAAGAAATTTTGGAGAGTCAAATTTCCATAGCCCGCTGGACTTGCTCTAAATATCCAAGAAGAGGGGGAGCACTGCACTGTAATTCAAAGAGGAACATAGAGTGAAGTTTTTGGAGACCAAAAGAAATTTTGGAGAGTGAAATTTCCATAGCCCGCTGGACTTGCTCTGAATATGTAAATGTCGTGCACGCACAGTCGTGTAGATTGAACCGTTTACTTTGGTGTGCAGACGGCGGTCCAAGCGGCATGCCAACGTCACTTGACAGAGCAATGACCAATTTATCAAATTCTTACGATATGAAATAAATGGGGGCTTACCCGTAGCAACGCACGGGCATTTTTCCTAGTCGATATAAAAAATAATTCCATCCATTCTTTGTTCACTTGGCTCTCGTAGAGGAACATTTTCTTCGTATGAAGTACGTGAATGGTTTCATGGAGAACGAGAACTACTTCTAAAATACAATAATCTGGCATGAAGGTTGTTTGTGTAGATCTTATCACGTTATGGGCAATTTCCGTCACACGATACCGTATTATATTTTTGGGTACGAATTCAATTTAAACAGAGGCAGATTCCCTTGTTAAAATTGAAAGAACATAGTCATCATGCCTTAATAGCCTCCGAAAATTTATGACCGGCCTAGGAGCTTTATTAACTTCCATTTGAGAAATGGTCTCAAACACTTCTTTCTTGGAGAAACCAGCGGTAAGAATATCATTTTCATTAAGAGTGAGCTACCGTATATTATGGTTAAAATCTTCCATAAGAGTAAAATTATTCAGAACCGGTGCCCCAAATTTTTTTTTTAATATTCAGTGATATATATTTTCGAATTCTCAACTCCCACTATAGTTTTTGGATCTTGCTCTAAGTGAATTTTTTTCCTTTTTCTTATACTCTCAATTAGCTGTAAGACGGAAATATTTCCTATTATTCTCACCCTCTTGAACATGTTTAATCTTAGTCTGTTGTGCCCATTTTCTCTCCTCATCACGTCTAAGTTTACAACTCATTGGCCTCTCTCAATGCAGCCCGTTCGGCCGCAGTACGACGAAAAGTTCCAACTTTAATATCCAACTCATCAATTATTTTAATCAACTTTTCTTTCACTTTCTTATCTTCCCCACCATAGTTTTTTACCCATCCTTTTGAAAACGTCGCAAGTATGTCACCGGCAAAGCTGTAAATGGAATCAAAAGGAATTCGTCCAGTTCAATGACATGTTAACGTATTTGTACTAACTCATTTGTCCCAATATCCCACTTTACACATCCCTAAACACACGCACCCACACTCTCACATCGTTAAACAGACGGACTCACCCAACGATTCTACACTACTAATAAACAAGCAAACTTGAGTTAGGCTACAGCCACCCCACAGAGTGTACACAGGGCGACCCTGTACCGTTAGATTACCCGAGTTGATTAGATCTAACAGACTGAATTGATCCAATCTATGCCTCAGGTACACTTAGCAATTAGCGGTGGCGGACCACGACGAGACGGACGAAATTTTTCACCCCACGCGCAGTCCGTGCCGAGGGAATAGGAAAAAACTACATGCCTAATTAAACGTCCCCCCTAATTGCTCAATTTTTGTAACTCCCTGCCTACATCTCGGCCTCACTGCCGCGGCGCCGCACCTCCAGGCCTCCACCCTTGCGTCGCTCCATGTCGGACGCCAAACGTTGCCGCTGCCACCGCACACATGCTGCTGTGCCTTGCGCTAAGCCTGACGCTGCTTGTCGCCATCAGGTCGGACCACCGCACACCGCCGTCCGAAGGAACCACAAAGACGCTGAAAGTCCACGCCCAGCGACGGATCACGGCACGCCGGTCGCGTCGCCTCTATTCCGAGCCCCTCCCCAACGCCATGTCAACTGCAACCGATTCTGCAAGTATGCTATAGACCTCCTCTCCACATGAGGTGATACTCTGTTTGCCTCTGCTAACCAAAGCCGACACAGCGGACCAGTTCAGAACACCTCTCATTAAATCTTCTTTTATCTCCCCTAATTTCAATTCTTCTTGCGCTCCGCAGGACAAAAATGGAGCGGCGGACACCATGATGGATTTTTCTTGTTCTCTCCCTCCTGATCTATTTTCTTTTCATTAACAACACCAAGTGGATTAGTTTTCAGATCCATCAGTTATTTGCTAATATAGTTCTTATTGGCCCTGAATGCCCCAACAGAACATCTTATCTAGACTGTTCCCCCTTCAACCCCTAGAATTTCGTTTCTAGGCAAGCAGCATGAGTATTGTGAGTTTCTCCAGTGGCAACCGTATCCACATGCATACCAACCTTCTGCATTCTCTAATTCGTGCATGGTTTATATGTTGGTTGAGATGTTCTATGTAACAGGATTATTCCGACTGTCTTGTAACTTCTGCAACCTCAGTCATAACGTCGTGGTTGACAGGAGCACCCTGGACATCTCTATTTCTTTCAGGTAACAAACCATATTTTCTAATCGGGACATATTGTGTGTTAGTACATAAATGTTTTCTTACCCTCTGCTGTACCATTCTGCCGTTCTGTGTGTTGCATTCACAAGATTAATTGTTCAAGAGTAGGTTGACATGCTCGAAACCTACCTGCTGAACATATATAATTCTCACTGTTTTCACCTTACACTTGTGTTATCTGGGTCATATGCTTTTCTCCAGATATTTGTGCCTAGAAAATATTTCTCATGCTTCTGAGAGTTTAACTTGGATAAGTGTCACCGTGATAATCTCTCAAGCTACGAACACCATCAGAAATAAGCTTGGATATCTAGAAACGAGGCGTGACAGTCTTGTTCTATCTTGAAATATAGGGACACGACTAACAATAGGAAAAATATTGTGAAGTTATTGAAAATACGTGCGTGCACGTACACACTAACTAGTATCAAAAAACGAGAATATCGTGGTCTGAAGATCTACGCAGTCACTAGCTAGTTTCCAATCATTACGCGGGCCCTTCAGTAACAAAATCCGCATTGCTCTACATGAAGCTCCAATCTGAAAAGGGAAATACGATGTGCCCATGCCTGCCTAAATTAGCACTACAATCTACGGTGATTCAAAAATAAGTGTGCTCCCGGCTAAAAAAAAGACATTTGAAAAATCTGAAGAAAAAAAATTAAACATGTACATGTCTCGTGTGCACAAGTAAAATATCATAGAAAATATATTCTTTGTGACACGTGTAAAAAAACTAATTTAGTGTTAAAGTTGCATTTTTTCAAAGCACCACATATATATATTCTTCATGAAACTTCATAAACACGTCAAAGAGATTAACATGTATATACCATGTACAAAATCAGTTTTTATGTACATTTTTCGGAATTTACCATTATGAACCGAAAAGAATGGAACGCTGCTTCGCTCTGCTGGTGTCGCGTCATTGAAGTCACAGGCAGGAAGTAGGGTTCCATAGCCTGGGGAGAGAACATGGGGTTAAGGCAGAAGCAATCCGATGACGGGATTAACACAGGATTACCCAGCTTCAGGCTCCACGACGGTGGCGGAGCCCTACGTGCTGCTATAAGTCACTAGATGGCAAATCTGTGTACAGGTTACAATGTAATTGTGGGAGAGAGCTTAGCCCTAAGGCTTCCCGTAGGCTGGCTTTATATAGGCAGCCGAACTTAGGGTTTACATGGAACGCTGCTTCGCTCTGCTGGATGGTCAGGGACTTTGCCTCCTTTAAAAAATAGATAAATGTAAACTTCCTCAGCGCGTACAATTTACTTGAGCTCGCACCATTTTTTTAGACCGTGATACCGTAGGGGAAATCCCTACGTTGTGAATTTTCAATTAATCAGAAGCGGGAACAAAAGTTCTTTTTACATACAGGGGGCGGGGGTGAGAGAGGGGGAGGAAGGGTCACAACAAAATGACCTAGCTCACAGTCTAAAAAAAAGCAACAAAAAAACTAGCCAAAGTACATATCAGCAGTGTCCAAAATATTCTGAACCAGCGAGGCCTTGACTCGAAACTGATGTAGCAGGACCAGCCTTGTGTGTACCCTAGCTAGAGTGCTAGACGTACAGAGTACCCGATTACCGCACTCCCGATTAAGAAAACCTGTGTGTTCTACGCACTTGTGATCTTGTCCATACACATGCGTACTAGGATCCAGCACCTAATGCCAGCGCACCAAATATAGGATTTAAGATACATATCGCTCATATTCAGACGAATTCTGAGTATCCAGGACAGAGAGAAGGAGGAGGAAGGTAAGGACCAAGTCCTGGTTCTATCATCATTCATACCCAGCACGCAACTCAAGCACAAGTGTAGTGTTTTGTAGTCCGGGCTACATGTAGCTTTAAAAAATAAATGAAAACGATATTTAAGTTTTAAAAATTCTGAAAAAAATCCTATAAGTAGATAATGATGTACTCTATCAGTTGTGCAAAATTTCCACTCAAAATACATTTTATTCTAGCATGTGTAAAAATGATAAAAGTGGAGATTTTTCAGTAATGAACTGTACACAAATCTGAATCTCCAAAATATGTAGGTTTTGTCTTTTTTGTGTGGCTCAAAATACAAAGTGCTTCGAATTGAGATTTAGCAAATTGGAAGAATACATCATTGTCATTGTCTAGAAAAAAATTCAATTTTTTGAAACGCTCAAATAGCGATTTCAATTTTTTTTTAAACATGCTAGGCCTATACTTGGACTTTCCGCTCACGCACGCTTTACATAGCCGAAGCTAGACTCAATGCAGCCGGCAATCCCTATATGTCGACCAGGTCGACAATAACGACCCGTCGCACACCCCCACATGGGCCGGCCCAACGCGGTACTAACGTGAACAGTAGGCCGCGAGAGCTGAAGCCTCTCGCTGATTTTTTTTTCGTTTTCTATTGCTGTTTTCGTATGGGCCTGGCCCATTATCCCCGCGAGAGCTGATTTTTTTCCTTTTTCATTCCTATTGCTGTTTTTTTTTTCTTTTTCGTTATTTTATTGTTTCTTTTTCTTTTCTTTTTTTGCTGTTTCTTTTTCTTTCTTCTTTTTTGTTTTTTCCTGTTTCTTTTTTTCGTTTTTTTTGTTTTTTCTTTCTTCTTTTCAGTTTTCTTATTAGATATTATTTCTTTTATTTTGAATTTTCATTTTTGAAAATGTTCAAATTTTAAAAATGTTCATATTTTTTGAAAATTGTTCATGTATTAAAATCGTTCAAAAACAATTTCCGTTCAAATACCTATTTTTGTTCTCTTTTTGAAAATCAATCAAAAATAATTTCCGTTTCACAGATTATTGTACCTAATCATCATTAATTTTGTTTTGACCAACTTACATTTCGTCTCAACAATTTCTTCTCAATAAGGTTAATAATTGAAAAAATACACAAATGTTGGGGGAGGCATTTCCCAGGTTAGCCCCCAAGAATCGTAGTATTGTCTTTCTAAGAGATATATGCCAATGCTATATTTTACAGTTATGCACCGAGTTACGTATTGGATCCACATGTGGTGCTTCCGTAAATTAGTGGTTTGTTTTAATACCGGATAGCATTCGATTGATGACGGTCGTTCGAACTATATTCAATCAAGATGGGTTTTGACATATCAATAAAATACATGATGCATAAAAATAAGGGTTGTGTGCATCGTCTTGATGGTATGGTTAGGTCACCTCCAATGCAGCGACTCAAACGAACATGTTTTTGTCCGTTTGGGTCGCCAAACGGACAATGTCCGACCGATGTTCGGCCTTTTATGGCTAGTGCACCCAACGGGGCGACCCATTTGGTCCACCCAGGCCTTTTTTTCTCATGGCATCAAACTGAAATAAAATTGTTGCAGATGAATATAAATAAAATTATCATAGTTTTACAACCAAATGAAATGAAATCCCAAATTATTTATTACAACCAAATGGAAATAAAATTGTAGCTGACGAATGTAAATAAAAGTATCATAGTTTTACAACCAAATTGAATAAAATTGAAGCAGCAAATCAGGCCCCTGGTTGGTTTGCCGCCGGTTAGTTTCCATAGTGTTGCGACATATGCTCAACCAAGTCATTCTGAAGTTGCTAGTGAGCATCTCGATCACGCATATCTTCATGAAAGTGGATGAAGTTTGCAAAGGTTGTCACTCCACCGACAGGCTGAACCAACTCACCTTGAAACTGCCAATCATGGTCATAGATACTATCATCACGCTCATCCTCCATGATCATGTTGTGCATGATCACACAAGCAGTCATCACCTCCCACATAGTGCTCACGCTCCATGTTCTATCATGGTGGCGAACAATAGCCCCCCCCCCCCCCCTCCGAGATTGGAGGACACCGAAAAGCACACTTCACATCCTTTCTACAGCTCTCTGGTTCTTTGTAAAACTGTGTGCTTGCCTCCATCGGGCTTGGAGATGTTCTTCACAAAAGTGGTCCATGGAGGATATATACCATTAGGTAGGTAATATCCCTTGGTGTATGTGTTGCCATTGATGTATTGCCATTGATATCATAGCTCACCACTGGGGAGTTGCCCTCTGAAAGCCGAGAGAAAACTGGAGAGCGTTGCAGGACATTGATAGCATTGTGGGATCTGGCCATGCCGAAAAAGGAGTGCCAAATCTAGAGATCTTTTGAAGCCACTGCTTCAAGTATGACCGTGCACTCACCAACATGCCCCCTATATTGCCCTTGCCAAGCACATGGACAGTTCTTCCACTCCCAATTCATGCAATCTATGCTTCCAAGCATACCGGGAAATCCTCTTACCTCGTTGATGGACAAGAGCCGGGCCGTATCCTCCATATTTGGCTCTCTCAAATACTCCGGGCCAAACACCACAACCAGTGCTTTGCAAAATCTATACATTAACTTTAAACATGTGAACTCACTCATGTTTGCTAGGAGACCTACATGGCCGCAGTGCATTTTTGGTAGGAGGAGAAACCAAGCCTACCAAGCACACCTCGTTTGCATTTGAATTAATCATCCTGGCTAAGCACTCCTAGCCGAATGCGGATGAACACATGTCGGGCCATACGAAAACATCGTCGGAAAGTTGGGGCCTTGTATGTTGGATCATGGCAGAAGTAATCCTTGAAAAGCTGGACATGGCCACCTTCTCTGTTAAGGTCCAACTCCGGTGCACGGCCGGGGACCGAGCCCCTGAACATGGGTTGCGTCCTAGCAATGTGCTCATTGACGACGAGTGTAGCAACGAAAACATCGCTATCATCATCGGAGGAATCATCGGAGGAGGAGGTGTACGCTATGTTGTTGTAATAGAAGTACTCGTCGGAGCTATCTGCCATGGGAGCTGGTGAGGAATTCATACCTCCGATCGGCGGTCAAAAACCTTGCGGGCGGAACCGAGCCTGGTAGCTTCCAGCAGTTTCCCGGCCGTCGAAACACGGCCTACTCGGTGGAGGCAGTGCTGCGAAAAAATCTGGCGGGGTTGTGACGGCGGGATTCCAACGCAGGGGACAGGCACGGGGCGGTGGCAGCGAGGACAGGGAGACGAGGGGCGAGAGAGAAACTAGAGCGGGGGCAGGGAAATGACTTTCGTGTGGCTAGCTGGCGGGCCAGAAGGAGAACAAGGGGAGGACTCCGCGGCCATTCGCGTGTGTCCACGCCGATGCTAAACCAGCTCAAATTTAAACCGGAATTGGGTCGGCGGTCTCGAACTCAGACATTATCTGGCCTCCAAGCGCAGTCGCCATGACGTACCCGCCTCACAACACCATGGTAATCTTGATCGACTTGCTCCATGGACTATTGGTGCTGAAAAAAAGCTAGACTCCTTGTCTCCCAAGTCCGTAGCCATTGCCGTCGGCCGTTCACGCATGCAGTAGCCAACAGTGGTCAGTGGGATAGCGCATGCAGTAGCAGCAACAGTAAGACATGTGTTCTAAACCTAAAACCTCTAGTACGTGACATCCTCCGACGCACTACAGCGCATGTCCAACATATAGCGCTGTTCACGCATGCAGGGCTAGCCGATGCTAGCGTGGCAGCGTGCCGGAGCAGGCTCGGCATATGTACATGGAAGAAGGAACAGCACGCATATGCATATGCGGTTCGATCCAAGCAGAAGGAGCCAACACCAAGCTCGCCCCGCATGCCGACCGGTCCATGCAGACGCCAGAGGGCGGGCCCACGCGCTGGAATACTTGTCTGCGGTCAGGCATGCAGGCGCGATGGAGACCGGCGAACACATCGGAGTCGGCGCCGGCCGGCGTATGCCGGGTTTGGCACGGCTTGGCGTGGCCCGGAGAGAGGGACGAGTCGCCGGCCGATCGGATGTGATTGGGCGCGTCAAAGGCTGCGGCGGCACAGACGCGACGCTGGGCCTGCCTGCATGCGATGGATCGAAGGTATGGATGAGCGGTCGACTAGACGTAGGGAGGAGGCACGCCGGTCGTGGTCGCCGGGGAGCACCGGCATGGCATGGCAGCGACAAGAACACATCAGCTGAGCTTGGGCCAGGGCTATGGACATACTAGATAGGCGCCTGTTTGCCGCCGCCTCGGTTTAGGGACCCTTGTCCTCTTACGTACCCGGTTCCCTAGGTTCTCACATGCATCTATACATCTTCGTCCTTCCTGACGCAAAGCCAGCAGCTAAACAACGTTGCAGAGTGTTGGTTTACTTTTCACCATAGTTCAGTTTACTCTTTCCACTGAACTAACCTACGAGATTCAGTAAAAGCAAACAGATCTCTCTTTTTTTTTTTTTTGTGAGATACAGAAGATGGTTACAGCAAGAAAGCAGAGAAGAAGAACACGAAGATAGAAGAAAAACCCAAATCTTCCTGCGTCGATGTCGCCGGCGACGATGCCGTGTCGAAGACGCGCCGCCGCCAGAACTTCCTCGAAACCTTGGAAAGGAAGTCTCCCCCGAGCGGACGGGAAATCTTCAAGACTCGAACTCCAGAGGAGCTCCAGCCTTCGCCGTCTGCGCCACCGCTTGCTCCACCAACGTCAGCATCAAACTTGTCAACCCAGATCCGCCGCCACGCGAGATCTGGGAGGGGGAAGACGATCCCATCAGATCCGGAGATCCGAAGGACCGAACGGAGCAGGAGCACCACCGCGAAGCTCCGACGAGCTCCACCGCCGGAGGAGACGCACACCTGCACCAAAAACACCGTCGGCCACCCCACCTCCTCCAAGGCGCCGCCGGTGGAAAAGCACGCAGACCCTACACTATCTACAGCCGAGAAGCGGAGATCCCCCGCCCTCCCGCCGCCGGAGCGGCCGACGGAGGACGGGGGATCGGACGGAACGCCGGCGAGGCGGTGGATCTACGGGCGGGGCGAAAAATCGCCTCTCTCTACTGTAGCGGGAGAGAGGAGACGACCAAGGCTTCGTCTAGGGTACCTTTTACATCGGGAGTAGCAAGGACTGGCTGTAGTAACTAGGAATTTTATTAGGAAAACGCATCATTGAGTATATTAACATGAGGATACATGCAAGCAAGGAGTTAACATTGAGTATATTTATATGAGGATACGTGAAGAGTTTTGGTTTACTTTTAACCATATATGGTGAAAAGTTCAGCAGTTCAGCTTAATCTTTCCACTGAACTAACCTAGGAGAATCAGTAAAAGTAAACAGATCTCTTCGGGCAACACAACGGCGCCCCCAAAACCGATCCCATCTGTTTGTTTGGACCGGGTGCTTAGTAACAAAGAGCTCCCTGTACAAAAAAACTAAAGAGTTTGTAAAAAGGATGTCGAGCGATCATTTGGT
Source organism: Poa pratensis (assembly GCA_947311845.1). Taxonomy (NCBI): domain Eukaryota; kingdom Viridiplantae; phylum Streptophyta; class Magnoliopsida; order Poales; family Poaceae; genus Poa; species Poa pratensis. The sequence goes on along the minus strand of CAMZMU010000041.1, from coordinate 131,068,522 downwards.
GTGCTTTGAGTTAGTTGGGTTATTATTGTACGCCACCCTGATAGAATAGATGTTGACATGATGTGGGAGGTGGTGATTACTTGTGTATTCATGCATAACATAATTTTGAAGTATGAGCGTGATGATTGGATCTATGATCTAATGGGTGGGACTTTTAACGCCCTTTGATTGTGATCAGGCATGCAGTTGCCAAGTTTGGAGATTGCCTCCAGATGAATCATAAAATGCATGACCGGGTTGTTCATGTTTAGCACATGTGAATACACAAAGGAAACCAATAGTCTTCAATTTATATATTGTGTTTGCCAACTAATGATTAGGATTATCGGAATTCAGTTAAATTGGAATTCTTGTTAAAACTATGTCAGTTGAATAGTTTCATTATCGTATAACTTTTTAAGTATTAATTTTAGGTAAGAGTGATTTGTATGTCAAAAGATAAATATGCAAGATAAACTGGTCAAATCTGACATATGTCCTTGCTCGTTGGGTGCACCAAGCAAACAGTCACAGACACTTATCCGACGCCCCTAAAGGATAAAATGGACAAAAAAAAGTGAAACTTGACAGACCCTTTTCAAAAATTTAACATAGAATAAACCGGATTTGATTTTTTTTTCACAATCTGACCGTTTTCATGATGCCCGCGCGTCATGGTACATTTTATGGCACCCCGAGTTAGGCTGCCATGGTATATTATATGGCGCCTTGACCCTGGGCGACGTTATCAGAGTATGGCATCCTAGTCGGGAGATTCGTGCGGTGTAGCATGGAGCACTACACAAAGGTGTCATGCAAAAAAAAAGACAGATTGTGATTTATTTGCAGATTTGATTCCAATTTATGCTCAAGTTTCCTCAAAGGTTCAAATATATCAAATTTCACAGATAAAAAAAAGACATGTTCTATGCCTCTATGGGGGCATTGTACGAGTTGTCCTTGCTATGATTTTTATCCGGAGAACGCATGGTGGAGTACATTAAGGGTGTGTTCGTTTTTCGGATCAAGTGGAATGGAATGGAACCATTCCATTCCACTGTCATAGAACCGTTCCATTCCTGTGTTCTTTTTGGATAAAAAATTATCACGGAACCGTTCCATTCTTGTGTTCTTTTCTGGGATGGGTGGAATGGAATGAGAATGTAATGGAATGAGAACGGCATCAAACTCGATTAATTATTTCCAAATCTAGATTAATTATTGCTAAACTTGATTAATTATTGATAAACTTGATTAATTATAATTAATCTTGATTAATTATTGCTAAACTTGATTAATTATTGCTAGACATGATTAAATTAGAGTTAATCGCATGGAATCACTGTGCAATTCCACCCGTCCGGCCGATTCGGCCGGACCGGTCGGTTCCGAATATTGAGAGAATATTCTCTTTTCTGTAACCACTCCATTCCACTCCATCCCAGAAAAGAACGCAAGAATGAGCTCACGGAATGGAACCGTTCCATTCCATTCCACCTCATTCTAGAAACGAACACACCCTTATATGCAACCAAGGAATTAGTGTAGGGGTTTCAAATTTGTCTTGTTTGGGAGACACACACGTCAGCATTCAGGTAGCAAGCAGGGATTCCTTGTACTACAGAGATCGAAAGCAACTCTACATGGCCAGGCCCTGCACCCTACGTACTCATCTCCTCAGCCTTCTGTCGCCAACCGTACCATCACCTACAACACCTATCATCCAAAACTCCACAGTACACACTACACACACACTCACACTCACCATCTCCCTCTCACTCACTCGATCGGGCTCACCCGTGTATATATACACGCTCGCCCTTCAATCCCAAACCAGCAAAACTCACTGAGATCCAAGTTCGCCGAGTTCCATTGCCATACATACGAGCCTCTAAGCTCCCATTAATCGCTTGCAGGCCAACCTCCATTGCCAGGAAAGATCATCATGGAAGCTCCCCTGCACCAGCTCTCCCCCATGCAGCAACGAGCAATGCTCACCCAACCCCCCAACTGCTGCAAGCACGACGTCGCGACGGGGCCGACGGACATGGCGTGCCTCCAGCAGCAGCTTCAACTGCAGCAGCCGAACACGCCCTCCTCGGGCGCGGCGCCGGCGCGTGAGCAGTGCCCGCGGTGCGCGTCGCACGACACCAAGTTCTGCTACTACAACAACTACAACACGTCGCAGCCGCGCCACTTCTGCCGCGCCTGCCGCCGCTACTGGACGCTCGGGGGATCCCTCCGCAACGTCCCCATCGGAGGCTCCACCCGAAAGCGCCTGCGCCCGGCGCCGCAGCAGGCGTTCCGCCGCCCCGCCGTCCACTTCGGCGCGCCTGCTCCGCCTCCGCCAATGCCGGCGCCACAGGCGCAGTCCCACTCTCATCAGTCCCAGCAGCAAGGCGGCCTTCTCGGCTCGCTGTTCGCGCTCGGCGGGGCGCCGCTGCTCGAGGGGCGCGTCGGGTTCGACCTCGGCCTCGGCCTGCCCGGACTGGGCCAGGTGGAGTTCGGCCTGCACTCCCTCGGGCTCAGGGGCGGCGGTCATGCGGCAGCTGGGACGTCGTCGGCGCCGCTGCTCTGGCCGGCCGGGCTCCTGGATAACGGCGGTGTGGACGCGTGGAAGATGTCCGGCGGCGGAGCGGGCGCCATGTCCATGTGGGCGCCGGAGTTCTCTGCTGCGCCGACGGCGGCACAGGTCGGCGGCATGTTTCACGGCGGGGCCCAGATAATGTGACGTTTGTGAGAGTGCAGTCAGTAGTTGCATACGTGTAGTCTGGATTATGTGTGTTCGTGCTAATTTGTGCAAGTGCATGGCTCGTGTCGTCGCTTGTTTACGTGTCCAGCTAGCTATAGTCTTCGGTTTTGGTTCTTCAGTGGTCGCCTAGAGGGTCTAGTACGTGCTGCTACGTGGTTTGGGTTAATTACATGCTTGTTCATGATATCTTCCCAAATTTCTTCTTAGGGTCTTTTGTGCAAATTGTAGGGGCATGGTTATAATTTTCAGATTTTTTGAGTCCTTATCTGTAAAATGTACCGGTGTTGATTAGTAATGAAGCATCTCGGCCCTTCGAGGCCGATCCCCTGTTCAAAAAAAAAATGTTCATGATATCGTGGTATAATTTACAGCATCTATAATTGAGTTATTGTCCCTTCGTTGAATTATATATGCTTAATTTCATCACCGATTCATTACCAGATATACTATTTCTTACAACAATCGCCTTTAGCTATAAAAAAAAAAATCAAACTATCAGCCATGTTCATCTTTTGCTTTTTCATTGGTGAAGTGTTGTGACTTGCATTGGTGACCGATGTGAATGTACATTGCATCGAACAAATCAAAACAAAAGCGACAAAAAAGAACATTGACATAATCTGAAGTAAGCGCTTTGCAGGCAACATATCTAGCTCCGTGAATCTCATCTAGATGGTCCTTCGTTCACCTGATAAGAGCATCTCCACCGGGGCCTCCAAGTGACCCCCAAAGGTCCAATGGGGTCCGGACGGCAAAATCGTCCACCAGCGGCACCCCCAAAGGGTCGCACCGAGCGAAATCATGTCCGGCACCCCTTTCACATGGGGCGGACATGGGCTCCGACAGGGGTGGCCCGCCCGTCATAGGCACAACGCCCCGCGCCCGTGTTAACTTGGGTTGTGCAGGAGGCCGTTCCGCCGCGTTTAATGGAGAGGCGACGAGACGGCGGCTCGACTGTCAGCACGCCTCGCAATAACGTCACTCCCGTTTCCCTAGCGGGCGCAGAGTGAAGCGACGCGACGCAATAAACGCCATGGCGCAGACCGAAGCGATGCGTCGAGCGGCACCGTCCACGTGTTGGCGTCGCTGCGGCTTCGAACGGCGGCGCCCTGCACACGTGTCGTCAGCGTCAATGCGTGGCCAGGCGAACCACTGCTCGGCGTTAATGCAGGCCACCCAACCCCGCTCCTCCAGCCGCCTTTATAATGTGGCGCGTCGCGGCCCTCCTCTTCCACACCACTTCTTCTCCCCTCTCCCAACTCGCCACCAGCAGATCGGACGCCAAGCATGGCGGGCAACCGCGAGACGCCGGAGGAGCGCGAGCCCGGCGTCATCGCGACTTCCTCTCGGTGGAACGCGCTCGCCGCTGCAACGAGCGCCGCGGCCAGCAACGCCGCGAGCAGATGGAGGAACGTCGTCGCCGCAACGAGGAGGCGGAGATGGCCAAGGCGTATGAACGCGAGCAGTGGCTCGAGGACGCGGCCAACGCGCCTCCGTACGTGGTGTCGCTGGAGACCGCGCGGCTGTGCAGCGCCACAGCGTGCCGGTGGAGGACGACGACACCCTACCCGAAGGGTGGACGAGGAACGCCGTCAACGTGTCGGTGGCGCCGCGGCTCAGCGGGCAAGATCGCGCCAACTTCGTCAAGCAAAAGTGGATGGAGATGTCGTACGAGCAAAAGCTCGACCCCAAGTACTCCATCTCGGCGCCCTACTGGCACGCCGTGGTGGACGCGGAGTACGAGGCGCTGTGCCGGCGACTTCCTATCGGCGCGCGGAGCCAACACCGAAGTTGTCTGCATCGGACGACGCCGACGATGACCCCGAGCTGCCCGATTTCTCCTTACCAACGGCAGGCGCATCTTGGTAGCAGTGTCGCCGTCACCGGGGAAGGGGGCGCCAGGAGAAGCCGGCGATGCTTCCCATCAGGCGTGCGGCCGGTAGATCAAATCCCATCACGCGCCGGCCGCAAAACCAGAAGTCTCAGCCACGGCCGAGGTTTCTAAAGGCCGTAGCCGACGGCAATAGCAGATGAAACTTCCGGCGCTGGATCATCGAGTCATGCAAGTCTGTTATGATTCCGGCGCTTGGTTCGCATTTCTTCCCGTCGCTAGGCCATGAAGCGGCATCTCTTCTCGCCGCCGGCGCGTGTATGGTTGACTAGACGTTGTAGCGTGTAGCCGGTAACGGCGTAGTTTAGGTTTAGTTTGTTAAATCTCGTTTAGATTTTAAATTGTAAGTTTGTTAAATCTCGTTTAATAAATTCCGTCTGCAAGGTGTTTGTTGTTTGGTCGGCACCTCGGACCGTTTGGAGGCGGACCTTTGGGGTGCGCTGCTGTGGGCGTGGTCGAAAACTTGGCCGGACATATGTCCGACACCCCCAATTGGGCCTCGATTGGAGGTACCGGACATATATTTGAGGCCCTGGGTGGAGATAAAGAATTTGCAAAATAAAATGCATGCACAAGGTTAACTATACTCCAAAGGTTTAAATGGCACATGCGCCACTCACAATTAGGGTCAAGAATCTTAGACCGTTGAACGCACCGTGACCACAACCACAACCACGCTCTTCGAAAGTCAGTGGTTTCATCACCGAACAGCTTAAAGATGCGACCATAGTCACAGTAAAACGAAACAGGAGAAAACAAGACACCACTAGCTCGGAAAGTCACTTTGACTCAAGAGTTCCAGTGGTTCCTCTATTTTAAGGAATTTAAAAAGGTTTTTGCAAGTTTAGTTTTTTTTTAAATCCCAAATGTAGTAAAAGATGGATCCTACTAAGATGTAAAATCTCAATTGAAAATTCTTTATATTATGAGCTACACAAAAATGACAAAATCTTGTATATCATAAAGATTTGAAAGTGTCTACTCAAATCCACACACACTTGTCATTTTTGCGTAGCTCACAATATAAATTATTTCAAACTTTGCACGTTTGTGAGATATATCATAAACAACATACATGAACGTGGTCGTATTGAGAGGCCAATAATTACTCATGCCATTGTCAAGACTGTGCAACCTAGACACACAAAACTAATACGAAAAGACCGAAATGTCACACCATGTATAATTTAGGGGGTCACAACATCCCAATCGACAGTTATCGACTGAATTATCCCTAAAACGGGTAAAACATGGTATGATTGATGATTGTCATGGTAGTTTCCTACTTTGCCTCAACAAGACATTTCATTTAGGTTGCAAACACTATTGGTGGATTTTGATTTTTGCCCTTACTGAGTAAATATGGAGTAATGCTAGTGATGTGGCGGCAAATTTGCATTACATTGATCCTATTTATTAGAATTAAAATAATAATAATGAAAAATATATACTATATATATATATTCCACTAGAGTATAAAAATCAGAAATTTCTCACTACTTTAAACTTTTAAAACAATTTGAAAATAAAATATAAAAATCATCAGAAAGACTAGAAAGTCACAAATACTCACAAAAGAAATTTTCTAAAATATATTAAATAAATAAGTTATGCTAACCAATACTAAAAACTATAATTTTGGAAACTAAAACAAAATCGTAAAATGGAACAAGGGAAAAAGTATAAGTGTTATTCAAAGTAAAATGGAAATGAGAAAACTCACTAATGATTTAGGAAAATTATAAAAACCAAAAGGTATGAGATTTTTGTTAAGTGTCTATAGTTTGTTTTATTAACCTCCATAGTTTTTATTAATATAATACCATCAATTTCTAATTTTTTTTAAATTAACAACTTCCACATTTTTTATTCTGTTGTTTTCTTCACATTTCTTGATTTAAAAAGGCTTCTTTGTTTGAGATTATTAACCATATTTTGTGGTATTAAAAGGTAAGGGTCAAACTTGTGCGATGATGGAGATGGACAAACTTAAATCAACACACGAGGTCTAACCTTTTATTTTCACTGCTTGTAACTTTTATATAAAAAACATATCCCTCCTTCCCTATTTTGCCCTTGTATTGATTATTTGTGTATTTAAGTATATATATCATGAATTATGTTAAATAAGATAATGGTTACGAGACTTATACATGTGCCAACATTTCTAAGAATTGTTGCAAATGAGTGCATGGCAGACATTAGAATTACTGAGTTGACTGAAAATACAAAATTGAAATCACTTACACACATGCCATCGAATGACTACACCTTCTTTTGATGTTGGAATTAAAAACTAGAGCTCGTCTTCTTAGGCACATACCCACGGAACTGAAACATGACTAGGCCACGAGTACAAAGTAAAAAAACGAGTTCAGCGGAGGGAGGAGCCCATGCGGAATTCTATTAAGAAGAAACTGCAGGCACAACCCGCGGACACAACGAGTACAAAGTGATACCCCTTCACAAATAGTCTTGGGCAATCCTTATATATTCTTGTTTTTTAAACCTCCGTGAAATTTGAAAAAAAAAATGAGGCAATGAGACAAATAGGAGGGGATGTGAACTCAGACGACTAGGTTGATAGAATCCAACTAAATGAGGTTGACTCGGTCCGACGAGAGGCTGGAAATGCACAACCAGATAAGAGGAGATCACGAGAAACGTGATAACGGGACAACCTGACAAGAATTGGATTCAGCTTTGCTATATATTTCCTTGTATCCATGTTTTGTAGCAATGGATCATAATACTCCCTCTGTTCCGATTTACTATGCTAGTATAAAATACTACTCAATGTTGCGACAGTAATTATGGATTAGAGGGAATAGATGGAATTAATCATTGCTAGAACTGAAGAACTTTCCAGTTCTACCTGAAACTCTACGTTGCAAAATTCATAGAGACAAAATCCTAACCAATTATGAAGTGAAACTAATTGAATATAGATTTTTTACTATTCTTTTTCTAGAAAAGTTATATAAAAACCCTGCATTAGTTCTACGTACCTCAAAAAAATTAACCAGGTTACTACTCCGTGACAGGCCTAATTAAAAGAATGGGGGTGAACCAACTAGCCCGTAGAGTGGTGTTTTGTAGCCCGGCCTACCTGTAGCCCTGTATTTTGAACATTCAAAATACAAATTTTAAAGTTTAAAATATAGGGCTACATGTAGCCTGAGCTACAAAAGCCTTTTTTGAATGTACTAGACCTAGAGTGAGAACATATCTACCAGATCCCTGAGAATGCTCGGGCCCGCATAATAACCGCCATTCTAAAAAGAACCGACCCGGATTTTTTTCGGGGAGCGGGATATTGGATCCTAAGTGCCCCATATATATATCCAATTTTTCCGTTTCTCCAATCGCTTTGATCATATCCTGTAAAATGGCCCGACCAGGAATTTTTTTTCCCGGGGGAGCGGGATATGGACCCTAAGTGCCTCATATTTCCAATTTCCGTGACCATATTTCCTGTTTTCCTAGTCACTTGGAAATTTTGGCGGGCCGGAAGTTTCAGCTCGCTCCTTCCCGTCCCAACCGCCGCTGCAGCCGTCGATCTCCTTGGCCTCGCACCTGGTCGCGTCCCCGCGCCACCCAATTGACTATGTGTGCAATTAAACTGCATCCAAAAATTCTTGAGCATGTGGACAAAATCAGAAGGCATTGTCTTTGGAACAAAAAGACTGAAAATGGTGAGCATTGTAATTCTTTAATTGCGTGGGATAAAGTCTGCAGGCCAAAGAAGAGGGGAGGAGTTGGTGTTCTTAATCTCAAAATTCAGAATGAGGCTCTTTTGATCAAGTATTTGGATAAATTCTATAACAGAGCTGATGTTCCTTGGGTGAAACTAATTTGGAATTCCTATTATACGCAAAAAGTGCCACATGCTGCAGACCCTTGTGGTTCCTTTTGGTGGAAGGATGTTCTGAAGCTTATACAATTGTCTCGGGCACATCTATTCTTTTTTGGAAGGATATTGGGATGCTAGATGCAGCATGGAAGCATTCCCAAGAGCCTTTTCGTTTGCACGAAATGAAGATGCACGAAATGACGATGTCTCTGCTCTTGATTATTTATCTGCTGACTCCCTCAGCTACAATTTCCATCTGCCCTTAACGCCCCAGGGTCTTGATGAGGTTAGACAGATGCAAGCAGACACTGCTCATATCATTATTGATACGCATTCGCATGATCAGTGGAAATATTCTTGGGGATCTAGCAAATACTCTGCCCAACAGTTTTACCAATTCTGCTTCCGAAACATTCATCCACATGAGTCTTATAGCTGGTTGTGGAAGGCCAAGTGTACTCCAAAACTGAATTTTGCTGGTTGCTCCTTTCGGACAGGCTAAACACCAAAAACATGCTAAGGAGACGTTGCTATAATGTCACCACTGATTTTAGCTGCCATATATGTAATTCTGGTGAAGAGGAGACTCTTGAGCACTTGTTCTTTAGATGCCCATTCTCTACAAGTTGCTGGACCAAGCTTGGAATCCTCATGCGAAATAGAGGTCAATATGACAGACTGGACTTCATTTCTCATGCTAGAACCGGATGGAAAAACCCAATGTTCATGGATGTCTTCATTGTGGCTGTTTGGAGCATCTGGAAAGAAAGGAATGGCCTTTGCTTCGATGGGATAGCCCCGGACTTATCTTCTTGGACGACTAGATTCAAAGAAGACTTTCGACTCCTGGTTCATAGGACCAAAGAGGACTCTCACCCCTTTATTAGAAACTTAGTAGCATCCTTATAATTTCTTTCTTCATGCCTTTGTAAATATGCAAACAGTTGCCTGAGGGGCGCATCATTGAAAATGGAAAATGGGCAGTAGGGTCTTCCCTACTGTTAGAGCTTCAAAAAAAAAACAATGGTGGCCGTCGTTAGGATGCGGACGGTCCGAGTTTTCTCTCCCGCAGTAAAAGCTGCTATTTGGCAATATGCGTGTGCTCCGGGATTTCCAGGGGTTTCGAGTTTTTGGTAATGGTCAACAGTGCTAGATAATTCTTTTTCTCTCATTGCATCAACAAAACCTCAACCGGGCAGAAATCACATATAACTAAGAAATGCCAACAACTAGCATATGCATATATATTATATAAAATGTATCCAACCGCAATTTGTGACAATTTACAAAGTAGGGCTAATCAGATAAGTGTTCACCATATACCCCCAACCTTAACAAGCTAGAATGAGTTCTATATGATCTGGAACTCAATCATGACCTCCAAGTTATTGATCTTTCTTAGAATGATCAAAACAGGTAGATCAATCACAAAATTCTTGCCTTCAACAAAGTTCTTCCACCCCAGCTTGTCGAAATCAATGCGTCCATCGATTCTCTTGTTGTAGGTGATGACGATGATGATGCCTGCTGCTCCAAGACGTAGTCAGCCATGCCCTGAGCCGGTATGCCAGCCTCTTCTGCTATCACCTTAGGTAGTTTCTGTGCATGGAAGATAACGTAACTATGTCATTTTTCGATAAAGACATAGCTATATATTAACATAGGAAATTACAGAGGCATGAAAAGTAGCGGTCTTGTGGGTACATACCATCTCATGTCTGTTCAAGTTTGTGCTCGTCAAGCGAGTCACAAAAAACTCCAACATAGGCTCCTACTGGTAGAAGCTTAACGAGGCGGTTTTTCTCATGGTTGTTAAGACAAACTCTTTGGGCAACTATGATTCTGTCATCGTCATCAATGTAATCTTCAGAACTGTCAGAATCGTCATCAATCTCATCAGTTTGATCTTCGTTGTTTCCTCTTTTTCTAGTGGCAACAGTTATACTGGGATGTGGTGTCATGTTAAACAATAGCAAATCTCCCGCGCCGAGATTGTTCTTCGTGATGAACTGTTGCCATTGTTTGCCGTGCAAGCGGGTCTTGCTACGTCCTTTGTTCACTTGAATGTTGTATGTGCTTCCGAGGCCACGAAACAACACAGTTTGATCTCACACTAACTCGTTGAACGCTAGGCGAGTTGCACATGGTACAAACTGTTCAACGAAAACAGAAAGAAACACATAAATTATATGTTATATTAAGACCACGAAACACAAATCATATGTGTATTTGGAAGCCTTGTTTTCTTACCACACACTTGCGTTCACAATACTTTTCAAGCCGAACACTGAATGAGCATGCCTTTATCTGCCATTTCTTAGACAATGAGTACACATTGCTTAACTAAGTATAGTTGCACCAATCATAAGAACCAGAACAAAACAACTAATGAGAACAAAATTATAACTCTACAATTATATCGACACGACAAGGATAAGCTGAAGACGCACATGAAAAGTGTACTTAATTAAAGACTCTACAATTCATTTACTTTGCAGCATGAAGTAAATTCTATACTATCAAAGAGAACATTAGGCATCTATTAATATGAAACAATGATTTATTCCCTACGGCATCGACTAGCCAAAAGACTACAGGCTAGAAAAGTTACTTAAACATAAGTAAATTCATTTACTATGCAGCATGAAGTAAATTCTATACTATCAAAGAGAATATTAGGCATCTAATCGCCGATTACTAGTAAATCTAGTTCGGCTCCTGCTCAGGCCAATCTTGAAGGTTACTAGTAAATATAGTTTCTTCATTGATACCGATACTATGGGGATTGAACCAGAACTCGTCCGCGCATAGCTAATCGCCGGACGAGGGAGGAGGTCCATCTCTTACCTCATGAACCTGGTGGCAGGTGCAACGGGGAGGGGCGGCCATGCGGTAGCAGTTGTCGGCGAATCTAGGGATTCGCAGTGGCGGCGAGGGAGCGGAGGACGGCGGCGAGGCTAGCGATTTGCAGCGGCGGCGAATTTAGGGATTTGTAGCGGCGGCAAATCTAGGGATTTGCAGTGGCGATGAGGGAGTGGAGGAGGGCGGCGAGGTTAGCGATTTGCAGTGGCGGCGAATCTAGGGATTTGTAGGGGCGGCGAGGGAGCGGAGGATGGCGGCGAGGCTAGCAATTTGCAGCGGCGGCGAATCTAGGGATTTGTAGGGCCGGCGAGGGAGTGGAGGAGGGCGGCGAGGCTAGGGATTTGCGATGGCGGCGAGGCTAGTGATTTGAATGGGTGGCGATGCTAGGGATTTGAAACGGCTGCGGGGGAGTGGAGGAGGACGACGAGGCTACAGATTTGAAGTGGCGGCGAGCGAATGGAAGAGGGCCAAGGTTTTGAAAGGAGGAGAGGCGGCAAATGGGGAAAAAATCCCCTCCCCATTACCAATTTCGACCCAAAATTTTGACTTCCCGCCAAACACAGAATAGCCAGACTGTCCAAATATATACGTGCACTCCGGAATAAATTTTGTACTTATAAAATTCGAAATAATCAAAAGTATTTAAGGAAAATAAAAATGCAAGTGTATATATGCCTGTTTGGGGTGAATGAAGCTCCATGGCAAAAATAAGGTCATATATCAAAAAGATTATATCATGTCCAAACTTTGGTGATACTTGTCAGGCTTTTCTCCGAGAGGTTATACTAGTCACCATTCAATATAACAAACAAATAGGAAGTTTCATATATTTTTCCAAATTGTTTACATATTATGCAAATTTGGTACTATATAACGAACAAATGGGAAGTTTCATATATTTTTTCCAAATTGTTTACATATTATACAAATTAAATCCGTTAAATAGCTAGAAATTGCAAATGCAACATAAAAAAGGAGAGAATAAACATTAAAATCACATGAGCAAAATTTTGTGATCAGTTTCATGATAGAAATGAATATAAAAACTGTCAGAAACTATTAATGAAAGGAATATCGTTTTAGTAAAAACTCGGAACGTTCCCAGACGCTCCGGAAAAACTCGGAATTCGTTGGTGCGACACGGTAGGAGTTGCTTTACTGCCACACGTAATGGCTCCCAAGTCCCAACCGTCCCTTGTTCATCAATGCTGCCGTCGAATCAGCCAGGGCCCACCTGTCAGCGACACGGCCGATGCCACAAGGGCGGTTCCCGGAGCCTCCGGATCACTAACTTTTACTGCCACACGTAATGGCTCCCAAGTCCCAACCGTCTCTTGTTCATCAATGCTGCTGTCAAATCAACCAGGGCCCACCTGTCAGCGACACGGCCGATGCCATAAGGGCGGTACCCGGAGCCTCCGGATCACTAACTTTTACTGCCACGCGACGTGCTCCCAGAGCGGCCGAGATGCCACTTCGACGTGGTACATTATGGCTCGCAAGTCCCAACCGTCCCTTGTTCATCGATGTTGCCGTCAAATCAACAAGGGCCCACCAGTCAGCGACATGGCCGATGCCACCATTTTTTACCCCTTTCTACTCGTCTTCCACGCCCCGTGCGGTCAGTCTTCTGTGCACAGTTACTCTCGTCTGACGCCTCCTCTGTTTTCCCCTTTGGGCAACTGTTCATCGCCTTCTCCCTCTGCTTTGCACTCTCTAAATCACCATGGCCGCCGCCGCCGAAGAATGCACGCACGAGTTCCGTGAGTTCACCGTTGACATCCATGGCGGGAAGAAGATCAAAGTTGTCTACACCACCGACAGTGCACAGGTTACGAAAACCCTGTTGAAGTATGAGGGTCTGCTCGGACACAAGGTGGGCAGGGACAGATTCGTGGGGCTCGACTTTGAGTACACCAAGGGCGATGAAAGGGGCAAACAAGTCGCCGTCGTCCAACTCGCCTTGAAGATGGAGGTCCTCATATTCCAGTTGTCTCGGTACGTGTACAAACAGATCTAGTACTCAATCTGTGTCTATGTTTATTTGGCTTCAATTTCGCAATGAACAATGTGTTCTTCGGTTTAATTTTTCGATCAATTTCATAATCGGCCATTACTAGTTTTGGATTGAAGTTTTTGTTTTTTTACATTAGGTTTATTGAGATATACTCCCTCCGTTCCAAATTAAATGACTTCCATTTGTACAAATATGGATGTATCTATACATGTAACATGTCCAGATACATCCACATGTGGACAAATGGAAGTCAATTAATTTGGAACGGAGGGAGTATATAGTAAATAATCTGTAGAAATTAGTATGCATGTGCATATATATAGCTAGTTTCTTGTTCATAATGCAATTATCCATGCTATATATATATACGAATTGCTTCTATCTGGACAAAGCAAAATTAATTAATTTTGTGGGTATTGCAAATTTCTTATACTCTGCAGTAACAGGACCTCTCCGCCGGCGCTGTTCAATTCCCTTCAGAAGAAGAAAATTTATTTCACTAGCGTCGACATCACGAATGACAGGACGGTCATGCAGAGAACCTGGGGTTTCAAAATCCCAGAAGAGTACCATATTGATCTTCAGCACCACTACCAGAAGAACGGAAATTTGAAGACCGGCATGGCCACCATGGCATTTGATATCATCGACGACTACTACAAGGATATGAAGTACAAATTGCATTGCTCGAGGCACGATTTCTGGGAGGACATCCCACTAGCTCAAGAGAACCTCGACTATGCTGCTATCGATGGGTTTGTCTCGTACGAGATCTACCGTCAGGTCGATGTGATCTTCAAGGGGACGGCTCACCTCCGTGCGGGAGCGAAGACGAAGCTGCCGAAACACAAGGGCCGGCGGCGCCGCAACAGCAGCGAGGACGACAGCGACGAGAACGACAGCGACAACAGTGAGGAGGCTGCATACGAGGACGAGAACGATGGCTGTGGCGGGAAGGATGATGGTGGCTCGATCGAGGACGGTCCAACAGGCAGCTGGGGTGGCGGCGGGTCCACGAACGTCGACGGTGGCTGGAGCGGCGGCTACTCGAAGATGGCCGACGATACTGGCTGGGGTGGCGAGTCCTCGAAGATCGCCGACGACGACGGTGCAGGCGGCTGGGGTGGCGATTCCAGCTCGAAGGTCGCCGCCGACGACGATGGTGCCTGGGGTACCGACGGCTCCTCGAAGATCGTCGACGACGATGGTGGCAGCTGGACCGGTGGCTGGAACGCTGGATCCTCTGCTTGGCGGTGATCTACTGATGAGGACATCGCTGATGCTGGATTCAACTATCGTTTCATCAATATCAGCATCGGACAATCAGCTCCGCGACCCATGAACAAGTTCTATACTCATGCATTACGAGCGCATGCACCTCTGTATATTTCACGTATGAGTTCCTGGTGGTGGGCCCCAATACATGTGGTGTATGGCCACCAAGCCCAAGAGAAGCCAGCCCAACTTGACGTGAAGGCCAACGTGACCAAGGGCTGCACCACAAGCATCGATCGTGACCGACCATGCCATCCAGCGTAGCCGCCGCCATCAGCTCAAGTCTTCGTCTGGAATAAATAGCTAGCTATGCGTTAGGGTTTAATCGGGTTTTGTTTAGAGAAGTTTAGCTATTGTGCTACTTTTATTTGTCTACGCTCGTAGCGGCTAGTGCGACTGTCAAGACATTCTTTCGGAACCCCAACTTTGTGTTTGAGATTATTATTCATCTAGCATATCCGCAATTTCAGATTGCTTACGCTATTATTTTCTTGCTTGTTCTTGATTTGCATGTAGGAAAAGTCCTTCGTGAACAGGTTGATCGTGCCGTTGGCTCGGTTGATAACATCGAGGAGTTGGTTCAGCGATTGCTGTGGATATCAGTCGTGTACGGTTCTCCCTGTACGGTTGATAGCCGAATCGTGAGAGTCAAATCCTACAGAAATCATAGTTATCCTCTCTCATCGAAAGATCGGGAACCCTAGAACACATCAAGTGGTATCAGAGCTACAGTTGATCGGTGAGAGATTTACAGTTTTTCTTAGATTAGATTTGTTTTCATTACCTACAGTCCACTAAAAAGCCAAAAAAAAAAGTAGATTAGTTCATCCTTTTACCTATCTTTTTAAGCCGCAGCAATTTTTGCATCTAGTATTTGCATCGTTGAATTTTTCGTTGCATTCATCCTAGATCCAGTGCTGGTTTAGATTAGTTTGGGCTAGAATCGTCTACCAGATCACACCATTTTTTTTCCCACCCGTAGCAACTCTCCGCTGCAATTTATCTCCGTACTGGGAAAATTCAGTCGATCACACCACGCACGCACTGCTTTTGCTCGTTACGCCGCCCGCGGAACATCAGTTCGAATAATACTATCATCATCTACGTTGCCTGCAGTCGTTTGATTCGAGGCGAGCTAGACACACGCGATAATCTAGACATCATCCGGTCTGTGTCTGTCCGGCCGCGTTGCTTGCCAGTTCATTTTGTTGATCGATCTTGATCGTACTCACAGACAGCTCTAGCACAGCAAGTTTCAGCAAACATTGATCTTTACCTGGCTGTGGCGTAGCTTCTGTACGTCTACTTTGTTAGTAACCGGCTTGTAAAAAAAAAAAAAAAGCAAAAAAAAAAGGAAAAAAAATACAGGCCGGCTACCATCCCAGTGAGTTTTGTTTGGCTGTCACGAGAGTTCTCATACTGGACAATTTATTTTGGCTGCACCATACGCTTGTCTGATATCCTGCTTTTGAGTAATTATTTGTACTTCACTTATACCTAGCTAAATAGAGCTATCACTTTCTTCTTTCACTTCCCGACACTTTTGTTTCAGTATCTGGGTTAGATTGTTTTCTCTCTTGCTAGTCGACTGCCAGCACTAGTTAGGAGTTTGAACAATTATTCAACTTTGCATTGTTTTTTGCTAAATTGTGCCACTAAATTGTGAGTTGAGGAAACCATACCTGACAAGGATATACATCTCGGTTACCCTACTGTGAGGGTACCTGGTGCACGTGATGACTAAAAGCCCAACTAGCGAAGATACGACTCGAAGCACATGACGAGAGGCCCAACAAGATGAAATAACTTCCAAGTTTAGACATAGACATAGTCGGTTTATACTTTTCTTATGTGTAAACTAGGTCGGTTACAAACTCTCGAGACCCAGCCTATTTAAAGGCTGGGAGGGGTGCCGATCTAGACCCAAACCATACCCGAACCACCAAATCTCTTGCGAGATCGTCATCTCACCGAAGCCACCTTGTAACCATATAATCTCCAGCGATCAATAACAGACAAGCAGGAAGTAGGGTCTTTACCTCCACCGAGGGGCCTGAACCTGGGTAAATCTTTGCCTCTGCTTGTCAGCCGACGAAACTACCAGTACTACCACGTTCTCTCCCCATAATCTCAACCCTAAATCCTTAACCATGGGATTTGATGAGGGTACACCTCGTCAATTGGCGCCGTCTGTGGGAAAGAATAGTGCTGGAGACGCGGTTTCTTCGGTTCCATCGGAAAACGGCGACTCGCCGATCGGATCTACAAACGGCAACTCGCCGGCTGCATCGATAAACCAGAACTCGCCGACTCAGGCGGCACACGGCAACTCGCCGGCTCACTCGACAAATGGCAACACGTCAGCTTCACCTGCAAAAAGCGCATCGGATCCTCTGATGGATTTCGAGCCACACTCGCCAGGATTCCGGGAGGCCTTCTCTGATCTCGAGTCAGGTTTGGGTTTAACCGTTGGTTCGTTCAATAACAAGCTTGGTGTGCAGGACTTGACAGATCCACGCCAACTCGCGACTTCCGCACCCGAGGCTCCATCGGTTGCGGCTCCTTCGACTGCGGATCCCTCGACTGTGTCCATACCACCGTCGACCCTCCAAGCTTGTTCGTCTGCAACAACCATGTCCACACGAGAGATGCGCGAGCTCATTGAAGAGCTCCAGGGCGAGGAGGCCGAATCAGCATACCGCACAAATGATCTCGAGCTGGATCTCCCACTCGAGGATAGTTTCGACTGCGGGATCTCACTTAGCGACTTCGACGACCTCGAAACTCATATCGACAACCACGTCGACTCCGAGATCTGCGCCAACAACAACCTCGACTTCGAGATTCATAACAACCTCGCCGACGCCGAGATGAGCATAGGCGATGAAGGCGTCGACTGCGAGATCCGTCCAGATGGACCACTCGATAAACATACGGACTCAGACATGAGCCTCGATGAAGATGTCGAGTCCATGACAGGACTCGAAAGCATACACACATACCCTCGGGTCATACCCCAACAGGTCTATGTGGCCATCGCCGCAGAAACTTCAGAAACTGCGGCCAGTCGCAGGCCTACAGAATTCCCGTGCACAGTCACTATGCCGGACGTAGCCACAACCCTCACAATCACTGCTGAGATGGCAGCAAAAGCAGATAAAGTTATCAAGGAGTGCACAATGATGCCAGCAGACGCAACACAAGAAGAGATGTTGACCTTCCAGTACTTCAACTGGCAGGAGTCACTTCGACTGAAGCAGATAAGAGCCACACTCGAAGAACGCAAAAAGCAGGCTAGCTTGTCGAGTGCGCGCAGAAGACAACTCTCCTTGAGTTCCACCGGGCGAGCAGACACAAGACCCAGATCAAGGTTGTCACACCTCTCGCCAGGCGAGAAGGCGGCACTCACCCGCAACATAGGCAACTCCTTCATGACATACGACGAGGAAGGACTGCCGGTGCCCAAAACAGCAGCAGGTGCTCTCTACACCGCTGCAGCATACGTGGAGGCAATCAAGCCCCCAGCGGATGACCCCAATGCAAAACTACACCGCCAACAGATCAAATCACTCGCCTTAGCTGCAAAGGCCATACGCCAAGTTACAAGAACTCCAGGTGGGAGTCGAGACCGTGCCCTAGTCGACGCGCCTCGGGAAGAGCATAATCACAGTGGTCGTCGAGACTTTGCAGCATAATCACAGCTGCAAAGTTCCAAGAACCACAGCCATGCAGTACATACGACTGATGCTCGAAGGCACAGCCCGCGACTGGCTCAAGGCCCTACCTTCATCAAAGTACGACTCGTGGGATCACTTCCGCGATGACTTCATCAAAAACTTCGAGCCTCTGTGTGAGCGCCCAAAAACGTTCGAGGAACTGCGGGCCTGCGTGCAACGATCAGACGAAAGGCTGAGGTCATACATTAGACGATGGACTGAGATACGCAACTCAGTCGGAGTAATATCAGAAGACATGGCCATGGATGCCTTCATAATGGGACTCGCCAGGCATGACCTCAAAGAAGCACTCGGTCGCAAAAAGCCAACCTCTGTGGCTAACCTCTTGATGACCGCGACTGAGTGGGCAGATGGAGAAGATATGGCGCGCACAACACGCGGGTCCTCACCCCGTGACAATCATGAAAGCGGCAGTCGAAGCCGCAGAGACTCATACAGGGATGATCGAAGGCGCAAGCGTTCAAAACGTCATTACGACGACGATAGACCCGAATTCATGGCGGCTGGATTCTCTACACCACGCAATGACCAAGACAGAAGCGACCAGCGATCAGAAGATCGACGGGACAGTCGCGAAGATCGACGGGACAGTCGAGACGACCGTCGAGACAGCCGAGATCGCGGCCAACGCAGTGATAGCTACAAGAGGAAGGACTGGCGCAAGTCACGGGCACAATCTGAGCGATCATTCGAAGAAAAGATGGACGCTGATTGCAGATTCCACCTGTACAAGGGGGACGACGGAAAACTGCGATCCAACCACTCGATGAGAAACTGCAGGGAGTTCGACCAAATGGCGACTGATTACGTAAATCGCAGAAAGGCAGCAGCCGCACAAGCACCTGCACCCGTGCCTCAGCCAAACAACGTGCCTGTTCTGATGGCACCACCTCCACCACCACAGCCTGCTCCAGGCGGAAACCTCGCGGGTGCCATACAGCACATACCGCGGGTAGACGAGCCGCAGTACCCTCCACCCCAAGGGCAGATGTACATGATACAGAAAGGTCGACCTTCCAACAGGGAGCAAAAACTTCGCACTCGACAAGTAAACATGGCGGTCATGTCCCCCTGCGGTAACAGAATATTGAAAGGAGCCGAAACTATAATAAGCTTCAGCAAAGAGGACCACCCTCCATCGGTTGTTCGCCCAGGGCACTCCGCTCTGGTACTCGACGCGCAAATTGGAGGCTACGCTATGTCCAAGGTCTTCATGGATGGGGGGAGCGGCATAAACATCATCTTCGCAGATACGCTCCGCAAAATGAATAGGTCAGTCGAAAACCTGCCAAGATCCTCAAATACCTTCCACGGTATCGTTCCAGGGAAAGCAATAAGCCCAGAGGGCACCATACAACTCGACGTAACGTTGGGGACAAGCACCACTTCAGGACAGAGTCGATTGAGTTCGAAGTGGTCGACTGGAAGTCACAATACCATGCTATACTTGGACGCCCGACGTTCGCTCGATTCATGGCGGTGCCACATTACGCATACCTCCAGCTGAAGATGCCTGGACCAAAAGGAGTAATCACAGTTAAGGGGAACTTCCAAAAGTCTGACTCTTGTGATCGAGAATTCAGCAAAATCTCTGAGATGTTTGGCATGGAAGCAACACTCGCTGATCTAGCGGTCTCCAACGATCGAACACTTATGCCAGAGCACAAAAAGGTGGCAGTCGACAGAGCATTCAATGCCACCAATGACACAAATCGCATCAGGTGCACCCGACTGACCCGACCAAGACAGTCAATGTCTCGTCGAGTCTGCCTATCGCATAGGAAAGCGCGCTCGTCGAATTCCTCCGTGAGAACTGGGATATATTTGCATGGTGTCCAGCAGACATGCCAGGTATTCCCAGGGAATTCGCCGAGCACTCTCTCCAGCTACTTCCAGATGCTAAACCAGTCAAGCAAACAATGCGCCGCATATCCGGCCCAAAAAGAACTGCAGTCGAAGCCGAAGTCGACAGGCTACTCGCAGCAGGATTCATCAGAGAGATCAAGAAATCACAATGGGTGGCCAACCCCGTACTCGTAGAGAAGAAGCACACAGACATCCTTCGGATGTGTGTAGATTTTACAGCACTCAACAAGTGTTGTCCAAAGGATCACTTTCCACTACCTCGAATCGACCAGATCGTCGACTCCACCGCCGGGTGCGCTCGCTTGTCCTTCCTGGATGCCTACTCGGGTTACCACCAGATAAGGATGAAGGAAGAAGACGAAGAGAAAACGGCGTTCATAACCCCACTCGGGGTCTACTGCTACACCACAATGCCTTTCGGGCTCAAGAACGCAGGCGCAACATACCAGCGCATGATGCAAGATTGCCTCAAGAAGCAAATTGGGCGAAACGTCCAGGTCTATGTAGATGATATCGTCATCACCACAAGAGAGGAAAACACACTACTCGATGACTTGCGAGAGACATTCGCAAACCTCAAACGCTTCCACATCAAGCTCAACCCGAAGAAGTGCACGTTCGGCGTGCCAGCCGGGCAACTCCTCGGGTATCTAGTCTCAGCTCGAGGAATCGAGGCGGACCGGAGAAAATACAGGCCATCTTGACGATGCAAAGGCCTTCAAAACTCCATGACGTGCAAAAATTGGCGGGTCGAGTAGCAGCGCTCAGTCGATTCATCAGCAAGCTAGGCGAAAAAGCACTCCCGTTCTATCGACTGATGAAGAAAGCAGATAAGTTCGAGTGGACGCCAGAAGCCGAAGCAGCCTTCACGGACCTCAAGCGAGTCCTCACAAGCCCTCCAATCCTCGTAGCACCAAAGGAACGCGAGCCACTATACCTATATGTCTCTGCAACTAACAGGGTGGTAAGCACTGTTCTAGTGGTCGAACGCAGGGAGGAGGGACACGCCCAAAGCATACAACGTCCAGTCTATTACTTGAGTGAAGTGCTCTCCACATCAAAGCAGCGGTACCCGCACTATCAGAAGCTGGCATACGCCGTGTTCATGTCCTCAAGGAAGCTGACACATTACTTCTCCGAGCACCCGATCACCGTAATCAGCACTTCAGGGATCGGGGACATCCTCACAAACCCCAATGCGACTGGGCGAGTAGCAAAATGGCTCATCGAGCTAGCACCAAGAGACATCAGGTATGATTACCCGAAGGCCATCAAAGCACAAGTTTTACCCGACTTCCACACCGAGTGGATTGAAGCTCAGCTCCCAGGAGCACCAGATGTGTCCAATTCCTGGACTATGTACTTTGATGGCTCGAAGAAAAACGAAGGCGCAGGTGTCATCCTCATATCACCAAAAGGCGACAAGCTCCGCTATATACTGCAAATGGGATTCGAGTTCCCATCCAATAACGAAGCAGAATATGAGGCTCTGATCCATGGCATGAGGATGGCCAAAGCCCTCGGGTGCACTCGACTGATGATCTACGGCGACTCGAATCTGGTGGTGCAGCAAACAATGAAGGCTTGTGACGCAATCGCAGATAACATGATCGCCTACCGTGACTTGTACAACA
Organism: Poa pratensis; assembly: GCA_947311845.1. NCBI lineage: Eukaryota > Viridiplantae > Streptophyta > Magnoliopsida > Poales > Poaceae > Poa > Poa pratensis. Next base: position 131,046,656 of record CAMZMU010000041.1, on the reverse strand, counting down.
TCATGGAGGGCAGCTTCGAAGGCTGCGAGTTGCGGCACATAGGGCGTGAAAGCAATGAAGAAGCAGATAAGTTAGCCAACATTGGTGCGACCAAAGCACCAGTGCCACCTGGTGTCTTCTTCGAGCGCATACACAGATCAATCAAAAAGAAGCGGGCAACTCCTGCACAGCCGCACCAGCCAAGAGCAAAACACCTAGCACAGAGGACCCACCAGTCGAGGTACTCCTCATCGAGCCAACTTGGACTCAACCCTTCCTCGCGTACATACTCCGCGGCGAGGTACCCGAAGACTTCACAGAGTCAAGACGCGTCACTCGACGATCTAAAGCATACACTGTCATCAACGGTGAACTTTACAAACGCAGCATATCAGGTATGTTCCAGCGTTGCATAGCATTTGAAGATGGCCAAGCCATCCTTCGTGATATTCATGCAGGTACTTGCGGGCATCACGCCAGCAGTCGATCACTCGTAGCCAAGCCTTTCGCGCAGGCTTCTACTGGCCCACAGCACTCAAAGACGCGGAGGACATAGTCAAAAGGTGCATCGGCTGCCAAAAATTCGCCACAAAGCCGCACGCACCCGCATCGGCGTTGAAGACAATACCATTGGCCTGGCCTTTCGCCCAGTGGGGGCTCGATATGGTTGGGCCACTCAAAAAATCCTCCCATGGAGGGCATACTCACCTTCTGGTGGCGGTCGACAAGTTCACCAAGTGGATTGAAGCAGTACCCATCACAAGTTCGACTGCCGCTACAGCAGTCAATTTCATAAAATCCATCATATACCGCTTTGGTGTGCCAAATAGCATTATCACTGACAACGGTACAAACTTCACGGCTGAGGAATTCAAATCCTTCTGCAAAGAGCAAGATATCACGCTCAATTATGCATCTGTGGCGCACCCGCAATCAAACGGCCAAGTCGAAAAGGCCAATGGGCTCGTAACAAGTGGAATCAAGAAGCGCCTCCTGGTGCCACTCAAAAGGGCTGCGGGTGCTTGGGTAGAAGAGCTTCCGTCTGTGCTATGGAGCCTACGCACAACACCCAACGCCTCAACGCAATTCACTCCATTCTTCATGGTCTACGGCGCAGAGGCAATTCTGCCATCAGACGTAAGGTTCAACGCACCAAGAGTCGAAGCATACAATGAAGAAGATGCAGACGAGGCACTCGAAGACGCAGTCGACTTGCTAGAAGAAGCACGTAACACGGCGCTCGCACGCACAGCTATTTATCAGCAGGACCTCCGCAACTATCACAGCCGTCGACTGCGTACCAGGTCCTTCGAGGTTGGCGACCTGGTACTTCGACTGAAGCAAAAGAAGGTGCATAAACTCGCTTCTCCATGGGAAGGACCCTTTATCATCACCGAGGTCGTTGGTGGTGGAGCATATAGACTGAAGCACTCGAAGACAGGAGAACTCTCGCATAATCCTTGGAACGTTGCGCAGCTGCGCCGTTTCTATGCTTAGATTGATCAGTCGAACAATGTAATAGGCACATATGTCGGATAGCTGCAGGTTTCAGACGCGCTCTTTTCCTTACCAGGGTACCTAAGGGGACTGGAAGGTTTTTAATGAGGCGGCCTGCAGCTTAACATTCAAAAAAGGAATATAATTCATGATTCCTCATATTTCTCCCTGCTTACTACTCGCATAAATTGATTTCACAAAATTAGCCTCACCCGAGCACTCGGGGGCTGCGCTATCTCAAAAAGCATGTGTTTCCGCTTGTTCACAACATAATACCCCAGCCGCACTCGAATACTCGGGGGCTGGGTCATAAAAATCATACATAAACACAAAAGTTGCTCAACCACTCAATTATTCGAGGGTTGAGCCTAGAAGCATCAAGTGAAGCTTCAAGTATTGCAAAAATTCATAACCGCACATAAATAGTCATGGACTGTGCAGCTTATGTTTGATACTCTAAAATATTTCTATCAAGTTCACTCAAAATACACGGGGGCTGGATAGTCCTAATTTTACAGCATGTTGCTTCATACACCCCGCTCAACAGGCTCGGGGGCTGCATACGTGTAAACAAATAATGTACAATAATCACAAGTGTTGCGTTTTACACTTTGGAGTTACTTCCCATACACATAACCTACTCAACAGGTTCTTCCTTGGGTTCGGTCCATTTTTCCTCCTCCTTCAGCACACGATGGATTAGGACCAGTGCGTCCACTCGTGTCTCTTGGTAGTGCTCCTCCATCGGCACAGGACCACCACCTGGTAAGGGTGCGGGTCCCATCGCAATCCTTTTCAAATCAAGGTGCGGAAGGTGCGATCGCACAAAGGCAAGAGCAACGTTAGCCCCGCTAATCAGTTGCTCACGCACAAACTTCTTGATCGCCTTGCCTTTTCGAAATTTCTTCAGCAAAGCCACAAGGCCCTGTGGTTGCTCATTCAAAGGAAACAAAGCTTCGTGGACTCGAAATAAAGCCAGCCTGCAAGTCTCCAGTCGAATGGCTGTGCGCCAAGCACGGTCCAGAAGCCTTACCAAAATGGCACTCTTCTCCCTGTCTGACCAGAAGGGGTGGGCGGAGTATTCAGTGCTACTCGCATGACCATCGAGTCGATCCTGAATTCGTGCCTCCTCCTTTATTGGGTCAGAACAAACACCTGCGCAAAAGCAAAGGGCTCATCATCGCCCAGTCGAGTCACCTTGCTAAGAAGAGATCTCGATGATTCAAAAATGTCTTACATTCGAGTTGCAGATTTACTCTCTCCAACTCCTCAAGCAAAAAGGCTTCTCGCTCTGTAGTTGGGGATGACCTCGACTGCAACTCAGCATACGCATCTTGCGTTTCCTTCAGCTCGCGAGTAACTTCGGAAAGCTTTTGATGAAGAAAGTCCATAATTTTCTGGTCATTAACGCTTCGTGACTTCGAAGAACCACCCACAACAGGGCCAGTCGATGGTTTAGAAGCTCGGTTCTACAGTCAGAATAATTCAATGCATAAGGAAGCATAAAAGAATTCAAACAAAAGGCTCGGGGGCTGCGCCTCCCGATCACTGAAGTTCATGTTTCATAACAAGACAGATACGATGTCTGATAATTTACATATAGCAAAAGCAAAGTGACGCAATTCCTAGACCTAGTCAAACAAAGGGGTCACTGGCTAAGTCGTCGACTTCTTGGAGGAAGTTTTCTTCGCCTGGACCTTGGCTGCCCTTTCTTCAACAGTTGTTACCAGCTGTTGGGCATATGTTTTGGCGGCTTCCATCCAAGTGCCGAGCCCGACGGTTTTGCCATCAGGACCCCGTGGAAACTTCTTTGTGGCTGCGTCAAAATCTGCCTCGACTCCGTGCGCGAGCAACATGAGAAAAGTAGTCTGAGCACCACTTACCATTTGCTCGCGACTGAAGTCAGCAACGGCAGTCCCTTCAGGCTTGAATAGATCAACCAGCTCTGCAAAGGAAGATGGTAGCTCCTCGCCGGGGAAGAAGCTGCCATGGAGGGCACCCAGGGCACTCGCCGCCTGCGTTAGCATCTCCCCTGCTCTGCTACTGGTGGCCTCCGAGACAGCCACACTTTCATCAAGTGAGGTGCCAAGGCTCTGCTTGCCAGTAGCAGTCGGGCCATCCATCACGCCTAGCATAAGGGTAAAATAATCAGCACCATGTATCAGAAACCTCAAACATCTAAGGAGCAGAGCAAAAATTCTTACCAGTTAAGCTGGTGCTGGCGGCAGAGAGTCGACCAATCGCCGACTCCTCCCTAACTTCGGCTGTTTTCAGCCTCTTCTCCAGATCAGCCACTCGACGGGTGGCGTTGTTCAAATTTTCTGCCGCTTCAGTGGCGGCCTCTACAAAAACAGATGCACATGATTAGTAGGCTGCAAGAGAAATCACCCTCAACAAGTGGTGATAGCATAAAAAGATACGCACTCTTTGCAACTTCGAGTTGCTGCTGCAGGGTGGCGGCTTCAGTCTCCTTGTGCACATACTGGGCACCAGCCTTCAGCAACTCTCGCACAAACGCCTAAGTACACGACATGGGCAAATTCACAACTCAATAACTGAGTATAGGCAAAAATTTCGCATTTGATTCAAACTTTGGCAAGCACAAACTTACGTGTTCCAAGAAGGAAGAAGTCGACGCAGGGACACCTGCAGCCGCAGCTCCACTCTCAGTTGCTGCAACCTCCGGCTGGGGTGGCGTAGCTGTGGCTGTAGCGGCAGGAGTCGCCGGGGTAGGCGGCTGCTCTGGTGGCAGCGTCCGTGCAGTGGACGCTGCGCTGCTCTTTTCCGCCGTAGGTGGCGGAGGCATATCCTCATCGGAGGAAACACTGTTTCACACATTATAAGTATACAAGGTGGTATTATTCATAACATTACAAAGCATATGCACATGATACTTACTCTTCAGTAAGGTCGCACAATCGACCAGGTGCAAGCACACCCATGCTCGGGCGCGATTTCTTCGGTGGTCGAGGGGGAAGCGAGCGAATCGGGGAACCTCGAGTGGCGCCGTCATCGACTCCGTCCTATCTTCCTCCTTCTCCTCCGAGTCAGCGGTGTCTTCCTCGTCGCGCGACCGCTTCTGCTTGCCCTGCACCTCAGCATCGCCCTCATCGGCTTCTGGCGTGTGCGGTGGCGAGTGAAGCCATCTCATCATCAGAATCTACCTCGAGTGGCTCATTGTCTGGCACTGGGCCGCTCTCTGGCAAGGGAGGCATTGACTCAAACATTTTGTGTCCCTGCACACATAAACAGCAAAGGATTCAACATCACACATGCATAACATATCAACTGAGATGTAGTATCAACTGTTACCTCTGGCAGAGGGTTGCTGGTCTCATAAGGAGGCACAGGCGAGTTCATCTCGCAGGGATCTTCATCGGTAAGCTTGGTAAGGCTCCTTACCAACTTCTCCGCTTCCGCATCAGATAGCTCCACTGCGCGTGAGCGGGTTGGATCAGAAGCCCCACCATATGCCCACAAAGCATGCACTCGGGCTCGGAGAGGCTGCACTCGCCTCTTGGCCATAATGGCTAGCAGATGGATCCCTGTGACCTCTCGACCAGCAGTGGTCTGAAGCTTCAGCACCTTCTCCATCAGAATGTCAGCCTCTTCGGCTTCGACTCCGGTCGGCTGGGCAATCCATGATGGCCTCTTCTTCACCAGGGCGTCTGCGTCAAAGGAGGCAACCCGAAGGTTTGGTCGCCAATGGTCACATCCTTGATGTAGAACCACTTCTGGCGCCATCCTTGCACAGACTCCAGGAAGTTGATCTTGAAGTACTCGACATCAGGTCGAGCTTGTACTCCAAAACCACCAGGTCCCTTGGTGCTGTGCTGGCGCTTGACGTTGAAGATGCGGCGGAACAGACCAAAGTGGGGTGCGACGCCCAAGAAGCACTCGCAAAGGACGAAGTAACACGCAATGTGCAAAAGCCCATTGGGCGTGAAATCGTGCAATTGCACTCCATACACGTGCATCAGTGCACGAAGAAAGTTGTGAACAGGGAAGGAGAATCCCCTGTTCACAAAATCAACAAAGCAGACCCGCTCATTGGGGCCTGGGCGCGGGATTACCTCGGCACCGGGGAGGCGAACTTGAGAGGTGTCCTCAGGGATCAGCCCGTCGTTCCGCAGGCCAGTGAGCATCCTCTTGCTGCAGGTGGATTTGGTCCACGCGCCCTTCTCCCTCTTCAAGCCACTGGCAGCGGCTCCCGCGGCGCTGTCCGCCGATGCAGCACTCCTGCCCCTTCGGGTGGTAGGCTTCGTCATCGCGGTGGTGGTTGCACAAGCTTTGCTCTGAGGCAATGGCGATGCGAGAGGAGGAAGAAGAAGTAGCGGCGGCGGAGAGCAAATGGCAAGTAAAAACACTATTTACGCCGCCGTCCCCTTTTTAACCTCAAAAGCAAAAGAATCCGCACCGTCGATGCGAGATCGTGGGCACATAAGCAAATCTAACCGTACACGTGGCAGCCACGGAGGGCAACCGTCGCCGGCCACTCCGCCCACTACGCACGGGAATCTAGGAACTACCATCATGGCTCCGGAGAAATCGTGCCTGAACGGTCAAATCCAGTCCAAACGGCTGTACAATGGGCCCACAAGACGTGTCACGTCCCATCTCTCGCAGAACAGCGCACGCCACCGCGTGTCAGGTGGCGCAGTCGCCATAAAACGTCATCCCTGACGTCATTGCAGCAAATTTGTTCCGAAAAGATGTCGGGTTCGCCCAAAGCATACTAATCACTCGATTCGTTGTCGGGTGTATGGTCACTCGACTGTCTCTACGATCAAATACATATTACTCCCATCGGGAGCGTATCAAAAATTTCTTCGACTAAAGATGATCATGACTGGGTGATTCTGAGATTATCCTCCATTACAAGTAATAAAGCACAATCTCGGGGGCTACTCCCATCGGGAGCGCTGACGCGCACCCGATAAAATAGTGTCAAAGTGTCAGTCGATGAATATATCGACTGTGTTCATATGTAAAATCATACTCGAAACATTCCCGAGTTGCGTCCGTCGCAAATACCTCGGATGCTGCACGCATAGTGCAAAGGTAAGACCCGCCGAACTTTCGAGCTGGGCTAAGGACCGTTCCAGCAACGTCAATCCTTATATTTTCCGTGTCAGCAGACATGATGAAAAATCCCGACGGACGCGTTGGGTAAAATTCAAAGTTATACTGCAGATCGACTCAGTAAGACCTCAGCGGCCTAGTCGAATCTGACCAGTTTGTACCAGATTCGAGTCCGGGGACTCGAGTTTGATTGAAAGCTAGTAAGGTGTTACCCAAATGTGTAGTTAACCAGTCCCGATCCGTCGAGTGAACTGGGCCTGCTAAGCTATTATCCCTTGATCATCATAAGCAAAAACCACAATCGATGAAATACTCGACATAGCCAACATGTGCTATTCATACAGGAATTCCAATTATAGTACTAAGAATATGACGTGCACTTGCGAACGAGTCCATGCCTGATTCTTCGAGTCAGACAAGTACTCGGGGGCTACTGACAAGGATATACATCTCGGGTACCCTACTGTGAGGGTACCTGGTGCACGTGATGACTAAAAGCCCAACTAGCGAAGATACGACTCGAAGCCCATGACGAGAGGCCCAACAAGATGAAGTAACTTCCAAGTTTAGACATAGACATAGTCGGTTTATACTTTCCTTATGTGTAAACTAGGTCGGTTACAAACTCCCGAGACCCAGCCTATTTAAAGGCTGGGAGGGGTGCCGATCTAGGACCAAGCCATACTCGAACCACCAAAGCTCTTGCGAGATCGTCATCTCGCCGGAGCCACCTTGTAACCACATAATCTCCAGCGATCAATAACAGACAAGCAGGAAGTAGGGTCTTTACCTCCACCCGAGGGGCCTGAACCTGGGTAAATCTTTGCCTCTGCTTGTCAGCCGACGAAACTACCAGTACTACCACGTTCTCTCCCCATAATCTCAACCCTAGGTCCTTAACCATGGGATTTGATGAGGGTACACCTCGTCAATACCCAAACTACACCTTTCTACCAATCAGTTTACAGGGTCCGACATTACTGATTCCTGGTTATCGCTCCATCCAATCTCCATTGATAGTTTGAAGCCAACACCAGTGTGCCGATTGCCACCTGTATCATTGGTAAGAACGAGTAAGAATTTGATACTAAGCCTGATTTTGTGAGTTTTTTCCCCACCACGTCCTACTAGTTGATAGGGATTATACTTCTGTGGTATTTCTCTCTTTTGTGCTGACCATGTCAGGAAATGAACTTACACTTGAGGGCCTCACGAGGGCGTGAAGGTCACTAGCGAGCGTCTTGCTCAGCTTGAAAATGCCCAGATTGTTGTTGAAGGGAGACTCAAAGCCATTGAGGATGCACAAGATGTTTCCAACACACACCTGCAAGATATCTTGACGCGTCTGGACGAGTTGCGAGTTGCACCTCCCGTCGACAACACTGCTGCTACTCGGCATTCCACCGGCGGTCCCGTTGGTTCACGAGCTCGGCGTGTGGCTTTCGGTGACCCACAACACCCTGCTAGTGCCACCGATGCCGTAATCATGATGAACAAGGAGACAACTATGAGGAGTATGCCGGTGACACCGAGGATGACCATCGAGTTGACCATAACAACACCCGTGATCGTGGACAATTGCACTTCAACCGTCAAGGTATGGGAAGAGATCAACACCGACATGAGGTTCGAGGCATTGACCACTCTAGTGCTAAAATTAAATTAACAATCCCTGCTTTTAATGGTAAATATAATCCTGATTATTACCTTGATTGGGAACTTTCAGTTGAACAAAAATTTGCATGTCATGATATTCCTGAAAATCAACGAGTTAAAGCTGCTACTAGTGAATTTACACATTTTGCTTCTATTTGGTGGAGTGAGTATTGTCGTACTAATGAGAACAACATACCTACTACATGGGATGCTTTAAAACGGGCTATGCGACAACGTTTTGTTCCTTCATATTATGCTCGTGATAAACTGAATGAGTTGACACGTTTAAAACAAGGCACTAAAACTGTTGAAGATTATTATCAAGAACTGCAAACTGGCTTATTGCGTTGTGGATTAGTTGAAAATGAAGATGCTATGATGGCTAGATTTTTAGGTGGTTTGAATCGTGAAATCCAGGATATATTGGACTATAAAGATTACAATTCTATCACCCGTTTGTTTCATTTTGCTTGTAAAGCTGAAAGGGAAGTGCATGAACGACAGAACAAGGGACGAGGAAATTTTTCTGTAGGTCGTAGCACATCATGGACACACATTCCTGCTGTTCCGTCCGCTCGTGAGTCTACACCGGTTGTATCCAACAACGGTACAAGTTCAGCAACAAAATCAGCCACTCCAGAACCCACAAAGAGCTCTTTTTCGACCACCTCTACGGGACGTACAAGGGACATCGAATGCCATGGCTGCAAAGGACGCGGTCACATGAAGAGGGATTGCCCAAATAAGCGAGTACTAATTGTGCGGGAAAATGGCGAGTACTCTTCTGCTAGTGATTTAGATGAAGAGACATATGCTATGCATTCAGCTAATCATGCAGGTGACAATGATGAACCCGAGCCGAAGGACATATGCGATTCTTCTATGGCGGATAAATACCCAAGCCTTGTCACCATGCGAGTACTTAGTGCACAAGAGGGGCATACTGAATTGCATCAACGACATAATCTTTTTCAAACCAGATTTGTTGTCAAAGAACATTCAGTTCGTGTAATCATTGATGGGGGAAGCTGCAATAATTTGGCAAGTATAGAGATGGTGGAGAAATTGTCTCTCACGACTACACGACACCCCCGTCCATACTACATCCAATGGCTCAATGAGTGTGGTAAGTTGAAGGTAACACGTCGTGTGAGAGTGCACTTTACACTTGGTTCTTATCATGATTATGTTGATTGCGATGTCGTACCTATGCAAGCATGTTCTTTACTGTTGGGTAGACCTTGGCAATATGATAATAGTGTTATGCATCATGGTAGATTGAATTCATATACTCTCATGTTTGAAGGAAAAACAATTACCTTATTGCCTATGACTCTTGATCAAATAGTAAATGATGAGAAATTAATGACACAAGTTCAGAGGAAGGAGCGTAAGGCTAAAACTGATCAAGATACTCCTACAAATCATTTAGAGACCAAACACAGTATGATTGCTATAAATTCTGAATTTTGTACATCGATTATTTCACCATGTGACTGGGACATGACTTACATGTTTATTTACATCATCATAATTCACATATAGAAACTATGTGTTGGCATATGGATATTTTATCTAACCCTCATGAGCTAATGCTGTTCCAACGAAATACATATTTTGCATCTATTTTGGTGTTGCGCTGTGATGGATTTCAGGTAAATGGACGCCGAGGACGGCTTTGTTTTCAAGGAGGAGGGGATGATGAGGACATCGCTGATGCTGGATTCAACTATCGTTTCATCAATATCAGCATCGGACAATCAGCTCCGCGACCCATGAACAAGTTCTATACTCATGCATTACGAGCGCATGCACCTCTGTATATTTCACGTATGAGTTCCTGGTGGTGGGCCCCAATGCATGTGGTGTATGGCCACCAAGCCCAAGAGAAGCCAGCCCAACTTGACGTGAAGGCCAACGTGACCAAGGGCTGCACCACAAGCATCGATCGTGACCGACCATGCCATCCAGCGTAGCCGCCGCCATCAGCTCAAGTCTTCGTCTGGAATAAATAGCTAGCTATGCGTTAGGGTTTAATCGGGTTTTGTTTAGAGAAGTTTAGCTATTGTGCTACTTTTATTTGTCTACGCTCGTAGCGGCTAGTGCGACCGTCAAGACATTCTTTCGGAACCCCAACTTTGTGTTTGAGATTATTATTCATCTAGCATATCCGCAATTTCAGATTGCTTACGCTATTGTTTTCTTGCTTGTTCTTGATTTGCATGCAGGAAAAGTCCTTCGTGGACAGGTTGATCGTGTCGTTGGCTCGGTTGATAACATCGAGGAGTTGGTTCAGCGATTGCCGTGGATATCAGTCGTGTACGGTTCTCCCTGTACGGTTGGTAGCCGAATCGTGAGAGTCAAATCCTACAGAAATCATAGTTATCCTCTCTCATCGAAAGATCGGGAACCCTAGAACACATCATCTACGCATATGTGCATGCGCGCTGATCTCTGTTTATATAGTATCCTCTAATACTTTTGTTGGTGCCGCGCGCTCTCGATCTTATATATATATAGATGGATTGAGCAGTAGTTACTCTTGCTGGACTTTGTGTATATATAAGTACCTACTTAATTAGTATGTTAATTAGCGTATGGAACTATATTGTTAGCGCACGTACGGAATTATGATCTGAATGCATATATTATACTTTTGCATACATAGGTTAGTGTCGGTTAATTTTACTGGCCGTCTCAGAAGTTACGTACTTAGCGACACGTATGTTTCTTGTCGTCTGCAATATTTCTGCGCCGGGCAAATGTATTAGCCGTCTCCGATGTGTATCATATTAGCGACACGTGATAATAGCAATCGTCTCAAATGACATTAGCGACTGGCAGCAAATTACGACCGTCGGAGATAGTTCTTTTCAAACGGCGCATTTTAAATTCCATTTAACCGGCTCTAGTATCCGTTTTTTAAAGTCAAGTTTGTACTAGTAGCGTGGCACGTCTGTGCGCGTTTGTGTAGCGTGTGCGGGTGTGCGTGCGTTAGTTAGCGAGATAGGCGGGGAGACGACCATGTCCAGGCACGGCAGGCTGGCCGCCTTGATCGCGTCTGTGCGCGACGTGGGCGCGAGCCGGGGCGTGCGGAGCGTGGCGAGTGGGTGCGTCGAGTGCGCGGCGTGGCGTGTGTGCGCGCACGCATATAAACCCCTCTCCCCTGTGATCTCAGCTGTGCATCGAGTTGGAGCTCGACCGAATACAGAAGCCGTCAGTGCGGTGGCGTTCGTGCGCCCGAAAATTCAGAGTCCTTTCCTGCTCTTCTTCCTCCCTCGTTTGAGCGACAGAGCGCTAGGGCCGCCGGTAACAACAGCCGTGTCTCAGACAGCGCGATGTCGAGTCGGCGACCAAGCTAGCGCGTCGGCCTTCGGGCGCCACCGGCCACCGCTTCGCACGCAAGAGCAGCGGCGAGCAGGAGACGCTCATTTTCTCGTCTTCTATAGCAAGGTGCACTGTGCAGCGATTTCTTTTTAGCCTACCCACCCTATGTGGCTGACAGGCTGTCCCTACAGAACGGACCGCACGCCCACCAAACCCTCTCCGTCCACCTAATCCACGAGGGAGGGAGGGAGGGAGCGAGCGAAGACGGCGGTCAGAGCCTCCGCGCCGCGGCCACCAACCATCTCGTAGCCGCCGCCGCCGGCGACCCCAACAACCTCCATTGCCAGGCCAGGTACTCGAAACAGCTCGTGGCGCTTCTAACGACTCCCCTTCCATCCGTGTTTGACTTCCTTCCGATTTGGCAGTCCCCGCCTACACCGCCCGAACATGGGATCGACGGCGCTCGGCGGTGCGGTTCCGGCGCGCGCCGGATTGGCTCACAAGGTGACTCCCGCCTTTCCTTCGTTTTTCCTCCTATTTTTCGTTCCCGTGCAAGCTTTGTCTCTGGCGAATTCAGAAAGGGGCTGACAGCTAGGAGTAGTTGATTGCCTAGCTCTGCAATGAGGAAACGATATTAGTATTAACTACGGAGTAAGATTTAACGAAGTTGATCTCCTTGGCTGTAGTAATAAGCGGTGCTCCGAGTGCTAGCTCTGATGTCTGGGAATGGTAGCGTAGCATCTTAAGTAGGACTGCTAACTGTACCTTGGATGAGTTGGCCACAAGTGGTGGTCCTTCGGTCCACCGTGTCCTTGTTTCACATACTACACTGCTTCTTCATGAAATTATTTATTTTGAACTTACGAAGAGAGATGATTTCTCGTTTTGATGTGTAGAATGGAGCCCTTGGATCAAATATCAAGCCATCCGGTGTTTTCATGCTCAAAACATCCCCCAAGGTGAATTTCTTTCACTCTTCTTCTTTTTTATGAATATAAAGACACTTTTGTACTCCACCTACCAATGAAAATGATGGTATATATTGTAGGTCGGATTCTCTTCTCTCCGTGTCAGGGCATCCATTGCTTCTTCGCCACAAAAACAATACTCTCCTAAGACATCAACAGTTAAATCAGGGGAGGAGGTGCGAATTGCGGTGCTAGGGGCCAGTGGTTATACTGGAGCTGAGGTTATTCTCTTTTTCCCTGTCATTTTCCATTTATGTTGGTTGCTTGTCATGCAGCGATAGGTTTGATTCACCTGCCAAATTCTTGGGCATTATGACCAAAAATCTGGCAGGGCGGTTTAGTTTGCACAAACCCAACATGCCCGTAGTCTTATGCACTTCTCTTTTTCTATTTTTCCGGTTCCCCATTCACTGTGCTATGATCGCGGTATTTTGATCTTATTTTGGTTCAGTTGCTAATCTGTTAAGGTACATTTTGTGCTAACAGATTGTTCGGCTTCTAGCAAACCACCCTCAGTTTCGTATCACAGTGATGACCGCAGATAGAAAAGCCGGTGAACAGTTTGGCTCTGTATTTCCTCACTTGATAACACAAGTAAGATTTCGTCTTCTCTTCTTCCACATGTGATGCTTCATCTTTAGCTGAATTTGTGTTGGCATATGTTGATCATATTTTAATATTGCAGGACCTGCCAAATTTAGTTGCAGTTAAAGATGCAGATTTTTCAGACGTTGATGCTGTTTTTTGTTGCTTGCCACATGGAACTACACAGGTTATCTATCTTCATCATGCCTTTCCTGAATTTTTTTCTGTCAATTGCTGAATTTTGTTAAGGAATCCGGTTATATGCTCTGTTGTCCATTGGAAGATAAGATCATATTCCGAACACATTTGAAGCGATGTCTGATTGCAAGTTCTTTATCAGGAAATTATTAGAGATTTACCCAAGCAACTGAAGATTGTTGATCTCTCTGCGGTATGCTCTACACAAACTCATGCTTTATCTATGTATATGTATCTCTTTGGTTGTTACAGAACAGCCAATCATTCTTACAATTGACTTACCATGCTTGCAGGATTTCCGATTGCGTGACATCAATGAGTATGCAGAGTGGTATGGCCATGCTCATAGGGCACCAGAACTTCAGGTTTTTTTACCACCTTCCCCTACAGAATTGTTTGATAACGTACATTTGTTGTATACTATTTTTGCTACTCAGTTCTTAAGTTCCAGTTTCAGTATTTAATTACCGACATAGATTCCTATCGACATGTTCCATTGATGTTTTCTGTATAATACCTCTAGGGCTTGATTAGATTCCTTTGTAGCCCATCATATTCTTCATTCCTTTTATGCCATTATTTATGTTTGTTTGCTGTGAACTCATTTCCTGTTTCTCTGTTTATTCAGGAAGAGGCTGTGTATGGTTTGACAGAGGTTCTTCGAGATGAAATAAGAAATGCACGGCTCGTCGCCAATCCAGGATGTTATCCCACGTCTATTCAGATCCCTCTTGTTCCTCTAATAAAGGTGAGGATCAATTAGAGTTCTTAGTTATCCTATTCTCTGATGAAATTAACAAAAGATTAGACATAATAGCCCTCACTTGTGCGATATATTACAAATGTACAATGAATCTCCATTTTCTGCAGCACATGCGGTAAATTTATCAAAATATTCTGCCACTGACTCCTTTATGTGCACTTGAAAATGTAGTCAGATTAGTAGTAATCTTCTTATTTTCTAAGTTCTTAGCATATTTTATTTTACCTCGCAGGCTAAACTGATCAAGCTGAGCAACATTATAATTGATGCAAAATCTGGGGTTACTGGGGCAGGTCGGTATTTTTTGAAGATGCCATGACTTTGAAATTTAAGTTTGTAATTGCTGAATCTTCTCTGTATCACATGCATTTCTTTAGGACGCGGAGCTAAGGAAGCAAATCTTTACACCGAGATAGCTGAAGGCATTCATGCTTATGGAATAAAAGGCCACCGGCATGGTAATCCTTTTTTTTTGCAAACATTTGAAAGTCGACATTAGTTATATATATATTTTTTTTGGAGAAACTTTTATTACTGTTATGCATGTTTGTTCTCGCTTCGGTAGATGCAGGCTGGTTACGGAATATTTACTTAATTATATCCTTGAAAGTGGCTTTAGTGGCCTTACTGACAATGAGATTACACCATTTCAGTTCCTGAGGTTGAACAAGGACTTTCAGATGCTGCTGAATCCAAAGTTACTATCAGCTTCACCCCAAATCTTATCTGCATGGTAAGACACATACTCGGAGATAGCTCCAGGTTCCACAATTTGTTGTGTGCTGCACCAAAGGCAAATGTGTACAATTCAGTTGCTAAATCAAATGATTTATCTGTATGTTCAACAGAAACGTGGGATGCAATCTACTATGTTTGTTGAAATGGCACCTGGAGTAACTGTTAGTGATTTGTATCAGCATCTCAAGTCTACTTATGAGGTTTGTTTGTTTGACCATGTGGATTAAATTATCTGTCTGCAGAGATACATACTTTTCAACTGAACTGAATTCCTCAAAATATTTTATCATTTTACCAGAGAGAAATACCTTTACTCATGTTAGCATCATAACATTCTGCCGGCACATCTTTCCAGGGTGAAGAATTTGTCAAGCTGTTAAATGGCAGCAACGTTCCTCACACACGACATGTCGTTGGATCAAATTACTGCTTCATGAATGTCTTTGAGGACAGAATTCCTGGAAGGGCCATCATCATCTCGGTCGTAAGTGTCTTAAGTTGCTTAAACATTAGCAAATAATGTTGCGGACTTAAAGAAGCAAACTCTTCATTTCTTGTTCTTAAACACTGCAGATAGACAATCTTGTGAAGGGAGCATCTGGCCAGGCCGTACAGAACCTCAATTTGATGATGGGTCTGCCTGAGAACATGGGGCTGCAATATCAGCCCCTATTTCCTTGATATGTTGTGCCAGTATTTGTTGTATTTTATCTCGATGATGCTTTGGAGCTAAGCTACCGATCTCTGCTGTTTTCTGTTGAGAAGCAAAGAGCTCAATGTCAGGATGTAATCAAACTTACTCAAAAGCATAACTTGGTTTATGCTGATGTTTAATAGATGAGCAGAAATTAGCAGTTGAATAAGAGTAATCATAAGGTTATGTATCCTGTGTTGCGTTGAATTCAGAGGCATCAACCACTGCTAATATCTTGGATCAATAAAACAGTCTAAAACTAAATTCAGAGGCATCAATCACCGCTGATATCTTGGATATAGTTATGAGTGTCTTGTTTTTGAAGATTGAAGCACTTAGTTTTGATGTTCTTTGCCTAATTATACTTTGTATAATGTTTTGTCCTTTATTTGAGTCGAATTGAATTTGAATTCTATAATTAGGTACCATATCTTCTTTTGAAATGCTTTGATAAAGCTTGAGCCGTTAACTCGTAGCAGCAATTTGTGTTCATTTGATTTCATGTTTGCATGCTGGATGTGCATAGATGCATCTGAAGTGGAGCCCGGATTTTTATTTTATTTTTCCCATTGTTCATGTGATATTTGGGAGGTTCTTTCTTATGTTGCTGGGTGCTATCCTACACACCAGATGTCTTGATATCAGGACATACGTTAGGGGCTGCTAATGTTTAATGGATTCTGAACTTGTAAGTTCATTCAGAAATGTATGATCCTGTATTCCTTAGGTATCGTTCTTCAAGGGGCTCTGAGTATTACTTATTTTTAAAATTTACTACTAGCTCTTGTTAGGAGATGTATCTAGACCTTAACACCAGTTTTTGAGCTAAGTTCATTGTTGATGCTGATCGAAGATGCTATGTGCTGGTTGATTTGAAATCGCTGTAGGCTTGGAAACACTTACGCATTATTATATTAACCTTTTGACTTTCAGTTCTTATGTATGTTCTCTGACTTTTAGTTCATTCTCTGGTTTAATCTGACTTCTGGTTCTTGAATTTATCAATGCGTATATATTATATAAAGAATAGTAGATGTTCTGTTTTAAGCATCTTGGTTGGGGGTATTTTGGGTTGTGGATCATTCTAAGTTTTCATAGTCTGTATTTCACACAGATTTTATCCCTACAACAAGCTGATCTACATGTTTCTGGTACTTATTTTCATTATAATATCAGTGTTGTAAAAAACCATTTAGTTGGTAACTTGACCATAATAACATTCATACCGGACACATCCCACCTGATCTCAAATATATGAAGAATGTTTTATGAAGCTATTTTAAGGTATATTCATTCATAATATTCATATTATCAAAGGGAGCTATTATAGGTTGCAGCAGGGGAAACCTAATTGAAATTCACGACAGTATCATGTTCC
Source organism: Poa pratensis (assembly GCA_947311845.1). Classification (NCBI taxonomy): domain Eukaryota; kingdom Viridiplantae; phylum Streptophyta; class Magnoliopsida; order Poales; family Poaceae; genus Poa; species Poa pratensis. Next base: position 131,029,791 of record CAMZMU010000041.1, on the reverse strand, counting down.
TCTTACTTTCATCCCTACTTCAGTCTCTTTTCTAGCTACAATACTGTACTCCCTCCGTTTTTTAATATAAGATGTTTTAGGTGTTATACATGTTATCTAGATACATGCTAAAGTGAGTGAACATGCACACTTAAACATATCTACATACATTTGTGTACACATGCATGTGGACAAATGCTAAAACATCTTATATTAAAAAACGGAGGGAGTACTAGTTAACTTTCCTGTAGCAGAGAGTCTGCAGTAAATGTCTTTGTCTAGGATGCAATACTACTTTTCTTCACTATTCCCTGTTATTTCAATGTATAGAGTTCAGTCAATTAGTATTTTGAAGTAAAAACATTCCATACATCACAAGTCTTAGATGTAGTCTTACTAGCTTTTTTTTACATCAATTGTAGTCTGACTAGTTCATTAGAAGGTTGTCAGACAATGAAAACTGTTCATTGAATACTTCTTTGTATCAGAGGTATGTGTTCCTGGGCATTGATCACATTGACATTTGTATTAAAGTCAATCATTAATATTCAAATATGAGGTTAGACTTGCCATTGTTTCAATTGAAAGTGATATCCATTTTCAAAAACAGAAAGTGACCCAATGGAAAACATAGGGTAGTAAAGATTTGTTGCAGAGTGGAGCTGGCATCCCTACTGGCTGAATTTTAAAAACAAATATCCTTGAATATAGTGCACATAAAATTATGTAAGTAAACTTGAAAAAGAAGAAGTTTGTACTTGATATGTAGAACCAAAAAGGAGGAAGTAATTTTAGTGCGTATGAATAGTATTTGAACTCAATCTCCATAGATAAGTACTCGTAGCTTTAATCGCGTTATCTGATCTTAAAAGACAACAAGGTTATTCCTCCATACAAATTTTATTAATGGTAGTCATGTGCTTGATCTATGAGCTAAAGAGAATTTTATGTTTGCCCATTCAGATACTAATGCCTTCAAAGGAAACAATCTTGCAAATTGGCTTCCTCATGATGCAATTAGTCCTAGAAGTCTGAAACATACACAAAGTTCTTATGCATTTTGGGTATGTTCTAAGACTCCATATTCTTCGTTTCTTTGCCTACCAGTGATACAAGATTGCTATTTAGGTATTTCACAAATCACTGTGCAATTTGGCTGCATAATTTCTGGAAGTTCCTAATTCTTTCATACAGCCAAAAGGGCAATGATAAACAGGTCTATAAACAAAGCACACCATCTTGCTCCTTTCAATTCATTTCCTGTTGCCAGCATCTTAGCTATCATTGTTTATTCCCCTCCTTGATCCTATGTGTGGGACAAAGAGGCAAGAAGAATAAGCTCTTTATGGGGATGAAAGGGCAGAACAGAAGTACAGCTCATTTCTTGCACGACCAGAAGATCCCGGCCATGCGCATTTCCTAATTCGCTGAACATTTGAAATTCGGTGTAAGTTGATGAGATATCGGCATCAGATCACCCAGTGACTCAGAATTGTCGGTTCATTGTAAGACCTACATAGTGCAGGGTCTTTTGATCCCACATGCTAGGATATGGCATAATCTGAAGATAAGTGTGGAATTGTCCACGTGTGAGTCTCTGGTAATCTTGTCTGGAACTATTACCTTTTTGACCATCAGACACATTTCATATGGCCTGAGATAAGGGAACAGATTTTCTCAGTTTCCATTGTGTCTACATCTATATAGCACTGCTTTGGGTACTCCGGGTTATTTCTTCTGTACACTTGTTCAGAAAAGGTCTATGGGGTGCAATTTTTGCGTGTCGGCTATCTTTCGATATAATGACGTAGTATTAGAAGTATGAAACCAAAATGAAGGTTGCGGGCGGATGCAGTTTGGTATAGGGGTGGATGGAAAGCTGTACACTTTGAGTACAAGATGGCAATCATCGGGATACGCGGAGGACCAGAGGCACTGCCCAATCCTTTTTTTTAGATTTTAAGAATGTTGAGATTCCCTCCATCATGGTCGTGCAAGCCTCTATCTGCAGCTCCCCAGTTTATTGGTTGGATTATTTCGTTCCAACAGCATTCTCCACAATTTTCATAATGGCTGATTCTGCATTAACTGCTAAGATAAGCCCATGTTTTTTTTTTGAGGAAGGATCTGATTCATATATTAAGGAGGCTCACCACTTTTACAAACAGGCCCAGAAGAAACACGAAATTACAAAAGGCCCAGAAAAGTGCACAGAGCACCCTCAGCCACCGAGAAGAAAACGCAATCAGATCCACAGCCGCTCCCCAAACTCCTAGACGACGCCGGAGCCGCTGTACCGCTTGCCGCCGGGAAGAGGGCGCCACCACACCTTGTAGACGACCGCAGGAGCCGTCCGCCGCCGCGCGACGAAACTGAGAGGCGATGAACGCGCACGGCCACAGCTCCCTCTCCCCGCTTCCGCCCATCTTCCAGCCGACTCGCCGTCGTCGAGGACCACCACCAGCAGCACCCAAGCACCTCCAACCGCCGCTCCCCTCGCCACCAAGGCCGGCCGAAGCAGAGACGTCGAAGGAGAACACCACCACCACTACCACCAAAAGCGGATAGCGAGCATCCACCAGCTCCTCCCCTCGCCACCACGGCCGGCCGGAGAAGTGAAGACAGAGACTCGCACCCGACGGAACACCTTTACGACCTCCCCGGCTAAGAAGCCGGAACGGGGAAAGGAGGGGAAGGACCAAACCCAGCTCACCGACGCCATCGCCGCCTTCTTCGATGTCGCCGGGAGGCACACACACCTATCTATAGAACCTATATACACGCACAACGAAAACCGGAGCTCCCCCACCTCACGGTGCCTAAACGGCGACCGGCGGCGGAGGGGAGCGGCGGATCGCCAACGAGACCTCGAAACTTCGAGTCGCCCTTCTCTACTGTAGCAAGGGACACGGGGAGGAGAGACAGCACGGCAATCTATGTACAGATAAGCCCATGTGTTTGCCCTGATTTTCAACCGCACTGGCATGTTTTATTCCTTGTCTTATTGAAGCTTAAACGCCGAAGGAGAGCCCTCTGCAATAATTGAAACCGGCCATGAGACACTTGCCACTCGAGATCTGATTGGCTGACTTCTCAAGGTGTTGATCCTGGATAATTCACAACCTTGTCTACCAACTAGCAGTTGAAATTTTCTAAGCTCATTATGTTCGCATCCCCAGGCCATGCTTGGGAGTAAAGGTCGCTATCAGCACAGTTCATGCCGAGCCGTGGGCGTCCATTTCTTTGACCATGATCTTGCATTTCTTAACTCCTGCAGCTGCTTTGTTCCCCTTCAACATTCTCATTCAGTATAAATGTACCTGTCGTGACATGCATTTTTGCTTCAGCGAGCACAGGTGTGTCAAACATCCCCAGTCCTCACACCGATCACCTCCCCTCACACCCTAAGCTTATACACTACGAGAATGGAGTCTGGAGGAGTGATCGCGGAGGCGGGCTGGGACTCGCTTGGCCTGTCGTCGCAGGCCGAGGAGTCGGAGATGATGGAGCAGCTGCTTGGCACCTTCCCCTCCAGTGACCACCAGGAGTTGCCTTGGTCTGTTCATGCCTCGGATGCATACTATGCGCACTGTAACGGTAGCTCTAATGCATACAGCTCCGCTAGTAGCAACAGTGTTGGTAGCCTGATCCTCGATGTGCCGTCTGATTATGGAGGCTTCTATTTGGGGGAGTCAAATGGGCTGGACCTGAACATGGTCCAGGAGCAAGGTACGTCTCAGTTTATGGATGCCATCCTCAATCCTTCGTATGGGAATGGGGATTCAAGCTGCGAAGATCTTAGCATGAATCTGCTCGACTCCATCGACGACACTTCGAACAAGAGAAAGCGCCAGGACCAAGCGAAAGCAGCTGATCAAACAAGGGTGAGTGCTCCATGATTTTGTACAGGAGAAGTTTTTTACTTTTTAGGCCTGGTGCAAATGCTGATTTAAATTTCATGAAATGCAGGGCCGGAAATGCTCAAGGAAGGCCGACTCAAAGCGGGCAAAGAAGGCAATGCAACATGAAGGCGAGGATGACACCGTTGCTGCCACAAACGGGCAAAGCCCGAGCTGCTGCACGTTTGAAATTGACTCTCAGGAGTCTCCGGTTGCCGCTAAGCCGAAGGGCAAGGCTCAGGCTGGCCGTCAGTCGACAACCGATCCCCAGAGCCTCTATGCAAGGGTAAACTATAGATGATCCTCTGAGTTCGTTACTGAACAATGTTTTACTGCTAACTAAATCAACAGTTACTTATGGTCTTTATTGGTTGGATACAGAAAAGAAGAGAGAGGATCAATGAGAGGCTGAAGGTACTGCAGAACCTTGTCCCGAATGGAACCAAAGTAAGCATCTCAGCAACACGACTTTCATACTTTACGGAAAAAAACTTGTTCATAGTATGCAGTAACTATAAATCACAAAAAAGGGGCAACAACTCAAACAGCTACACTTGCTCTCTTCTAGGTAGATATCAGCACTATGCTTGAAGAGGCAGTCGAGTACGTGAAGTTCTTGCAGCTTCAAATCAAGGTGAGACTTTTCACAGTCAGGTTCAGTACTTCATCTATTTGGAAAGCGGTCTCTGAGTTCCTTAACGGTTTCTTTACTATTCGCAGCTCCTCAGCTCCGATGAAATGTGGATGTATGCGCCGATTGCATACAACGGGATGAACATCGGGATCGATTTGAACCTCTCTTAGCACTGATGAGACACATCTAACAGTCTCGAGTTTCTAAAAAAAAGCAGCAGATATACTAAAATACGATTTGGGTTAATAAGCTCAAAAGTGTTTATTACTAACGTGCAACAATAAACCATTCCGAGCAGTATGTCTCTCTCTGAGGCGTAAACAGAGGCCGAATGCAGTGTTCTCTAGATGCTTTTTTGTAACTTCGGTTACTAAAGGAGGGGCATGTATGGCCAGAAGAATACGCGAAAAAGATGGATACTGAATGTTGGAAGAGGCTCTGCAACTTGTGAAGACAAGGAGGGGCAACATTTTCTTTTACTCCTTCAGATGCAGCTTCACATAAGAAGTCTGTCTCGTTTTCTCTTTTTTTTTCAAGTTTGCTGTAGTAGCAAATTTGTGTCCTCACTGAAGTACAGTGTTTACCATAATATTTTGTGGTTAGCTGGAATTTGGCAGTTATCATATAACGCAATGCAAGATCGTGACTTGTTGTGGCAGTTGTCATATAACGTTCTGAGATGACTTTGTATGATCACACCCATTTTCTGCGATAAACTTTGAAACCTCGATTCTTCCAATAAAAATAAAAAAGCCTCAATTCTTGCTTTTGTCATGACAAAGCGTGGCATATATTCCCATATTCGTTTTATCGTTGCATGTTAGTGGAATACCTATATAGTTATATATGCCTTAATCATTGTTGTTTTGTTGGTATCATCAAATCATTGGTCCTGTATTATTTAGTCCGTCTGTTGGTTCGTGTTTCTTTAGTCTATCAAATCTGTCTTGTCCTTTTACCCTGTTTTCATAGGCATGACAGTCCATGCTGATTGTCTTGTAGTTGTGAATGAGTTTATAGCATATAACATAAAATATTTTAAAATAATATTATAATAAGAGAGAGCAATCCACACATCGAGGATACAATGCGGGATTATATGGATTGGATATGATATAGTATTTCCAACCGCGCTAGAACTTGTCTTACTCCATAATGTTTTTTTTTAAAACGGAGATAAAAGATTTCCATATTCCATGTATTAAAAAGAGTTTGGAAAGGGAAAAAGGAAAAGTAAAAAAGTTACATAAGATTGTTACTCTCCCAACATAATAACTCCGAAAATTTAGCGCATGAAGACTTCCATCGGCAACTTCCGATTTAACATTTGTCATGAGTACCCTTGCAGGACCGGCGTTGTTGCCGAAGACCCTTCGTCATTCCGAACCTCCCAAGCAACACATGCTGTTAGCGGGGTCGAGTCACTCTACATGTTAAGCCACCAATGCTTTATGCTCAGGACCATCGCCCATTGAGAGGTGTCAAGGCCAACAAGGCCAAGACAATCCTTCAGCATACCCCAAAGCCGAAGGGTGAATCTAAAGTGGTTGAACAGTTGGAGGGCCGTTTCTTGGTCACGTTTGCAAAGAAGACAAATGCCAGAGTTGAGCTACCCCTTTTTTTTTTAGGCGCGCGGGGTATAAAATCTATTTTGAATGGTTAGACAAGTGAACAATTGGCGGTTTTGGGGTGTCCATGCCTTCCACATGGCATGTTTCATGGAAGTAAGAGCAACCTATAAACCAGACATGTGTGGGTGTCGAGTTTGTATCGGTTTTCGGCCAGCTTCCCTCATAAACTTGTCAATTCTCTTCTTCTAAATGAAAGGCAGTGTTCTTGCCGGTTGCTCAAAAAAAAGAGAGCAAGAAAAGGGCAAGATGGTGAGCATCTTCGAGGATCTGATCGCACAGGCTGCATTTCTCATCGTGCTGCCACCCCCTCCTCTGCATACGACCCGCAGTCAAAGCCGGTCCTGGAGCAAACAACCAGATGATGAAGAAGCGAACCTTCTCCTCAGCCTTCAATCTCCACACCGTGTCCAGCTCCGGCAAAATCAGCCTACCATGGAATTGGGCCTCATACGCCGACTGGGCCGAATAAGCCTTGTTGGCCGTCAGGTTTCATGCAATGGTATCCGCCCGTTTTTGTATGCAAAATGCATCACAACAGCTAACGAAAACATCCATGTTCTCACACACATCAGTACTAGTTCAAAAGCATCACATGATGTCAAATCCACATATATATCACATGATCGGCACAAAATAACGTCCGATAGTAATTACATTAGGAGACCATACATGAGAATCACATGCTGGGTCTTCTTTTGCTTCTAGTGCTCATTACCGGACTTGGAGCACTCACCCTGCTAGACAGGCAGACGATGCCAAAACCTGAAGCCAAGACTGCAGCCACGCCGTGGCCTAAGCCTGCATCCACGCCCAGCTTTGTACACGATCCTGCAACCACGCATGGTCTGAGCCATCATCTGAGCTCGCCGAGGAGTGCTCCACAGCCGCGTCGTGACCTCCCTCCGCCGTTCCTTGGCTGCAATCCGCAGCCCCGCCTTGACCGCCATCCGCCGTGCCTAGTTCGCCGTCCGCCGCCGTGGTCGCTCCTACTCCCGCAGTCGTGCCTAGGCCACCACCTGCAGCCAAGGCGCAGGTCATGTCCGCCTCGGCTCGCCACCGCCGTCGAAACGGGGCAGCGCTCCGGGGCCGCCGCTAGAGCTCAGTTCTGGGTGGGGACAAGAAAGGGACGAGAGGAACGAGCGAGATATTTCGGTTAGGATTTTTCTTCTGTTGCTGGTTCGATAGGATAGAGACGGAAGGGTATTTTTGACCGCTCGAAAATTTTTTAACGGAACAGCGTGACAGAATGGACGACAGTGTCATAAAAGGAAAGAAATTTTAAGAAGAGGTAATATAGGGAAGAAAAATGTGTCCAGTGTCAAATAAGGAACGTGGTTTTAATGCAGTGTCATATAAGAGCAAGTACAATAGTACAACCAACAGCTGGCTATAAGAGATTGTCATGTCATCTATAGCTAACAATATAGCCAACATGCACAATAGTTAGATATAAGAATGTATTACTTTATTAAGATATGGCCCACCTCACACTCTCACAAAGTGCCTAGGAGCACGTGTTAGAGTTGACTCTTACATGAGAGCCCACTCCCATTCTATCTCCTCTTATCTCTCCTCCATGTCATCCAACAAATATTATTTTAACTCTTATAGCCCGCTTACATAAGCTTATTGTACTTGCTCTAAGGAATTTTCTCAAGTTTATATAAGATTGATGAAAAACTGTCAGCAATGAAGATCGGGAATCCAAACTGAAGTTTTATTCTCAGCTCATATTACACACACAATCTTATTTATTAAGGAGTCACACACAAATGCCACTTGTCTGCGAAACCGTCTGTGAGACTGTGATGACTCACTGATGGGTAAGTCTGCAACAGCACGAAAATATACATGTTTTGTTGATAAAGATGTAAACAAATATGGAACTATTACGTGTGGAATTAAGGCACGTCACGCCGTGCAATGTAGTGGAATCGAAGGCTGAGTATGAGTGATCACTGTGCTTGTTCACGAAGGCCAACAGTGGCAGCAGTCAAGCGCCACGCCTCGACACCCTTGCGGATGGAGTCGTCGTCTTGGTACTCGTCGCGGAAGGTGTCGAGGTTTTCATCCATGTTGACAAACGACGAGACGAGCAGCTCATATTTCCATTTCTCCACGCGAGGGAAGTCGCAGTACTTCTCCCCGAACACATCCATGCACTGCAAATTAATCCAAGTAATTAACAAACAATGCACCACGAAGTGAATCGATCGTGAGGGTTAATAATTAATCAATTGATTCAGCAGTTGTTAATTAATTGGTAGTACCATGGTGTCAAACAAGCAGAGGTCGTGGGTGTACTTCTTGGGCACGCCGGCGACCTCGCAGGCGCGGTAGCGCTCCTCCACGGACCGCATCATCTCCTCCTCCGACGGCAGCGTCCTCCTGCCGGACAGCACCTGGGCCACCCACTTCGCCTGCGCCTCGAAGAACCAAGGCGCGAACACCTTTATCGGTATGCCGATGAAGGAGAGCGACGGGGCCAGCGATGGCGGGAACACGTGCTCGAACAGCGGGCCCACGCGGTTGTCGTCGATGGTGACCGCCCCCGCCGTGTCCAGGAACGGGAACGAGTAGTGGTACCCCGTGCAGTAGATGACGGTGTCGGCGACGACGCTGGAGCCGTCGCCGAACACAACGCGCCCGTCGTCGCACAGACGCTCCAGGTGCAGCTGTACGTGCAGGCTGGTGCTGTGCTTGGCGAGCACCTTGGCGAGCCCCGGGGTGACATCCTTCATGGACTGGGCGACGAGGTGCACCTCCTTGGCCACCTTCCGTACCTCCATGGCGATGTCCCTGCCACTCTCCCCTGACCCGACCACCACCACTACCTCGCCCCGGAACGACTCCGGCGTCCTGTAAGAGTGGCTGTGCATCTGCCTCCCACTCCACGCCTCCATACCTTGGATGCTCGGCACTCTCGGCTGCGAGTAGTGGCCGTTCGCCACCACCACGGCGTCGAACACCTCATCCTTCTGCTCCTCATCCAAATCATCACATTTCCCTAGGCCTACGGATCTCACCGCCCATTGCCGCGTCGTGGGCTCCATGGCGACACGCAGGACGCGAGTGTTGAGCCTGACGGACTCCATGAGCCCGAACGCGTCGCAGAAGTCCTTGAGGTAGAGGTACACCTCGCTGTGGCCGGGAAGCGGCGTTGGTCGCGGCCGTCCTTGGGCGCGAAGGGGAAGTCGGTGAAGCCCATGTTCTCCCTGGCGCTGATGACCCGGAGGGACGCGTATATGCTGCTGTGCACCTTCACGGGCTCCTCGGCGCCCAGCAGGTCGGTGACGTCGCGGCTTGGATCGTACAGCCACTGCCCGCCCACGTCGCCGTTCTGCTCCAGCACCGTCACGTCGTGGCCTTCCCGCCGGAGCTCCCGTGCTGCCGCCAGCCCGGCCATGCCGGCGCCGATCACGCATACCTTCTTCCGTTGCAATGGCATGCTTTCGGACACCATGTTTTGGTTGATATCAATTATGCTTGGCATGCATGAGCATTCTGATATCAGTTTATACACATTCTGATATCAGTTTATACACATTCTGATACAAGTCCATCAGCTACTCCACCCAGGTGCGGAGACACAGGCCCTACAGTTCAGTGATCAGATTATTTTGTGAAAAGTTCGGATGGTGATTGCATGAGTTTTTTTTCTGAAAAGAAATTGCATGAGTTGATGTCCCCAGTTTTTCATTGGCTGACAGCTTTAGCATATAAAAAAAATTGACACGCGGTGCTCGTGGCAACCAAAAAGCATATGGTACTCGTATCTATTTGAGCTGCAAATGTGCGTTTGGTGCACTCACTCTTGGCCTTTTTCATCGTCGCCATTTTGTTAACAATATATGCCTATTGGAGTGCGAAAGGCTGTGCTTTATCAAGGAAAGCTTCTCTTTATCTTTCGCCAATGAAGTTCATATAAGTGTATAGAAAGCCTTCTTTTCACAACCATGCACAAACCAAAGTGCTGCTGAAATGTCAAATCCTACTCCACCTTGACCCCTCTCGATTATCCATGCTAGGGAATAGAGGACCGACTGTTTTCACAGCCACTACTTAGCTTGTTTTGTTGGAATTGATCTACGATTATAACAAGGGTCCGTCTAAGTCTCAGCTGACTGAGAATTAGACTAATTCTCGGTCAGCTGACGTCAACGTCGTTTTTTTTAATACTTTAGGTTCCTTTACGCTCGTTTCATTCATTGAGTGATGGCGACAAGATAGATGCAAGGTATTTTTTGGGCCTGGTTGGTTGTTTGGGCCTAGCTAGTTGTTTGGGTCTATGGGCGTTCTTTTGTTGTAACGTATGAAAAATCGATTTGACATGTGAGCACCACCGATCCGGTTCTCTAAAAATTCGAAAATCACACTTTTCTGTATCAAACAATTCTGAGGAAAAGCATAAGGTTACATATACATATTTATACCTATGCACCAAATTTCATTTAAAATTAAGTTATATTTTTGGCTACACAAAAAAGACAAATTCAAGACAAAATAGGAGATTTTTTACTATTTTATACAGCCACAAATTTGTTATTTTTCTATAGCCCGAAATAAAACGTCTTTCCAAACAAAAATTTGCACAAATATTATAGAACATGTACGTACTGACTTTCAAAAAAAAAACTCAAAATTACAATTTAAAAATATCGAAACCAGGATCACTCGTGTCCAGAGCACAAAATCCGCGCTCCAAATACTGTACTAAAAAAATACACACAAAAATATAAAATATAAAATAAAACAAAACTAGTTGAGTTTACGAGATCACAGTCGCAATGCACTTGCAACTCAATTCGATCTATCATGACCCAACTCAAAACATTCAATCACATTTTTTCTCGTTTCTAACCTGACTTGCAACTGAAAAAAATCTGAGTTGCAACCCGACTTACAACTGGAAAATTTTCATTCGCAACTAGAAAAAAGTCAGTTGCAACCCGATTTGCAGCTAAGAAAAATATCGGTTGCAACCTGACTTTTAACAGAAAAAATTCTCAGTTTCAACTCCATTTGTAACTGCAAAAAAAATTCACTTGCAAACTGACTTGCAACTGGAAAAAGACTCAGCTGCAACCTGACTTGCAACTGAAAAATTCTCAGTTGCAACGTGACTTGCGACTGATAAAAAAATACTCAGTTGTAACCCGAATTGTAGCTGGGAAAAATCTCGGTTACAACCATACTTGCAACTGAAAAAATCTCAGTTGCAAGATGACTTGCAACTAGAAAAACAAATTCAGTTGCAACCCGGCTTGCGATAGGAAAATTCTCAGTTCCAACCAGATTTGCAACTGAAAAAAAAATCAGTTGCAAGCTTACTTGCAATTGGAAAAAAATCGGTTGCAACCCGACTTGCACGTGAAAAACAAAGCGCAATTGCAACCCTGCTTGCAACTGGAAAAAAATCTCACTTGCGAGACGACTTGCAACTAGAAAAAATTTCTCAGTTGCAACTAGAAAATTCTCAGTTGCAACTGAAAGAAAAACTCAATTGCATCCCGACTTGGAACTGGGAAAATTCTCGGTACCTAAAAAACAAATCTCAGTTGCAACCCTAGTTGCAAATGAAAAAAACCTCAGTTACGAGATGACTTACAACTGAAAAAAACTCAATTTCAACCCAACTCGAGGGCCAAGAAATTTTTAATTGCAACCCCACTTGGAACTGGAAAAAAATCTCAGTTGTAACATGTAATACAACTTCCAACTAACAAAAACATCTCAGTCGCAACCTCACTTGCAACTGGAAAAAATCTCTATTACAAGCCGAATTGAAATTCGAAAAAAGTCTCAGTTGCAAGCCGACTTGAAACTGGATAAAGGTTTCAGCTGCAAGTCGACTTGCAGCTGACAAAAACATCTCAGTTACAACCCCACTTGCATCTAGAAATTTTTTAATTGCAAGCCCATTTGGAACTGGAAAAAAACTCGGCTGCAACCCCCAAGACGACTGCCAACTAACGAAAACATCTCAGTTGCAACCCACTTGCAACTGAAAAACAAAATCTCAATTACAAGCCGATTTGAAACACGAAAAAATACACAGTTGCAACCGCACTTTTTACTGGAAAAAAACTCAGTTGCAAGCCTATTTGCAATTGAAATAAAAAATCTCAGTTCCAACCCGACTTGCAACCGAATAAATGGTACATAGCAAAATCTTGTAACTACATCGCTAAAACTGAATCATGTGGTCGTACACAACAAAAGAACAACTTTCACCTCTGTATTCAAAAAACGTAAACCAACTATTGACTCGCACGAATCTTGGCGGCATAGATACGACGACCACGAAGTTGATTAAAATTTTACTAATTCTCATACAACTAAGAATCAGTAATTACAAAAAACTAATTAATAAAAACAGCGTAAAAACTAATCATGAATAAAAAATATTAAAAATGTCACACCGAAGTCTATAAAAAACATATTGGTGCATTGTTTAACAAGCAGAAATGGTCGTACACAACAAAAAAGAACAACTTTCGCCTCTGTAACAAACCAACTATTGGGTCACAAGAATCTTGGCGGCCTAGATCCGACAACCACAAATATACTTGACTAATTCTATGAATTAGTAATTAGAAAAACTAATTGATAAAAATAGAGCTAAAAACAATCATGAATAAACAATATTAAAAATGTCGCATTAAAGTCTTAAAAAACAAATCGGTGCATTGTTTAATAAGCACAAATAATAATGTAGAGACAAAATAGACACATGGGATTTACTAAGGGACATGGGAAAATAAAATGATAACAAATACAAAATAAGTACAAAAAATTCAAAATAACAAAAAACATTTTTTTTGTAAATCAACAAAAACAATAAAACAACCAATAGTTCCACCTACTGTTCAAACAGCAACACACACAAAAACCCCACACGTGCAATAAGGGCTCAGTTTTTTTTTTGAGAATTATAAGGGCCCAGCTTTGTAGACAAAAAGTAAATATAGGAAAAAGGCCCATCATGGAAGTCACGGGCTGGTAGAGAAAACAAATAAAGGCCCAGACAAATCGAACATACTTCTCTGCGCGGACAGGCTACATTAGCCGAGCGACAAATCGACTGCATGAATCTTAGCGCTCAAAATCAGATGGTTAAGTGTTGACTGAGCCCTAAGCTACTTCTCAGCTAGACCGATATAACAAACCTGATATAAAAGGGGTTCACTCCCATGTCTGTGCCATGATTGGGGGCACCAAACTCAATTCTGGTTTCGGTCCATACTACCTAATACCACCTATTTAAGTTGTGGATCACCCATTATGTTGCGAATGTATACATTGGAATAAATGTACCTAAGGGGAGCCACAGTGTGTTAAAAGCTAAATTAGCCATGTAAGTATACATGACATCGTTGCCCAAATTTGGTTGGACATGGATGGCATTGCCAAATTTCAATACATGTAGGCTCAAGTATGAAACAAATTGGATAAAATACTCTCCTGTATGTAGGGATTATGTACTAGCCAAAACATTAGATTTGGCATCAAATCATGTAGTTGCTCTAGTTCCATTTTTTCGGGATTTGACACTCTAATTTGGTATCCACATCGGACGGAGGTAGTGCAAAAAAACAAATGTCAAATTTGACACCTGACGAGGTGTACCCTCATCAATTCCCATGGTTAAGGACCTAGGGTTGAGATTACGGGGAGAGAACGTGGTAGTACTGGTAGTTTCGTCCTGACAAGCAGAGGCAAAGATTTACCCAGGTTCAGGCCCCTCGGGTGGAGGTAAAGACCCTACTTCCTGCTTGTCTGTTATTGATCGCTGGAGATTATGTGGTTACAAGGTGGCTCCGGCGAGATGACGATCTCGCAAGAGCTTTGGTGGTTCGAGTATGGCTTTCCTAGATCGGCACCCCTCCCAGCCTTTAAATAGGCTGGGTCTCGGGAGTTTGTAACCGACCTAGTTTACACATAAGGAAAGTATAAACCGACTATGTCTATGTCTAAACTTGGAAGTTACTTCATCTTGTTGGGCCTCTCGTCATGGGCTTCGAGTCGTATCTTCGCTAGTTGGGCTTTTAGTCATCACGTGCACCAGGTACCCTCACAGTAGGGTACCCGAGATGTATATCCTTGTCAGTAGCCCCCGAGTACTTGTCTGACTCGAAGAATCAGGCATGGACTCGTTCGCAAGTGCACGTCATATTCTTAGTACTATAATTGGAATTCCTGTATGAATAGCACATGTTGGCTATGTCGAGTATTTCATCGATTGTGGCTTTTGCTTATGATGATCAAGGGATAATAGCTTAGCAGGCCCAGTTCACTCGACGGATCGGGACTGGTTAACTACACATTTGGGTAACACCTTACTAGCTTTCAATCAAACTCGAGTCCCCGGACTCGAATCTGGAACAAACTGGTCAGATTCGACTAGGCCGCTGAGGTCTTACTGAGTCGATCTGCAGTATAACTTTGAATTTTACCCAACGCGTCCGTCGGGATTTTTCATCATGTCTGCTGACACGGAAAATATAAGGATTGACGTTGCTGGAACGGTCCTTAGCCCAGCTCGAAAGTTCGGCGGGTCTTACCTTTGCACTATGCGTGCAGCATCCGAGGTATTTGCGACGGACGCAACTCGGGAATGTTTCGAGTATGATTTTGCATATGAACACAGTCGATATATTCATCGACTGACACTTTGACACTTTTTATCGGGTGCGCGACAGCGCTCCCGATGGGAGTAGCCCCCGAGATTGTGCTTTATTGATTGCAATGAAGGATAATCTCAAAACCATCTTTCTCTACATTTGTTAGTCGAAGAAAACCTTTTGCCATAATTCTATCGGGTGCGCGTCAGCGCTCCCGATGGGAGTAGCCCCCGAGATTGTGCTTTATTACTTGTAATGGAGGATAATCTCAGAATCACCCAGTCATGATCATCTTTAGTCGAAGAAATTTTTGATACGCTCCCGATGGGAGTAATATGTATTTGATCGTAGAGACAGTCGAGTGACCATACACCCGACAACGAATCGAGTGATTAGTATGCTTTGGGCGAACCCGACATCTTTTCGGAACAAATTTGCTGCAATGACGTCAGGGATGACGTTTTATGGCGACTGCGCCACCTGACACGCGGTGGCGTGCGCTGTTCTGCGAGAGATGGGACGTGACACGTCTTGTGGGCCCATTGTACAGCCGTTTGGACTGGATTTGACCGTTCAGGCACGATTTCTCCGGAGCCATGATGGTAGTTCCTAGATTCCCGTGCGTAGTGGGCGGAGTGGCCGGCGACGGTTGCCCTCCGTGGCTGCCACGTGTACGGTTAGATTTGCTTATGTGCCCACGATCTCGCATCGACGGTGCGGATTCTTTTGCTTTTGAGGTTAAAAAGGGGACGGCGGCGTAAATAGTGTTTTTACTTGCCATTTGCTCTCCGCCGCCGCTACTTCTCTTCCTCCTCTCGCATCGCCATTGCCGCAGAGCAAAGCTTGTGCAACCACCACCGCGATGACGAAGCCTACCACCCGAAGGGGCAGGAGTGCTGCATCGGCGGACAGCGCCGCGGGAGCCGCTGCCAGTGGCTTGAAGAGGGAGAAGGGCGCGTGGACCAAATCCACCTGCAGCAAGAGGATGCTCACTGGCCTGCGGAACGACGGGCTGATCCCTGAGGACACCTCTCAAGTTCGCCTCCCGGTGCCGAGGTAATCCCGCGCCCAGGCCCCAATGAGCGGGTCTGCTTTGTTGATTTTGTGAACAGGGGATTCTCCTTCCCTGTTCACAACTTTCTTCGTGCACTGATGCACGTGTATGGAGTGCAATTGCACGATTTCACGCCCAATGGGCTTTTGCACATTGCGTGTTACTTCGTCCTTTGCGAGTGCTTCTTGGGCGTCGCACCCCACTTTGGTCTGTTCCGCCGCATCTTCAACGTCAAGCGCCAGCACAGCACCAAGGGACCTGGTGGTTTTGGAGTACAAGCTCGACCTGATGTCGAGTACTTCAAGATCAACTTCCTGGAGTCTGTGCAAGGATGGCGCCAGAAGTGGTTCTACATCAAGGATGTGACCATTGGCGACCAAACCTTCGGGTTGCCTTCCTTTGACGCAGACGCCCTGGTGAAGAAGAGGCCATCATGGATTGCCCAGCCGACCGGAGTCGAAGCCGAAGAGGCTGACATTCTGATGGAGAAGGTGCTGAAGCTTCAGACCACTGCTGGTCGAGAGGTCACAGGGATCCATCTGCTAGCCATTATGGCCAAGAGGCGAGTGCAGCCTCTCCGAGCCCGAGTGCATGCTTTGTGGGCATATGGTGGGGCTTCTGATCCAACCCGCTCACGCGCAGTGGAGCTATCTGATGCGGAAGCGGAGAAGTTGGTAAGGAGCCTTACCAAGCTTACCGATGAAGATCCCTGCGAGATGAACTCGCCTGTGCCTCCTTATGAGACCAGCAACCCTCTGCCAGAGGTAACAGTTGATACTACATCTCAGTTGATATGTTATGCATGTGTGATGTTGAATCCTTTGCTGTTTATGTATGCAGGGACACAAAATGTTTGAGTCAATGCCTCCCTTGCCAGAGAGCGGCCCAGTGCCAGACAATGAGCCACTCGAGGTAGATTCTGATGATGAGATGGCTTCACTCGCCACCGCACACGCCAGAAGCCGATGAGGGCGATGCTGAGGTGCAGGGCAAGCAGAAGCGGTCGCGCGACGAGGAAGACACCGCTGACTCGGAGGAAAGGAGGAAGATAGGACGGAGTCGATGACGGCGCCACTCGAGGTTCCCCGATTCGCTCGCTTCCCCCTCGACCACCGAAGAAATCGCGCCCGAGCATGGGTGTGCTTGCACCTGGTCGATTGTGCGACCTTACTGAAGAGTAAGTATCATGTGCATATGCTTTGTATGTTATGAATAATACCACCTTGTATACTTATAATGTGTGAAACAGTGTTTCCTCCGATGAGGATATGCCTCCGCCACCTACGGCGGAAAAGAGCAGCGCAGCGTCCACTGCACGGACGCTGCCACCAGAGCAGCCGCCTACCCCGGCGACTCCTGCCGCTACAGCCACAGCTACGCCACCCCAGCCGGAGGTTGCAGCAACTGAGAGTGGAGCTGCGGCTGCAGGTGTCCCTGCGTCGACTTCTTCCTTCTTGGAACACGTAAGTTTGTGCTTGCCAAAGTTTGAATCAAATGCGAAATTTTTGCCTATACTCAGTTATTGAGTTGTGAATTTGCCCATGTCGTGTACTTAGGCGTTTGTGCGAGAGTTGCTGAAGGCTGGTGCCCAGTATGTGCACAAGGAGACTGAAGCCGCCACCCTGCAGCAGCAACTCGAAGTTGCAAAGAGTGCGTATCTTTTTATGCTATCACCACTTGTTGAGGGTGATTTCTCTTGCAGCCTACTAATCATGTGCATCTGTTTTTGTAGAGGCCGCCACTGAAGCGGCAGAAAATTTGAACAACGCCACCCGTCGAGTGGCTGATCTGGAGAAGAGGCTGAAAACAGCCGAAGTTAGGGAGGAGTCGGCGATTGGTCGACTCTCTGCCGCCAGCACCAGCTTAACTGGTAAGAATTTTTGCTCTGCTCCTTAGATGTTTGAGGTTTCTGATACATGGTGCTGATTATTTTACCCTTATGCTAGGCGTGATGGATGGCCCGACTGCTACTGGCAAGCAGAGCCTTGGCACCTCACTTGATGAAAGTGTGGCTGTCTCGGAGGCCACCAGTAGCAGAGCAGGGGAGATGCTAACGCAGGCGGCGAGTGCCCTGGGTGCCCTCCATGGCAGCTTCTTCCCCGGCGAGGAGCTACCATCTTCCTTTGCAGAGCTGGTTGATCTATTCAAGCCTGAAGGGACTGCCGTTGCTGACTTCAGTCGCGAGCAAATGGTAAGTGGTGCTCAGACTACTTTTCTCATGTTGCTCGCGCACGGAGTCGAGGCAGATTTTGACGCAGCCACAAAGAAGTTTCCACGGGGTCCTGATGGCAAAACCGTCGGGCTCGGCACTTGGATGGAAGCCGCCAAAACATATGCCCAACAGCTGGTAACAACTGTTGAAGAAAGGGCAGCCAAGGTCCAGGCGAAGAAAACTTCCTCCAAGAAGTCGACGACTTAGCCAGTGACCCCTTTGTTTGACTAGGTCTAGGAATTGCGTCACTTTGCTTTTGCTATATGTAAATTATCAGACATCGTATCTGTCTTGTTATGAAACATGAACTTCAGTGATCGGGAGGCGCAGCCCCCGAGCCTTTTGTTTGAATTCTTTTATGCTTCCTTATGCATTGAATTATTCTGACTGTAGAACCGAGCTTCTAAACCATCGACTGGCCCTGTTGTGGGTGGTTCTTCGAAGTCACGAAGCGTTAATGACCAGAAAATTATGGACTTTCTTCATCAAAAGCTTTCCGAAGTTACTCGCGAGCTGAAGGAAACGCAAGATGCGTATGCTGAGTTGCAGTCGAGGTCATCCCCAACTACAGAGCGAGAAGCCTTTTTGCTTGAGGAGTTGGAGAGAGTAAATCTGCAACTCGAATGTAAGACATTTTTGAATCATCGAGATCTCTTCTTAGCAAGGTGACTCGACTGGGCGATGATGAGCCCTTTGCTTTTGCGCAGGTGTTTGTTCTGACCCAATAAAGGAGGAGGCACGAATTCAGGATCGACTCGATGGTCATGCGAGTAGCACTGATACTCCGCCCACCCCTTCTGGTCAGACAGGGAGAAGAGTGCCATTTTGGTAAGGCTTCTGGACCGTGCTTGGCGCACAGCCATTCGACTGGAGACTTGCAGGCTGGCTTTATTTCGAGTCCACGAAGCTTTGTTTCCTTTGAATGAGCAACCACAGGGCCTTGTGGCTTTGCTGAAGAAATTTCGAAAAGGCAAGGCGATCAAGAAGTTTGTGCGTGAGCAACTGATTAGCGGGGCTAACGTTGCTCTTGCCTTTGTGCGATCGCACCTTCCGCACCTTGATTTGAAAAGGATTGCGATGGGACCCGCACCCTTACCAGGTGGTGGTCCTGTGCCGATGGAGGAGCACTACCAAGAGACACGAGTGGACGCACTGGTCCTAATCCATCGTGTGCTGAAGGAGGAGGAAAAATGGACCGAACCCAAGGAAGAACCTGTTGAGTAGGTTATGTGTATGGGAAGTAACTCCAAAGTGTAAAACGCAACACTTGTGATTATTGTACATTATTTGTTTACACGTATGCAGCCCCCGAGCCTGTTGAGCGGGGTGTATGAAGCAACATGCTGTAAAATTAGGACTATCCAGCCCCCGTGTATTTTGAGTGAACTTGATAGAAATATTTTAGAGTATCAAACATAAGCTGCACAGTCCATGACTATTTATGTGCGGTTATGAATTTTTGCAATACTTGAAGCTTCACTTGATGCTTCTAGGCTCAACCCTCGAATAATTGAGTGGGTTGAGCAACTTTTGTGTTTATGTATGATTTTTATGACCCAGCCCCCGAGTATTCGAGTGCGGCTGGGGTATTATGTTGTGAACAAGCGGAAACACATGCTTTTTGAGATAGCGCAGCCCCCGAGTGCTCGGGTGAGGCTAATTTTGTGAAATCAATTTATGCGAGTAGTAAGCAGGGAGAAATATGAGGAATCATGAATTATATTCCTTTTTTGAATGTTAAGCTGCAGGCCGCCTCATTAAAAACCTTCCAGTCCCCTTAGGTACCCTGGTAAGGAAAAGAGCGCGTCTGAAACCTGCAGCTATCCGACATATGTGCCTATTACATTGTTCGACTGATCAATCTAAGCATAGAAACGGCGCAGCTGCGCA
The DNA here is from genome assembly GCA_947311845.1 of Poa pratensis. NCBI lineage: Eukaryota > Viridiplantae > Streptophyta > Magnoliopsida > Poales > Poaceae > Poa > Poa pratensis. Next base: position 131,009,868 of record CAMZMU010000041.1, on the reverse strand, counting down.
ACGTTCCAAGGATTATGCGAGAGTTCTCCTGTCTTCGAGTGCTTCAGTCTATATGCTCCACCACCAACGACCTCGGTGATGATAAAGGGTCCTTCCCATGGAGAAGCGAGTTTATGCACCTTCTTTTGCTTCAGTCGAAGTACCAGGTCGCCAACCTCGAAGGACCTGGTACGCAGTCGACGGCTGTGATAGTTGCGGAGGTCCTGCTGATAAATAGCTGTGCGTGCGAGCGCCGTGTTACGTGCTTCTTCTAGCAAGTCGACTGCGTCTTCGAGTGCCTCGTCTGCATCTTCTTCATTGTATGCTTCGACTCTTGGTGCGTTGAACCTTACGTCTGATGGCAGAATTGCCTCTGCGCCGTAGACCATGAAGAATGGAGTGAATTGCGTTGAGGTTGGGTGTTGTGCGTAGGCTCCATAGCACAGACGGAAGCTCTTCTACCCAAGCACCCGCAGCCCTTTTGAGTGGCACCAGGAGGCGCTTCTTGATTCCACTTGTTACGAGCCCATTGGCCTTTTCGACTTGGCCGTTTGATTGCGGGTGCGCCACAGATGCATAATTGAGCGTGATATCTTGCTCTTTGCAGAAGGATTTGAATTCCTCAGCCGTGAAGTTTGTACCGTTGTCAGTGATAATGCTATTTGGCACACCAAAGCGGTATATGATGGATTTTATGAAATTGACTGCTGTAGCGGCAGTCGAACTTGTGATGGGTACTGCTTCAATCCACTTGGTGAACTTGTCGACCGCCACCAGAAGGTGAGTATGCCCTCCATGGGAGGATTTTTTGAGTGGCCCAACCATATCGAGCCCCCACTGGGCGAAAGGCCAGGCCAATGGTATTGTCTTCAACGCCGATGCGGGTGCGTGCGGCTTTGTGGCGAATTTTTGGCAGCCGATGCACCTTTTGACTATGTCCTCCGCGTCTTTGAGTGCTGTGGGCCAGTAGAAGCCTGCGCGAAAGGCCTTGGCTACGAGTGATCGACTGCTGGCGTGATGCCCGCAAGTACCTGCATGAATATCACGAAGGATGGCTTGGCCATCTTCAAATGCTATGCAACGCTGGAACATACCTGATATGCTGCGTTTGTAAAGTTCACCGTTGATGACAGTGTATGCTTTAGATCGTCGAGTGACGCGTCTTGACTCTGTGAAGTCTTCGGGTACCTCGCCGCGGAGTATGTACGCGAGGAAGGGTTGAGTCCAAGTTGGCTCGATGAGGAGTACCTCGACTGGTGGGTCCTCTGTGCTAGGTGTTTTGCTCTTGGCTGGTGCGGCTGGTGCAGGAGTTGCCCGCTTCTTTTTGATTGATCTGTGTTCTATGCGCTCGAAGAAGACACCAGGTGGCACTGGTGCTTTGGTCGCACCAATGTTGGCTAACTTATCTGCTTCTTCATTGCTTTCACGCCCTATGTGCCGCAACTCGCAGCCTTCGAAGCTGCCCTCCATGATGTTGTACAAGTCACGGTAGGCGATCATGTTATCTGCGATTGCGTCACAAGCCTTCATTGTTTGCTGCACCACCAGATTCGAGTCGCCGTAGATCATCAGTCGAGTGCACCCGAGGGCTTTGGCCATCCTCATGCCATGGATCAGAGCCTCATATTCTGCTTCGTTATTGGATGGGAACTCGAATCCCATTTGCAGTATATAGCGGAGCTTGTCGCCTTTTGGTGATATGAGGATGACACCTGCGCCTGCGCCTTCGTTTTTCTTCGAGCCATCAAAGTACATAGTCCAGGAATTGGACACATCTGGTGCTCCTGGGAGCTGAGCTTCAATCCACTCGGTGTGGAAGTCGGGTAAAACTTGTGCTTTGATGGCCTTCGGGTAATCATACCTGATGTCTCTTGGTGCTAGCTCGATGAGCCATTTTGCTACTCGCCCAGTCGCATTGGGGTTTGTGAGGATGTCCCCGATCCCTGAAGTGCTGATTACGGTGATCGGGTGCTCGGAGAAGTAATGTGTCAGCTTCCTTGAGGACATGAACACGGCGTATGCCAGCTTCTGATAGTGCGGGTACCGCTGCTTTGATGTGGAGAGCACTTCACTCAAGTAATAGACTGGACGTTGTATGCTTTGGGCGTGTCCCTCCTCCCTGCGTTCGACCACTAGAACAGTGCTTACCACCCTGTTAGTTGCAGAGACATATAGGTATAGCGGCTCGCGTTCCTTTGGTGCTACGAGGATTGGAGGGCTTGTGAGGACTCGCTTGAGGTCCGTGAAGGCTGCTTCGGCTTCTGGCGTCCACTCGAACTTATCTGCTTTCTTCATCAGTCGATAGAACGGGAGTGCTTTTTCGCCTAGCTTGCTGATGAATCGACTGAGCGCTGCTACTCGACCCGCCAATTTTTGCACGTCATGGAGTTTTGAAGGCCTTTGCATCGTCAAGATGGCCTGTATTTTCTCCGGTCCGCCTCGATCCTCGAGCTGAGACTAGATACCCGAGGAGTTGCCCGGCTGGCACGCCGAACGTGCACTTCTTCGGGTTGAGCTTGATGTGGAAGCGTTTGAGGTTTGCGAATGTCTCTCGCAAGTCATCGAGTAGTGTGTTTTCCTCTCTTGTGGTGATGACGATATCATCTACATAGACCTGGACGTTTCGCCCAATTTGCTTCTTGAGGCAATCTTGCATCATGCGCTGGTATGTTGCGCCTGCGTTCTTGAGCCCGAAAGGCATTGTGGTGTAGCAGTAGACCCCGAGTGGGGTTATGAACGCCGTTTTCTCTTCGTCTTCTTCCTTCATCCTTATCTGGTGGTAACCCGAGTAGGCATCCAGGAAGGACAAGCGAGCGCACCCGGCGGTGGAGTCGACGATCTGGTCGATTCGAGGTAGTGGAAAGTGATCCTTTGGACAACACTTGTTGAGTGCTGTAAAATCTACACACATCCGAAGGATGTCTGTGTGCTTCTTCTCTACGAGTACGGGGTTGGCCACCCATTGTGATTTCTTGATCTCTCTGATGAATCCTGCTGCGAGTAGCCTGTCGACTTCGGCTTCGACTGCTTCTTTTTGGGCCGGATATGCGGCGCATTGTTTGCTTGACTGGTTTAGCATCTGGAAGTAGCTGGAGAGAGTGCTCGGCGAATTCCCTGGGAATACCTGGCATGTCTGCTGGACACCATGCAAATATATCCCAGTTCTCACGGAGGAATTCGACGAGCGCGCTTTCCTATGCGATAGGCAGACTCGACGAGACATTGACTGTCTTGGTCGGGTCAGTCGGGTGCACCTGATGCGATTTGTGTCATTGGTGGCATTGAATGCTCTGTCGACTGCCACCTTTTTGTGCTCTGGCATAAGTGTTCGATCGTTGGAGACCGCTAGATCAGCGAGTGTTGCTTCCATGCCAAACATCTCAGAGATTTTGCTGAATTCTCGATCACAAGAGTCAGACTTTTGGAAGTTCCCCTTAACTGTGATTACTCCTTTTGGTCCAGGCATCTTCAGCTGGAGGTATGCGTAATGTGGCACCGCCATGAATCGAGCGAACGTCGGGCGTCCAAGTATAGCATGGTATTGTGACTTCCAGTCGACCACTTCGAACTCAATCGACTCTGTCCTGAAGTGGTGCTTGTCCCCAACGTTACGTCGAGTTGTATGGTGCCCTCTGGGCTTATTGCTTTCCCTGGAACGATACCGTGGAAGGTATTTGAGGATCTTGGCAGGTTTTCGACTGACCTATTCATTTTGCGGAGCGTATCTGCGAAGATGATGTTTATGCCGCTCCCCCATCCATGAAGACCTTGGACATAGCGTAGCCTCCAATTTGCGCGTCGAGTACCAGAGCGGAGTGCCCTGGGCGAACAACCGATGGAGGGTGGTCCTCTTTGCTGAAGCTTATTATAGTTTCGGCTCCTTTCAAATATTCTGTTACCGCAGGGGTGACATGACCGCCATGTTTACTTGTCGAGTGCGAAGTTTTTGCTCCCTGTTGGAAGGTCGACCTTTCTGTATCATGTACATCTGCCCTTGGGGTGGAGGGTACTGCGTCGTCTACCCGCGGTATGTGCTGTATGGCACCCGCGAGGTTTCCGCCTGGAGCAGGCTGTGGTGGTGGAGGTGGTGCCATCAGAACAGGCACGTTGTTTGGCTGAGGCACGGGTGCAGGTGCTTGTGCGGCTGCTGCCTTTCTGCGATTTACGTAATCAGTCGCCATTTGGTCGAACTCCCTGCAGTTTCTCATCGAGTGGTTGGATCGCAGTTTTCCGTCGTCCCCCTTGTACAGGTGGAATCTGCAATCAGCGTCCATCTTTTCTTCGAATGATCGCTCAGATTGTGCCCGTGACTTGCGCCAGTCCTTCCTCTTGTAGCTATCACTGCGTTGGCCGCGATCTCGGCTGTCTCGACGGTCGTCTCGACTGTCCCGTCGATCTTCGCGACTGTCCCGTCGATCTTCTGATCGCTGGTCGCTTCTGTCCTGGTCATTGCGTGGTGTAGAGAATCCAGCCGCCATGAATTCGGGTCTATCGTCGTCGTAATGACGTTTTGAACGCTTGCGCCTTCGATCATCCCTGTATGAGTCTCTGCGGCTTCGACTGCCGCTTTCATGATTGTCACGGGGTGAGGACCCGCATGTTGTGCGCGCCATATCTTCTCCATCTGCCCACTCAGTCGCGGTCATCAAGAGGTTAGCCACAGAGGTTGGCTTTTTGCGACCGAGTGCTTCTTTGAGGTCATGCCTGGCGAGTCCCATTATGAAGGCATCCATGGCCATGTCTTATGATATTACTCCGACTGAGTTGCGTATCTCAGTCCATCGTCTAATGTATGACCTCATGATGCGGGTTGGTCCCGATTTTCACGGATTTGTACGGAGGGAAGGATGAACACGAAGAACACGCGAAGAACGAAGAACACAAAAAAGGGAAATCAAACACACAAGGGTAAATAGCAAGTAGCAACCCGGCAAGACTCGATTGGTAACAAATCCCCGAGGGCAGCCCCCAATCCTCCTCTCCCAAGCACACCTTACTATTAGGATTGTTTGTCCAATTGGTCAATCCAACCAATCCAACCTAGCCAACTAAAGATGGAAGATTAGCAAGTAATCGCAACTACAAGCGGAGCCTTGGTATCACGCAGGGATCTTCTCCTCAAGAGGAGGCCTTGGTTCATCTCCACATGTGGAGGTCTTGATTCATCTCCATAGGAGGAAAGAGACACTTTGAGAAGAAGGAGCAAGGCTCTACTTTAGTTCCCAAATCATAGTCTAACCCTAGATCTAGTCCAAGGAGTGCTATTTATAGTCTAGATCCAAAACGAGGCGAAAGGATAAGGTTACACGGGTCCTGTCCCGAACTCATGCCCGCACTGGCGGTAGTACCGCTGGGTTAGCCGGTGGTACCGCTGGTGCGGGCATGCGTCGCTGCTCCCCACGTCGCCTGTACCAGTTGGTACCGCTACTGGTGCCGCTGGCGGTACCGGACGTCGCGTCTGAAGCGCCGTTTTGGCGGTAGCTGGGGCGGTAGCACCGCCGACGTGGGGTTCGCCCGTCCCACGTCCCCGGTACCGACCGGTACCGCTGCCGGTGCCACTGGAGGTACCGCCGGCGTGGGTTGAGGCCTTGCTGACTGGGCCAGGGGCGGTAGTACCGCTTAACCCGGCGGTAGTACCGCCTCCTGGGGTTTCTTCTTCCTTCTTGTCTTCTTCTTCCTCATCATCTTGGCTCGATCCTTGTCCATCTTCCGCGCTTCTTGGGAGTCTTCATAGGGGTCATGCCTGAGTATGCACAAGGTATCGGAATGAAGTAGCAAGCCATTCAAAGGAGTATCGAGATCACACATGGATAGGAGCGAGTTCACCTTATCATGAAGTGCCTTGACTCTTACTCTTGTCATTGGGCCACTTGTTGTAGGAGACGTAGGTCGGGCTACATCACCTCAGCCTTTCGTCTGATCGTTGCACGTAGGCCCGCAGTTCCTCGAACGTTTTTGGGCGCTCACACAGAGGCTCGAAGTTTTTGATGAAGTCATCGCGGAAGTGATCCCACGAGTCGTACTTTGATGCAGGTAGGGCCTTGAGCCAGTCGCGGGCTATGCCTTCGAGCATCAGTCGTATGTACTGCATGGCTGTGGTGTTCGTGCCTCGCTGGCATGCGACAGCCAGCCTGTAATCTTCCAGCCACCCGGAAGGTTCCTGTCAACCCGTGTACTTGGGCTGTTCAGATGTGAGTTTGTACCCTTTGGGCATCCGTGTCTCGCGGACGCGTCGAGTGAAGCACGGAGCTCCATGTGGCTCAGGCTCTCGATCGGAGTATAAGTCGCTAATGTATGATCTGCGTGACTTGCTCCTGGACCTGCGCCTTCGCGAGCCGCTTCTTTCCTTCGAGTGGTGGCGACGACCACTGTGATTATGCTCTTCCCGAGGCGCGTCGACTAGGGCACGATCTCGACTCCCACCTGGAGTTCTTGGAACTTGGCGTATGGCCTTTGCAGTTAAGGCGAGTGATTTGATCTGTTGGCGGTGTAGTTTTGCATTGGGGTCATCCGCTGGGGGCTTGATTGCCTCCACGTATGCTGCAGCGGTGTAGAGAGCACCTGCTGCTGTTTTGGGCACCGGCAGTCCTTCCTCGTCGTATGTCATGAAGGAGTTGCCTATGTTGCGGGTGAGTGCCGCCTTCTCGCCTGGCGAGAGGTGTGACAACCTTGATCTGGGTCTTGTGTCTGCTCGCCCGGTGGAGCTCAAGGAGAGCTGTCTTCTGCGCGCACTCGACAAGCTAGCCTTCTTTTTGCGTTCTTCGAGTGTGGCTCTTATCTGCTTCTGTCGAAGTGACTCCTGCCAGTTGAAGTACTGGAAGGTCAACATCTCTTCTTGTGTTGCGTCTGCTGGCATCATTGTGCACTCGTTGATAACTTTATCTGCTTTTGCTGCCATCTCAGCAGTGATTGTGAGGGTTGTGGCTCCGTCCGGCATAGTGACTGTGCACGGGAATTCTGTAGGCCTGCGGCTGGTCGCAGTGTTTGATGTTTCTGCTGCGATGGGAACGTAGACCTGCTGGGGTATGACCCGAGGGTATGTGTGTATGCTTTCGAGTCCTGTCATGGACTCGACATCTTCATCGAGGCTCATTGTAATATCCCAGCATTTAGGAGTTAACGAAGGGTAGAAATAGTAATGTGTGCATCTGTATGCATGCATTTGAAAATCCTGAATAAATTTTTCGCAAATTAAAACTCTAAGTGATCAGAGTTCATTCATCTTAATGAATTAGGTTTAGTTCATCTTAGGTGAATGTAAATAAATTTCGACATAACTTCTAAGTAATTTATTGGTTGTGGGAAATTTTGAATCAAACTTGAATTTTCAAATAATTTAAATTTGTAAAGTAATTCAAATTAAAACAATTAAGTAACAAAAACAATAACTAAGTAAATGAGTTTAGAGATGTTTGAATAATTCAAATCTTTTAAATAAATATTACAACTTATTGAATTCTTACAAAGACAAACAAATAACTTTATTGAAAAAGTACAATAATACATTGTCATTACAAGTATATTACAACAAATTGAATTACAAAAAGGAATATTACAATTATTTCTAAAACTACAAAATCTTGTATCTTCTTCTTCATTTGATTTCAGCTTTATAATTGTTTCCTACAAAACAAAAAGAAAAGAAAAAGACAGAAACTAAAAAGAGGGGTTAGGGGTTAGTATGACTCTCAGTCTAGCAATAAGATGTATTGCTATTTGCATCATCGAGTTTAATTAGGCGACTAAGTATAGTATCTGTTCTTAATCCACAAACTTTAGCCTCAGCATAACATCATTAGCCTAAATCCACTTGGCAGTCAGAAATAAACCACACATGTAGGATAATATCAAACCAGCCGAAGCTCCAGGTTAACAGAACCTGGGAGCCAAGCAAGCAAGCAGCACAATCACTTCCCACATACCTGTGCTGTCACCAGCACAGTGAACACAAGCCTGGGGAGGATAAGAGCAAGAGATAGCCGTAGCAAGCAAGGAAAACCCATCTTTTCACTCACAACAGCACCAACTCGAGTTCTTCACTGTTTTGAACTCAGTTCATCACAAAATCATACGCCATCATTTAATCCACCACACAATCCTTGCCAAAAGCAAGAGCAAGATGGAGTAGAAGCTCAAGACCAAGCACGAGCAAGGTGAAAAGACCAGGAACAAGAAGGAAACCATCTGGAGCTGGAGGAGCAGGCCAGCAAGGAGAAGAGCACCAGGAACTGCTGATCAAGCAAGCAGCAGAACCACAAGAACCACAAGCACCACAGCCACATCATCACCACACCTGACAAGAGGTTGATTCTCTACTTCTCTAGCAAAATGAACTGCTAGTTATATATGGAGTAGGGCGGTGTTTTCCCTCAGATAAGCATAGAGCTGCTATGCTAAAATCATCACAGGAAATTAATAGTACAAGCAAGCATCTGTTCTTATAAAGAAGAAAGCCTCAGCCTATGCCAGTACATGTTGCTGGACACAAATCCATTAAGGAAAAGCATCTCAAACACAAATCACATACTAGCCATTTGTTCACAACAAGAGCACAGGAAAGCATAAAAAGATTTCAAGAGCTAAGTTTAACTAGCTAGCTTCTGTGTAACTCAAAAGAGGCATCACAGCATGCTTAGCTAAAATTATTTAGCTACAGAAATCTACTTTACACTTGATTTTAACAGAGGCACATCTCTGAACTTAATGGTTCAGAGAAGCACACACATGTTATTTTGCTTTGGGCAAATAACTGTAGATTAGCAAAAGACAGCACCAGTGATCATAGCCACAACCACAAGTTAGAGCATCTCAATCCAATATTTCAGAAGCATTTGAACACATCCTGTGTTCATCGCAGGAACAGCAGCCCAAACAATCACCTAATCATAGAAAACCTAGAATTATTACTAGAGATCTAGTATCACAGAGCATGGCTGTAGGCCAGGGGAGAGATGTAGAGAGGAGAGGAGCATACCAAACGCCCTGGCGCATCTATGGCGGCATGGTGGGGCAGTGCTCACGCGGCCACCATAGCTCAAACCTGGGGAAGACTTCCCCGTGCAGCAAACAACCACCAGGCACGAGGAGCATCAGTGGCGCTGCCACTCATGCCCAACACATCACCACCAAGCCAAGGCTCGAACCCATCAGGGAGGCGAAACCCTAGGTTCGGGAGAGTAGGAGCACGGCCACCCATGGGCGTGCGCGTCGAATCGACATGGAGGGGAAGGCGGAGAATCGAGCGGCGTGTCGATTGCACCCGAGCACAACGGCGGAGACTGCCGGAATCGGCTGGAATCGCTCGGCGACGGTGGAGGCGAAAGGGGAATCGAGAGAGAGCACGAGAGCAAGAACAGGGAAGAGAGAGAAGTGAGCGGGGAGTGGCTCAGTCGTGTTGACCGACCCGATCCAGTACTAGGGTTGGGTTCAACCCTGTTGACCTGGGGCAGTTTGGTAAATTCACAAATAAAAATTAATTAGAAAATTCTAAAAATTATTTAATCAATATAACTAGAAATGTAATATTTTAAAATAGTTAAAAATACCTAGTATAATTCTAAAGAATCTAAATATATTGTTAAGCAATATTAAGTATTTTATCTTGATTTATAATAATAGCACCAAATTATAAAAATACAAACAATACATTAAAATGTTAAGAAAAAAATAAAATCTATCTATCTATATCATTTGGATGTGTGATCAATTACAATTAAATCAATTTAAAATTGAAACAACAATTTACTTATCATTTTAAACATGGAGTTAATTTGAAATGCTATTTTGGCTGCATTTCCAATTTCATTTAAAAATGCTTCACATGTCTAAATTTCAAATTTGAAAATATGTTATAATCATTTCATGTCCTACATTGTGTGCATTAAATGGTTAATTAAAATGATATTTTTCATAGGGAAAATAGTTATAAAAGGATATTTACATAATCTAAAATTGAAATCTTTACTTAATAAAATTTGATCACTTATTATTACTATCTTTAATAATTAGTTTAAATTTCTATTTCTTCATTTAAAACAAAATTATGAAACTAAAATTTTGAAACATAAAATGTTGTTACTTTACTTATTTCCATTTGTGATACCTAAATAAAAGATGAACTTATGGGTAATTGCTCTTCATACATGAAAATACTCATCAAATAAATAAAAGTGAAACACACTTAAGTCTGGAAGAAATAAGATTCTAAAACAACCAAGTGAATCATATCAAATTCCAAAATCTTAAACATTCACTAATCTCAACTCATTAACAACTTAAGTACCAAAACATCACCTTTAAAACAAACTTAAGTGAAGTTAATACGATGTTATCGAAGTATCATTTTAAAATGAAGCTTACCTAGTTAAGCTTGGGTATGATTGGGGGTATTTTGCGATGCATTTCATTACTATGCATAAGAGCATCTTGCCAGAGTTTTCTGTAGTCCTTATCAGGATTATGTTGCCTTTTTCAGAACTCGGGGTTTTACCGCAAACCCTAGAACCCGAAGGGTTTGAACTGCTATTCCTATCCAAGGCAAGTTCACTCTTGCTCATGTCCTACTTGATTATGTTTATCAAAGTAAATGCAAAATACTATGGTTTATCATTGCATGAAAAAGTAAAACCTATTTTCGAATGATGTGAATTGCTATATATACATATTGTTGGCTGGCAGATGGAACCATGGTATGATGTGGTTGGTGGAGGTTCCATTTGCATGGGAAAGTATTACCTAGGACTTAATAACCAATGTCGTCAGTGTTCTTGCGCCGTATATGAAGCGTTAACCATGAGACTTGGAATGGGACGGGAAAGTCATCTGTGATCTTCTCCCTTTCGCATGTCAACGGGCAGCCAGAGCCGTACGCTATAGGTATTGCGAGACTACATGCACATGGGTGGGACCCCTTAATGCCCACGGACTCTGGTGCCTATGATGGTCTGCAAGGGGATGCCTAGGTATCTACCGTGAGGGGTAGAGCCAGGGGTGATTCTGCTATGCATGAATTGGTCTGCAAGAGGATGCCTAGGTACGTACCGTGAGGGGTAGTGTATCAGGGGTGATTCTGCTATGCATGAATTGGGTGGGCATGCGGGGTTGTTGGAGAAGCACGGCGAATGGATTGGATCAACAATCGGGCCCCACACCATAGGAAGTGTGGACAGGAAAGTACGCCTGGTTGTGCAACATGATGTTGGTCTCTTATGGGTAAAGTAACGCACCTCTGCAGAGTGTAAAAATGTGACATGTTACTCCCCGTTCCAGGAAGGAACGACGAACGCTGCAGGAAAGGAGGCTCCTCAAGGCCCTAGCACCTGTGAATGGATGACGGGCATAGTTTTCTGAAGATAAAATGAATCTTTTCCTAAAAATGTTTTACAAAGATATGCATGTTCATCCATGACCTTTTGGTATGGATGGTAGCTAGTGCATAAAACACCTTATTCCTGTTAAATGAACTTGCTGAGTAACGCTCGTGTTGCTCACTCTTTCCTCCATTGACCCCCTGCTTAGATTACTGGAGACAGCAGAGGAAGGACAGGAATCCATAGCAATATAGGTGAGATCTTCAACAAGGAGTCAAAGCAACCTGGTGGAGCTTGAAGGAGTCAACCTATACTTTGCCAACGGATGAGTGACGACAACAATGTCTATGGAGAAAACAATGATTATTTGGAAGGAGGAGCACAACTCTAGACACGGAAATTCCAGATGGCTAGATTAGGGCTATGACAACAACAGTAGTGGATCAGAAGTTAGAGGTAGAGCTGATATTCAGCTTAGTACTACGACTTGGATCTTTTTGAGAGTTTCATTTGCACGAGACCTATTTCTGTATGTAAAGGAGGTTCTCGAGATTTTGCACTGAATAGTGTTGTAATCCTATAGTGTTACCTTGGACCGACTATGTTTCTGTTGTACTACTCTGAAGGATGTAATATTTACGGAATGGTCCTTCCGTGAGTATTATGTCATCGACTTGTACACTACAACATGCAGTGGTGTGCTGGGTCACTACACTCATGTCTGAGTCCGTATGTTCATCGAGTGGTCGTCTGGACGGATCTCGCAGTCGATGCCTTCATCGCCTATGCTCATCTCGGCGTCGGCGAGGTTGTTATGAATCTCGAAGTCGAGGTTGTTGTTGGCGCAGATCTCGGAGTCGACGTGGTTGTCGATATGAGTTTCGAGATCGTCGAAGTCGCTAGGTGAGATCCCGCAGTCGAAACTATCCTCGAGTGGGAGATCCAGCTCGACATCGTTTGTGCGGTATGCTGATTCGGCCTCCTCGCCCTGGAGCTCTTCAATGAGCTCGCGCATCTCTCGTGTGGACATGGTTGTTACAGACGAACAAGCTTGGAGGGTCGACGATGGTATGGACACAGTTGAGGGATCCGCAGTCGAAGTAGCCGCAACCGATGGAGCCTCGGGTGCGGAAGTCGCGAGTTGGCGTGGATCTGTCAAGTCCTGCACACCAAGCTTGTTGACGAAAAAATTGAACGAACCAACGGTTAAACCCAAACTTGACTCGAGGTCAGAGAAGGCCTCCTGGAATCCTGGCGAGTGTGGCTCGAAATCCATCAGAGGATCCGATGCGCTTTTTGCAGGTGAAACTGACGTGTTGCCGTTTGTCGAGTGAGCCGGCGAGTTGCCGTGTGCCGCCTGAGTCAGCGAGTTCTGGTTTGTCGATGCAGCCGGCGAGTTGTCGTTTGTAGATCCGATCGGCGAGTCACCGTTTTCCGATGGAACCGAAGAAACCGCGAGTCCAGCACTATTCTTTCCCACAGACGGCGCCAATTGACGAGGTGTACCCTCATCAATTCCATGGTTAAGGATCTAGGGTTGAGATTATGGGAAGAGAACGTGTTAGTACTGGTAGTTTCGTCGGCTGACAAGCAGAGACAAAGATTTACCCAGGTTCAGCCCCTCGGGTGGAGATAAAGACCCTACTTCCTGCTTGTCTGTTATTGATCGCTGGAGATTATGTGGTTACAAGGTGGCTCCGGCGAGATGACGATCTCGCAAGAGTTTTGGTGGTTCGAGTATGGCTTTTTTCCTAGATCGGCACCCCTCCCAGCCTTTAAATAGGCTGGGTCTCGGGAGTTTGTAACCGACCTAGTTTACACATAAGGAAAGTATAAACCGACTATGTCTATGTCTAATCTTGGAAGTTACTTCATCTTGTTGGGCCTCTCGTCATGGGCTTCGAGTCGTATCTTCGCTAGTTGGGCTTTTAGTCATCACGTGCACCAGGTACCCTCACAGTAGGGTACCTGAGATGTATATCCTTGTCAACACCCCAATTTGACACACACTGTGGGTGATCTAAACGCTAATAACCGATTCTAAAGAAGTGCTAAGCCAGTAAAAGGCTTTCTCCGCCGCCAGCCACCAGGAGGTTAGTGCCGGTAGCGCCCCTACCTCACCTTCTTCTCCAAACCTTTCAGCATGCCTGCATGGAGCATGCAGGGTCCTCGTTTTCGCCTCCAATGGCCATGATGGCCATATCAGGTACACACAGTCTGACCTAAAGTTGGTGCCCTAATGACTAGATTTAGATCCTAATGATGTTGTTCGTACAGAAATACTACTAACATGTTTTTTGTTTCCTAATCCTAGGTCGCCTGGAACTGGCTAGTTGCATTCTTCAGAAATTGAGTTAGCCATAAAAACATGTCAGAGGACTTAGTTGTAAACAAACCCAAGGATATCTCACTCACCGCAAAGTCCAATCCAAAATATAATATTCCATTAAAAAACCAGGAAGATTAGGCGCAGGGCACGCCGCGTCCGTGTGATTGTATTGAACGCGCACACTGTAAAGCGAAGAAAACAACAGCAAAAACCACAAGATCCCAAACTAAGAGCATGTCAATCCAAATTGTACAAAGAAATATAGAAAAAAGACGAACCAAAAGAAGAACAGATAAGCCAGAAGCAACTAAATTGGACGTAGAAAGAAGAAAGAAGATGAGCTAAAAACCTGATTGCAAGGAAGACAAAGGAACAACACGAAGGCTGCGTTGTACACACCGAAGGCTCCAAAGGAGAACGCCCGAAGGAAATGGGAGGAAAAGGTGACCTAATCGAGACGGCAAAGTGGTGAAAGGACACGTAATAAAAAGAGCTACATACAAGCCAGGATGGGGCTGGCGTAGAGGCGCTGGGGTAAGCTGACCCAGTGGAACTAGCAATCTCTTCACTAAATGGCACAACTACCGTCTATTTAAGCAATATGACCCAGTAGAATAGTGATACCATAGTATAGCTGACACCGTTGAGATTATTTTCTAGCTTCGTCCCTGCATACAAGGCAACCCACAATATGAAGGGAATCGGGTGACCGGAACGAATGGAGGGCAAAGAAAATTAAACACCACATAGAAAATGGGAGCAAACAAAGGAAAACAATTGTGGGAAAAAAAATCACTGCTACGACGGAGTTAAAGTCCCAAAAGAAACAATTGCGTCTGCGGTGCCACCTAGAGGAAAAACTGCCACGCGTAAAACAATTGACAACTAAACCGAAGCGCATAAACAGTAGCCTGGATCGCTAAGAAAGCAAGAATCGTAACTACTTTAATGTTGGGTATTATTATATAGACCGTGTATAACATGAGACACATCACACGGGTTTGGGTAGAGTTGGCCGTGTGCATAATGTGTCTTGCTAGCATTGCACACGGGTAAGATTCCCATACATCGTTGAAGAGTAGGACTAGCAAAAGGCCGACTTTTCGAAGAGCCATGTAGGTGCAGTGGGGAAGATTTAAGGGCTAACATGTGACTCACATAAATCATCCTGCGTAAGAAGATGTGTTTGTTTGGTTTTCTGCTGCTTTTTGTTTTCTTTTTAGTAAGTAGAAACCAGTGGCGGACCCAGAAATATACTAAAGCCTGGGCAAACTGTTAATATAAAGGCTAAATACGCTCTTCTTTTGGACAAATACAATGGAAATACGTGGTGCTGGCCGGCCGGAAGCCCGGCAGCTGCCCGGGCGGCCGGGACGCTGGATCCGCCACTGGTAGAAACTACCATGAAGTACAAGCAAAGTTCTCCCATGAAGTATATATACAACACGCTATATGTACATGGAATACACTTCACATAGTACACACAAAAAACACGGTACACCACACAAAGTACATGATGTACTTCATAGTGCAATGTTTTTTCTTTGAGATCATCCATAGTGCAAGGTAAGTGTACTTTGCGGTGTGTATGTGTACAATAACAAGATGAAATGCACATTTACTAAAAATCGAAGTACTCGACGATATACAAAGTACAAGTATACTAGTTCTAAAGTAAATGAAGTAAAAAAAAGGTTCGTCAGAAACTATCAACATGAAATCAAATTCTAGAGATTCAGTGGCCAAAACGGTTCGTAACTAAGATGAGCGATTTAAAAAATATATCATTTGATAGTTGTAATCACCAAAAGAAAGCACAACATCCCACACTTCACACATCGAAAGAGAAATCCCAATAGAAATCTCCCATGATGATATTTGTTAAAGATGTTACGCGATCAGTTGTCGGACAACAAAAATAAACACAAACGGAGACTTTTTCTACATAATTAAAATTTCAACCGGTGTGTCGATATAGCCGGCCATATTATCCCTACTCACCTATGAAACGGACACATCAAGTTGGCAAACTTTTCCCAAATGCGTGTTTTTGTGGCGGATGGAAAATGAAAGCGTGATCCCTCCCGCGCGCTACCGAAGGAAAGTGTTTTGCTGTCATTTTCACCACTGGTTCTCACGTACCTAGCCAACCCACACCCACGTGACATGCATTAATTACATCCGTTTTTCTTCAAAAAAGATATAAATTTCAAACCGTGCGTCGGAATTACGATGTATTTTCACTTTTGAAATCCTCGCGACAAGATCTTCAGAATTAAATCACACTTGACTATGTTTCGACGATTTTTTTTAAGAATCAACTTTGGTGTGCGACACATCAACTTTATTGTACGACGAAGCAAATTTGGAGCGCGGCAAAAAAACTAAATTCGCAATAACGGTATGCAACTTTGTTACATTAGTAGGCGGCTTCGCAACAATAAAAGCAACGTAACATCTTCGTTCCTTCATACTCCCTCCGTTTTTAAATGTAAGATGTTTTAGTTGTTTCACATGGTGTCTAGATGCATACTAAAATGAGTGATATACACACTAAAACGTGTCTAGATATATTTGTATACATGCGAATATGGACAAATGCTAAAACATCTTATATTTAGAAACGGAGGGAGTAACAAGCAGTACGAAAACTTCATCACAACAGGAAAGCAACTTATCAAAAAAGGTAGACAACTTCGTAGCAGCGGGTATGCAACTTTTCAACGATAGTATGCAACTTCACAATAGATGATATGCAACTTTATATTAAAACATCAATATGCAACTTCACAACATCGGGTATGCAATTTTGCAATAGAAGTATGCAACTTCACAACAGAGGGTATGCAATTTTGCAACAGCAATATACATCTTTACAACGACGGGTATACAACATTTCAACTTTAGTGCAGGGCGAAGCAAATTTGCGACAAAGGGTGCAGCATACGGTACATAAGTTGTTGCAAGAGGCATTGAAGGTTCTACTAAAATCACTTTGTTATTGATCGTGTTGAAGTTGCTGCTAAATGAACATGGGTTGTTGTGGAAGGTGATGAATTTGATGATAAAATAAATATGTTGTACTGGATGGTGTTATAGTTGCACTAGATTATCCCGAGGTTGCTATTAAAGGAAGTGAAGTTCGTGGAGGCCAGTGTTGCTGCTAGAGATGTTGGTTGTTGCTTTGCTACAAAGATTGCAACAGAGGGTATATAAGTTGCTTCTGGAGGCAGTGAAGTTGTTTCTAAAAGTCACATTGGTTGTTGGATATACCGGTGTTGTTGGTTGGTTGGTCCCTACCTCTACAACTTTGCAACAAGAGTTGTGGCAGAGGGTAGATAAGTTGATGCGGGAGTCATTTTTGTTGCTAGATGTTCCAGTGTTGTTGGTTAGTTTCTCTGTACCCCTTGGCAGTTTTGATTCAAAAGTTGCAGCAGAGAGTACATACGTTGCAACAGAGGTCACATAAGCTGCAACAACACTGAACTTGTTGATGAAGTCACTTTTTTTGGTGCAGGTGCTAGTGTTGTTGGTTAGTTGCTCCCTACCCCTCAAAGCTAGAATTGTTGCTAGAGATACTAGTGATGTTGGTTGTTACTCCCTGCCCATGAGAATTTTGCGACAAAGGTTGCATTAGAGAGTATATAAGTTGCTGCTAAGGAAAATGAAGTTGTTCCATAAGCCGATGTTTTTGCTGGAGATGAATGTGTGCTATTGGTTGGTATTCTCTGTTCATGACAAATTTGCGACAAGAGTTGCAGCAGACGACATATAAGTTGCTTACATTTGTACAAAAGGTGCTTTTCAAAAATATTTCTCAAAACATATATAAATGGGATTGAGGTTTAAAGATCTCGACGCAAGAGGCCCAACAGTGAAACGGGTTATAATTCTGACGTTTAGTTAAAAAATATAGCAATTTTAATGCATTTTGAATTGAAAATAAAGTGTCTTCATGCATCAGTCTCACATGTAGAAAGATTCCATGCGTCTGACAAACCAGTCCGGGAGCACGCGAAATTGGATCCCCAACAGGGCAGCTTCAGCGCGTCACAACGTCAACACATGCCATCGGCTCAGGTAAATCTGGGAACGGTTTTTGTTTAACCGGATGTTTCGGGTCGGTTCCCCCACCTGTGTTGTTTAGTTCAATTATTAACGGGTTGAATATAACTGCAGGTTTGGTTTAGTTCGGTTTCCTGTAGTAAATAATTGAGGATGGTTAGGTATGGGTTTTAATGGTTCAGTTCGAAACATGTTTGACCCGGTAAAGCTGAGAATGGTTTGTAAACTGCACTTTACCTTAACCATACCCGCACGGATAAATTGGGAACCCAACCTCAACTAAAGCCATATGACCATTCCAACAGCTCAACTAAAACCAACCTTTTCGATCCCTCCACCCAAACTGAACTAACCCGACGACGAAACTGTGGGTTGAACCTGTTTGCTGACATTAGTTTTTTTTAGTACAATTTGCTGACATTAGTTGAGAACCCGACTGCGACACGTGCTTCTCATGTGGGCCGGCCCACCCACTCTCTCTTTCTCCACCTTATCTTCTCCAACCCACCATACGCCTACCTCTTTACCCGCCTTCTTCTTTTCTTCATCGCCATGACCACCGAGAAACCCAGCAAAAAGGAGATGAAATCTCGCCGGAGTCTGGGCCGACGCGGCTGTCCGCGGCGACACCGAGCCTAGACCAAGATGGAGGCAGGGCCGACATGGCTGACCGCCGCCCCTCTATTGCCGGCCGCCTGGTCGCAAGCCAAACCAGGTCGCCAGAGCACACTAGCCTCGGCGGCGGATGTGCCGCATCATCGACGTCCACTGTTAGTAGTCGTGCAGCCCGACCTTGCCGCTGTGGCGCTGTCGGTGCTGTCATAGAGGCGGGACCAGCGAGCCGTGAGCACCTGCGCTGCACAGCGGGCAGAGGAGGGCAACAATGAACCAATCTCACCACCGGGTGTGACCTATGGGTAAGTACGGCCGTATAGTGTAATAACTGTCCTCACCCCTCCCTCACCGGACCAGGGTAAATCTTGTCGTAGTAGAGCTTGATGTAGTAGACAGACAGGAAATCGTCGTGCTAAGGCCTCGAGGGACCAGCGCACCAGAGCAGTAATTATCGCCAATGATGACAATCGTAAATCAGAAGAGCCAGACCTGCAACCACACGGACGGACACGAAAACGGACTGGTTCCGAGAAGATCCGCCGGACACACACCTCCACGCGCCCTCCGCTAACGCTAGACACACCAACAGAGCGAGGATAGGACAAGAAAGACCTTATTCTAACTTCAAGATGTAGTCGTCGCCTCAGCATCTAAAAAAAATACACTGAAAAAACCTAAATAAGCGACGGGAACCCCCCGTCAACGAGAGGCCGTGATCCGCCATACCCCGAAGCCCCAAGGCCACCGGAGGCGGAGCGGACCAGCGGTGTCGCCGACGAGGGGACGAAACCCTAGATGGGTTTTTTACGGTCGCCTCTCTCTCCTGCAATGCACTCTAATCGGCTAAGCAAATGAGAAATAACACACCGGGCTTAATGCTCGATCGGGTGTTGTCCGATTCAAGTATCTCACTACAGGAAAAAATACGTATATGCCGAGTGCTTCCTACCGTAAACGCTTGGCAAATAGTATATATGCCGAGCGTACCTAGTTGCCGAGCGTTTTTTTATTGCTGTCGGCCTATCATGCTATACGCTGAGTGTAGCGCTCGGCATATAAACAACGCTCGACAATATTATTGTTTCCACTACTCGATCGGTTAAGCAAATGAGACAGAGGTGGACGAGTGGTCCTTCACTTCCCTTAACTGCACTGACATTTCTGACAAGTTTAGCTCCTAATCAACCACAGAAAACACTAATTATATACTCATAGTAGATTGATTAACTACCTTATCACCGCCGGGGCCACTCTCACTATTTCTAGAACCCCCTCTTTCTACAGTGGTCAGAGGCGAGCGGGAGGCGACTCCGGCTCGGCCAGCATCCGCCGGCGCATCTGGTGGATTCCTCACCCTCCACCGGCCGCTCCGGCGGCGGGAGGGTGGGGAATCTCCGGATCTGCGTTCCGGGCGAGTAGATCGAGGGTGCGGGTGACGCTGCCGTGGCGGGAAGTGCGGCGCCGTCGCGCTCGTGGCGCTCTGCGGCTTCCCCTCCTCGGCTTCGTCTTCGGCGGGCTGACGGGCTGCAGGTGCGTCTTCTGCCTTGCCGATGATTCCTCCGGCGTCGGTGGGGCTCGTGAGGAGTGTGCAGGAGGCTGGAGACTAGATCTCCTTGGTCGTCTTCGGTGTCGACGCGTCGGCGCTGCTGGTCAAGACAATGGCTCTGCCCGCTGAGCTTCCAGCCTCCCGCTGCTCCGCCAAGACCCAGGCGGTTGACTGAAGACGGCGGCTTCGTCGGCGGCTTCCTGGCCGCGGTTCGCTGCGGTTCGCCGGCTCGGGTGGAGCTCGGCGGCAGCGCGCGGTTGGCGGTCACCGTGGTGCGGCGGCGTCGGTGGGTGCTGGGTCCTCAGGGACTGGTGTGTAATTTCACTTTTCTTGAGGTTTGTTTTGCTGGGTTGTTTCCTTTGATCTGGGATCCTATGCACTAAAAAAACTACCTTATCACCGCGTGTTTACTAGGTTATCATGCAGCATCTCCGTCGCGGACACACATTGAATACACTAGGGAAGTAGTGCCAGTTAAATTTGGAAGTAGTTACCCCATGCTACGAAAAACAAATAAGCTAAGAGCATCTCCACCGGCTCCCCCAACTGACCCAAAGGTCCAATGGGGCCCAGACACAAAAACGACCATAGCGACACGCCCATATGTCCAGGTTGAGCCGATTTTTGTCCGGCACCGCGAGAGGCCCTCTAAACTTGGGGGGTGCCGGACATTGCCCGGACATGCCCTCCGACGGGCGTGGGCCACTCGTCATAGAAACAGCTCGCCACGCGCCGTGTTAATAAGGGCGTGCAGGAGGCGGTTCCGCTCAAGCAATGGCGCGCACTCGCCGGGCGGTTTCTCAGACGACACGACGGGACGGGAGGCAAGGCGACAAGACGGCGCGGTCCCGCAGGGGGCTAGAACGCGGAGGGGCGGCACCGCTGGTGGGACGAGACCGGCCACACTGTGGCCCCATCATTGAGGTCGCCCGCAGCATGGCGCAACGAGGAACCCTACCCCATTGCGGTTGCTGCTACCAGTTCCGATGGCCTCGCCACACTGCAACGACCATGCCTGCGTCTGCTGGCCGGTTAAGGAGGAGCGGCGTTCACCGCCGCATCATGGAGGTGGCGGCGGTAAACGCTCGGCAAATAATATATGCCGAGATTTGCCGAGCGTACCTGGTTGCCGACGGCGCTGAGCATATTTATTGTTTCCTATAGTGTATCTACTCGTTCGGCTAAACAAATGAGACAGTGTTGGTCCAGTGGTCCTTCACTTCCCTTAACTGCACTGACAAGTACAGCTCCTAATCAACCATAGAAAACGCCTATTGTATATTCAGAGTAGATTAACTTCCTGATCACGGCGTGTTTACTAGGTTATCATGCAGCAGCACCGTCGCCGACACACATTGACTACATTAGTGGAGTAGTGCTAGTTAGTTAATTTTGACAGTATTTGCATCGTGCACCTCAAATAAGCCATTGCGATCATGAACCTCTACCCGCTACCTGCATGTGTTCCCGGAGAGTTTGGATCATGACTACAGGTGAGTCCTCGTTGCTGCATGCATCCGGCCGTATGCAGGTCAAAAACGTTGGAACCCAACTAATCCATTATAATAGTATGGACATATTCAGGTATGCATGCCGGAACCTGAACGATGCAAAATCTGCCTGGCTGCAGCCTGCAGGTTTCCTGTGCTGCGCGCAATCTTTGGTTAGCAACCTAGGGGTTGAAGCTCGGACGACGTGATCGACTGTTAAGCGATCAGCAACCCAGGGGTTGAAGCCTGAGGATTCCAAAGATACCAGAGCGTCTCAACGAATTGAATTACAAGAAGACATCTCCCGCTGCCACTGGGATACTATGTACTCCCTCTATTTCATAATATAAGATGTTTTATATATTACAATACGAATTATATACGGACCAAAATGAATGAATGTACACACTAAAATATGTCAATATACATTCGATACCCAAAAAACTAAAACATCTTATAATATGAAATGAAGGGAGTCCCAGTTAAATTATACCCTGAGGCAGTAGCAGACCACACACTACACAAAATGTGCAAGCAGAACCAGCTTTGCCATGGTTGTCATGTAACGCGCAAGGAGCAAGTATCCCGCTTAAAATGTAGCTGACCAAATTTGTGCACAAGGAGGCCCAAGAAGCTTATAGCAGGTTCATGCTTGTTCACATGTATGGACAAGATTCATGATAGTGATCATTGTCTTGTTAAAAATGCTTTGCTTAACTTAAGTGTGACTAACAGCTCACTCCTCACTGTAACATGTTTGTGACATCTTAATGAAGTCCTTAGTTTTCGAAAAGAAAGGGAGTCAGGCATATTCTTATGCATGTAAACATTCCATGTTCCAAACTAGCTTCAAAACGAAGCAAAACGTGCTAGCTCAAATAAGTCACACGAAATGTTTATCGAACTACTATGAATCTAGGAAAGAAAGAAATAAAGAAAGAAAGAAAGAAAAGGCTACGAGAAGCGCACGAAGTCATGTTAGCTTTAAATCGTCACTAGGTGGCTCATTCACAAATGTTGATCACCAATTAGTGCACCTAATTGAAATTGACAGAAGGATTAGGGGTATGCTTACTGGTAGTTGAGGCAGACATGATTGTCTGCTCGATGCCGGCAAAGTTGAAGATTGGGGTAGTCGATTTAGTCGATCACCAGCAGCAGGACTATGTAAATGTCGAGGAGTCGCCGGCACTCCCTCCTAGTCGCCGGCGATGGAGATTGGTTTTCGGCTCCCTATGCGCTTCTTTTTTGATCGGTAGTTAGGTTGGGTAGACGGAACCGAGTCCAATAGTTGGTTGGCACTCCCGATCACGGTACGTTTCTAGGAGTCCAGCTCCCTACTTTTCCTCTCGGTTTGTCAAACCAGAGATCAACACCAACAAGTCCTTCATCCGTCTAGAGACTCTAGACCCGACTGAACTCCCTCTGCACAAAAGTGGAACAACATGCATTAGAATTCATCTACCGTCGTCCCCAAGACGAACATTGAGAGCGGAAACCAGCATATAGATCTATCTCACCTCAATCTGCATGTCCCCGTTGTCATAGACTAAAGTTTTTTTTACATGATAGGCTAAAGTTTCTAAAGACCGAAGAACAACGCAAAATAGTTCATTTATTGTGTGGCCCAGGTCATCCAGTACCGGTTCGTTTAAGAAGATTGGAGGGCTTCAGATGAAGCACTTGGCGCCAACATCGTCTTCATCCTCAGTCTCACGATGTCGTTTTGGCCATTAAGGTTGTTTCACTTTTTTGTTTGAGCAATCAGGCATATATATTGTGGACTTAGCAACCCTAATGGATCAATTCGAATATTCACAAGAAATATAAACCATAGTCTTAGACCATCTCCAACAGATGATGCAAAACAAATTTAACTAACTCTTACGAAACGAAAGGCTAAAAAATCAGCTCCAACAGATGCCCTATCCCTATATGGTGATGCAGATTTTTACATCATGCCCTAAATTTTTGCCCACCCGTGATGCAACATATACATCACCAAACCCATGCCACAAAACAAATCTCGTGGCCGCGCGAAGCCCAACTGTCACTGGGAAACTTCTCTCCGCCAACCAGATCCCCTCCTGCGACAAGCCGCCGCCCCAGCGTGCTCCTCCGCCTCCCATGTTCCACCCCGGTGATCTTCGTAGCTCGTCGCGCCGCATCGGCGAGCTCGCTCATCTCCACAGCCGCCTATTCCGATTGTTGCCGCCCCGATTCCGGCCAGCTCCGACACCTCCCCGCGTTGCCCGCTCACCCGACCGGCTTCCCCTCGGCCTCCCTTTCTACCCACCGTGAGATCTCATGTGGTGCTCTATTTTGCATCATCTGAAATTTTGCTGCTACCATATTTTATATCATCTCGAATGAGTGGCCTATATTTTGTGCCCTAAAGCCCAAAAGTGGTGCCCTAAAACTGTTTTCAGGTGGTCTATTTTACATCATCTGTTGGATATGATGTTAGGCTCGGATCTCATCTTAATTCTCTGATTCTCATCCGAATTTCTCTATTTGCCCTTCCATTTTTTGTGTATCGATCGTTCTTGATTTGGGGATATCTGAATAACACTTTTAAAGTTTTTCCGTTAGCTTTGTTCCTAGCATGCAAAATCAGGATACACGACACTCAAATTATTGTGGCTTTCTGTTTGTACGACTTGAGTTCATACGATCCAAAGCTGACCTCAAAAGCCACATGCTGTCCAGTCTGCCACCCATAGTCATTGCTCGCCATACTTTGCTAGTAGTTCAAAATTTTACCGCACCTTGCAGAAACACATGTTCTCGCCAACCATGTGTCAATATTTTTAGTAGCTTGACGCATTGACCACGAGGGAGTATCACATGTGTCCTCGTTTATACGTGGCAGAACAGAACAGAATCGAAACAGGGAGGGGAGGTCGACGCATGTGGATTGTGGAGACAGCTTGTGCGTCCTGCGGTTATGAATGAATGCGTTGCCCGTCAGCCACAGTGCGTCGACATGACCGCTCACAAGCTCCGGCTCAGCAGGATTTCCTCCCCGGATTGAAAAGATAGAAGAGAGAGCATGTCCAATGATTCTTGCTTTGCTTTGCTGGAGACGACTGACTCTCGAAGTTATTGTGCCTGGATCGGAAAATGCCCATCTTCTGATCGGCCGGTCTCGATCCAAGCCTGAACACGTACCACGACGATCGCCAACAGCGTTGGTTCACATATCTTCTGCAAAAGGCTTATAGACTGATCGAGTACCAGAGACAAAATATCGGTTTGAATGCTGCAACGTTTTTTTTTTTTTTTTTGCGGGAAGGATCTGACGATCTTACAATAAGATCCTTACAGAAAGATCCAGAACAAAGGGAAAATTACAACTTAGTCCAGCTGGAGCCCGATGTTGACGACGAAGAACAGAACGTGCCGCCGGCGCGCCGCCGCTGCTCCTCCACAGACGCCTTGGATCAGGAGGAGTCCCTCTGCGAACGGGAAGTCGACGAACCTCGGCTCCAAGAAGCCTCCACCCTGCACCGCCATCGCCATCGCCTTGCCGTACATCACCATCACCTTCGATTGCTTCAAACTCCCGGATCCGCCGCACCTCGGACTCCGGTGAGGGAAGAGCACGCACAACAGCACCAGGGGGCTGCGAGCGCGCACAAGGCGGCAGATCCACGGCGAAGCTCCGCAGAGCACCACCACCGAAGAGGAGAACCTCCACCCCAAAACGACACACCGACCGCGCCGCCGTCTCCTCAACGCCGCCGGCACGGACCCTACTCAAGCCTGCACTATGTACACGACGAGATCCGGGGTTCCCCCACCCTCCCGCCGCCGGAGCGGCCGGCGGAGGGAGGGGAAACCAACGAATCGCCGCCGGCGAGGTGGTTTGACTAGGTGTTTTCAGAAATCGCCTCTCCGGCACTGTAGCGGGGGAGAGAGAGAGTCCAAGGTCTCTAAACTGAATGCTGCAACGTTATTACATGTACGTAACTCTGCCTGCTCAAGCAGAAGTCGGCACAAATAGTAGTACAACTGTTGGCAATCTCATCCTACACTGTACGTTTTTTGCTTCTTATATCATCCTGTCGTCCCCGTTTCCAGTAGCTCTCTACGCTAGACAACAACAAATGGATTTTCCGGGCGAGATTTCGGCCATGATTTGTCTCTCTTGCCTGATCCAGTTCAGTCTGTGTGGTCACATATCCAAACCCAACACTAGGTAGGGCACCTATAGCTACGAGATCGGAGACGGAGATCACAAATGGTGGTCCTTCGCTAATCCTGCCGGTTTCTTACGGAGCAGCAATGGTGTGCCACACTGCTCTGTATTTTTGTGCCCACAAAATGTGCAGTCGGCCTGTTCATTACAGTACCAAATATGCACGTAAATGCATGAGGTCCAGACCAGTTGACAGATCGTCTTTCGCCGGTCCTATAGTGCCCCATTGACTTCTCTACAGCGCCATACTACGTATGTACGATTGTCAGCAATACTATGACCCCCCGTCTATGCATCGTTGACTCACACCGTAATTTCATTTCAAGGTTTTAAGTCGTTTCCAGTTCCAAAACAATAAAGATACAAACAATCTCCATCGATCACACGGAAACAAGATTACATTAAGCAGTTATGCATAGCTAATCCTATTTTAACCGCAAACCGATAGAACAAAAACCGTGCGATCATTTTCAGTAGAGTGCACCCAAAGTGCTGAAATCTCCCGCACTTTTGTGCAGTAAAGTGAGGATCAAGTAAGGATCCAGTACATAGTTTTGCGAAGATGACCCAGAAGTAGTTGAAAGATTTTACTTTGTTTAAAACAACATCATTGCGATGATCACAAAATGACCAACATAAATCGCTCACTTACACATTGATATGCGTTTTAACTTAATTGCTGACACCTCTCAAGCAGTTCTGAAACATATTCCGGATAATAGTTGGAAAGGATCTGTTGTCCATAATAGGGGGTAGGTTAAAATCTAGATGAACTGTTGTCCATAACAAAATTGCGAAAGGACATACAAGAATAAATGTTGACTTGTTTCATTGCAAATGTGCAAGCACAAAACATGCATGGACTGAACAGAACAGAATTTGGAAGAGTGAAGGTTCCATCACTCGCAAAAAAAAGGTTCCATCAAATATACATCAGGCTCCACGGATGGATAAAATCTATTGGAGGTTGGCTTAAATTTAGCCATGTTGTCAATTTATTACGATTAAATGATCACCCGAAACTAACATTTAGTGGCGCGGCATAAGAATATTAGCAACAGTAATATGCTTTCTATACAAACGTTGGGTATTGATGACCCAGAGGCATATCTCAAGCCACACATCTTACCAAAATCTAGTATCCGTACCATTAGCTACAATGAACGAACCATGGCTGAAAAACTCATGTTTGACGCTCGTGAATAGGAAGGATTCAGTGTTACCTGTGAAAGTTTTATAGTGAAATTATCACGAGTGGAGATTTGTAGCTCCCGATCTCCAGTAATCTCGCCCATTTCAAAAAGTCATAAAATATATTTAAAAGATTTAAAAACTTCTGAAAAATATGCATGTTCTCAATGATATATCCTACAAATCTGCAAAATCTCAATGCAAAATACTTTACGATTTGAGCTACACAAAAATGACAAATGTGCAGATCTGAGTATAGTGAATAATATGTAGTTTCAATTCTTCAACTTTTGTGATTTTTGTGTAGGTCAAAAGGTATTGTATTTTGCATTGATATTTTACACATTTATAGGACATATTATTGAGAACATGCATGATTTTTTTCAGATTTTTTTTAAACTTTTAAATGTGTTTATAATTTTTTTTAAATGAGCGAGATCAATAGAGCTCGGAAGCATAAACGAATTTCCGAATTATCCCATTGTTCAATTGGTGTGAGAAAGAGAGGCCTCTCAGGCACCTCTGGACCAATGCCTTTTGGTAAGTGCGTGGCAAACTGGGGGTCGCCGCCCGTGGTTTGGGCCATTGACGAGGTGTACCCTCATCAATTCCCATGGTTAAGGACCTAGTGTTGAGATTATGGGGAGAGAACGTGGTAGTACTGGTAGTTTCGTCGGCTGACAAGCAGAGGCAAAGATTTACCCAGGTTCAGGCCCCTCGGGTGGAGGTAAAGACCCTACTTCCTGCTTGTCTGGTATTGATTGTGGATTATGCGATTACAGGGGAGCTCCGGCGAGTTGATGATCTCGCAAGAGTTTTGGTGGTTCGTGTATGGCTTGGTCCCAGATCGGTACCCCTCCCAGCCTTTAAATAGGCTGGGTCTCGGGAGTTTGTAACCGACCTAGTTTATACATAAGGAAAGCCTAAACCGACTATGCCTATGTCTAGTCTTGGAGGGTACTCCATCTTCTTGGGCCTCTTGTCTTGGGCTTCGAGTAGGCTCTTCGATATTGGGCCTTAGTCGTTACGTGCACCAGGTACCCTCATGGTAGGGTACCCGATATGTATACCCATGTCAGTAGCCCCCGAGTACTTGGCTGACTCGAAGAATCGGGCATGGACTCTTTCGTAAGTGCACGTCATATGCTTTGATTTCTGTATATAATTTGGAATTCCTGTATGAATAGCACACGTTTGGCTATGTCGAGTATCTCATCGACTGTGTTTTATGATGATCAAGGGATAATAGCTTAGCAGGCCCAGTACACTCGACGGATCGGGACTGGTTAACTACTCATTCGGGTAAAACCTTACTAGCTTTCAATCAAATCGAGTCCCCGGACTCGAATCTGGAACAAACTGGTCAGATTCGACTAGGCCGCTTGAGGTCTTACTGAGTCGATCTGCAGTATAACTTTGAATTTTACCCAACGCGTCCGTCGGGATTTTTCATCATGTCTGCTGACACGGAAAGTGTAAGGATTAACGTTGCTGGAACGGTCCTTAGCCCAGCTCGAAAGTTCGGCGGGTCTTACCTTTGCACTATGCGTGCAGCATCCGAGGTATTTGCGACTGACGCAACTCGGGAATGTTTCGAGTATGATTTCTGAACTTTGTTGGACGAGTCATGCCCTTTGTCGACTGATATTTGCCGTTATGCTATCGGGTGCGCGACAGCGCTCCCGATGGGAGTAGCCCCCGAGATTGTGCTTTATTTTGCAATGGAGGATAATCTCAAAAACTCTTCTTACTCTGCATATGTTAATCGAAGAAATTTGTGCCATAATTCTATCGGGTGCACGACAGTGCTCCCGATGGGAGTAGCCCCCGAGATTATGCTGTATTACTTGTAAATGGAGGATAATCTCAATCATTATCCTAAGCATCTTCAGTCGAAGAATTTTTTGAACGCTCCCGATGGGAGTAATATGACTTAGTCGAAGGAACGGTCGAGTGACCAATTTTGCCTTAAGAAAGTTTTGTCACACCCGAACTAATCAGGGCAATCGAGTGACCAATATGCGCTGAGCATACTCGAACATATTTTCTGAACAGATGCTTCAATGACGTCAGGGATGACGTTTATTGCGACTGCGATTTCTGACACGCGTGGCGTGCGTTATGCTGCGATTGATGGGACGTGACACGTATGTGGGCCCATTTGTGCAGAGCTGACCGAAGACGGTGCCGTTTGGACTTTGATTTGACTACACGGGCCCACTTTTTCCAGAGGCGTGATGATGGCTCCTCTTTTTGCGTGCGTAGTGGGCGGAGAGGCCGGCGACGGTTGCCCTCCGCGTTCGCCACGTGTACGGTGAGATCGCATGCGGAGCGCACGATTGTGATATGAATGGCTGTGATTGCGTTTGACTTGCGGTAAATAGGGGCACGGCGCTGGCGTCTGTTTTTACTTGCCATTTGCTCCCTGCGCCGCCCTGTTTCCTCATCTTCCTCCTTGCGCTGCGCCTCCATTGTTCGTTTGCCCAAGCTCTTTGTGCTCTGTCCATCCATCCTAGCAATGGCCAAGGGTGGAGGCTCCAAGCGAAGCGCTGCGTCTGCCGCCACGACTGACGCAGCAACTAAGGTCAAGAAGACCACAACGAGCGCGTCTGCTGCCGCCGCCGCTTTGAAGAAGAGCAGCGGGGACTGGGCGAAGTCCACCATCAAGGACGCCCATCTGACCAAGTTTCGCGAGCAGGGTCTGCTTCCTCCCACGGACCAGCTTGCTGTTCGCGCGCCATCACCGAAGGAGGTACTCCCTGAACCACGCGCCAATGAGCGTGTCTGTTTTGCGGAGTTTCTGCCTAGGGGTTTCTCGCTCCCCCTCCATGATTTTGTGCGAGGTTTGCTCTTTGCCTACGGGGTGCAGATCCATGATCTCACCCCGAACGGTATTCTGCACATTGCGTGTTTCATCACGCTATGCGAGTGTTTTTTGGGAGTTGCTCCTAGTTGGGCATTATGGAAGGCCATTTTTATGGTGCGACCAAACAGGGGAGGCGGCCGCACCTACCCTGTGGGCGGCTGCGGGATCCAGGTGCGCGGTGACACCCGATATTTTCGACTGAAGACCGTCGACTCCGCACAAGGCTGGAGAAAGGGATGGTTTTATGCGAGTGTCGAGCAGGACGCAGCTGCCGCTTTTTCGACTGCTGCCTTTGCAAGGACCAAGGCCTGGGACCACCAACTTTCGGATGAAGAACTGGCAGAAGCAGAGCCTCTTCTGTCCCAGATTGGAGGTCTTCTCGACAAGGTGACGGGTGTGCATCTAATTGCCACTTTTGTAAAGAGGCGGGTGTGGCCGATCCGTGCCCGAGCGCACCCCATGTGGCAGTACGAGGGCCCAAATGATGCCACACGGATGAGCCCGGAGGAGCTGTCAAGGAATGAGTTGTTGGCGCATGTGCGATCAATCACCAACCTGACGGCAGCCGACCCGTGCAACGTCGACTGCCCCATTACACCGTATGGGATGGAAAATCCTTTGCTTGAGGTATGTGTACTTTATGATTTGCTTGCAGTTTTGGAGTTGCCACTCATATGCATTGCACCTCTAATTTTGCAGCCGTGATTTATGACATGCAGGGTCACTCGACTGCTGCCTCTCTTCCTCCTTTGCCAGAGAATGGTGCAACTGAAGAAACTCAGGTGCAAGAGATGGAAGCGAAAGGGGATCACTCGCCAATTCCCTCCGCCACCACTTCGCGTGTGGAAGAAGTTGAAGAGGAAGCAGCAGAAGAGGTGCAGACTGAAGAAGTGGCCGATTCTGACCCTGAGATCGACATCGCGCCTCCAAAGCGTCGTCGACTGACCAAAAAGGTATCTTCGGCTGTGAGTTCACCCGCGAAGGAGCATGACTTGGAGGTTGACGAGGAAGCGGGCTCATCACCCGTTCCCAGCGCCGCTCCTTTGCGTGTATGCTCAACGAGCTCGACCCCTCCTCCTCATTCGAGTGGCGCCCCTGTCTTTGGAGGCCCAAATTTTGATGACCTCGACTATGACGAAGAGGAAGAACACAGGTTTGTGTTTTTACTTATGATATAAGTTTTTACTGCTGTTGCATACTTGTGCTGATGATGTCTTCATGCGTGCCACTCGCAGTGCTGAAACCAATCAGCCTTTATCTCCTCAAGCAGAGAAAGTTCCGACGCCGGATCACCCGAACATTTCTCCCGCCGTGCATGAGGTTGTCCACCCGATGGACACCACTGCTGTTGTGGAGGCGCCAAGGCTACGGTTGTGGCTACTCCTGAAGTCGGGACATCTGCTTCGACCCCTGAGCCTTGGACAAATCATGTGAGTACTTTTTGCCTTACCCGCGTAGTTTTGGGGCTATGTACGTTACAAATTATGCTAACTGCGTGTGTCTGCAGCCCTTCTACCGCACACTGGCGGAATCTGCCAAAGCTTATGTCCAGGTGGAGCAGGAGAGGGATGGCCTGCGTAATGACCTGGAGCGACTCAGTCGTGAGTTTCACTTTGCCATTTTTTCTGAAGCTCTTTTTTGCAATACTTTGTCTTTGTCGATTCATAAACTGTATGCGATTTGCTACTTCAGGCGAAAAGACAGCGGCTGAGTCCCGCGTAAAGGAGCTTGAAGAAGCACTCGTCACGCAGCGCGCTGAGTCGAAGAAGGAATTGGATGCTGCCACTAACTCAGCTACCGCGCGTGAGCGAGGATATGCCGAACAACTGGCGAAACTCGCACATGTCATGGGAGGTGAGTAATCTTTTCGTTTTGAACTTATGCTGTGGTTGTCAAGCGTCGTATAGTGACGTTTGCTCTTTGTTGATTTGTGAAGAAGCTGCTGGCGCGCCGACCTCTGCAGACAGGGCGAACGACGATCTGCCACTCGATCGTGCTGTGAGCGACCTTGGGGTCGTGTGCACCCACGCGAAGGATGCACTCGCCAAGTCAGCGAGTACACTTGGCGCAGTGTACAAGGCCGTGCTCCCGAGTGGCGAAGTACCGACGACGGCGGATGGATTTGCCGATGTTTTTGGCCCGGGGACTTCCACCATGGCGAACTTCTCTCGCGCCCTTTCGGTACGCGGCTCGGAGTCCACCCTCAAGCTCCTTTTAGGCCACGGATTAGAGGGTGACTACGAGAGAGCGCTTTCTGATTTCCCGCGGAGGCCAGACGGGAGACTTGTGCCTTTGAAAGGAGTCAGCGCGCCAGCTGCACGACTGGCCGAAATATTTATGACCACCATGGAGCGCCGGGCAAAAGAGGTCGCCACTCGCTTGCTTAGGGGCAAGCCAGAGTCGACTTCCTAGTTCTAGGGCAACTGCATCCCTTCTTTTTTATGCCATGTAATAATATCTGTGAACTGCGAGTGTGCGTGTGATTTTGCTACTCTTTTATGTCAGTGGTCTTCTGTTAATGTGTCTGCGCTCGAAGAGCTGTATGCTGTTGCTTGTCTGAGTTTTGTGACTTGTTTCTCATGAAACTTTTATGATACTTGGAACAGAAACGGCCAGCCGCCACTTCATCCAGTTCGTCGCGGCATCACCCCTTCTCGATCTCGAGCTCAGGCGTCAAATGATGCCGCGGTAATACGTTATATGAAGGCTCGACTTGCGAAACAGGAGCAGGAACTGGCGAGTGCCCGAAGCGAGCTGGAAAGGATGAGGGCAAGGCCTGCTTTACCCACCCAACGGGAGGAGTATGTGCTTGGCGAGATGGAGATCGTGAACAGACAGCTCGAGTGTAAGCATGACTGCCTTGATCTTATGAGTTCACAGCCTGTTCTTTTTTGTTCACCCAACTTGTGTTGTTGCAGGTTTTGTTCAAGATTTCCAGGCGGAGCAGGCTCGCGTGGATGAGCAGTTGAACATGGCAACTGACGAACCCACGACTGGCCGCCAGCACTTTCGATTGGACAAGCACCGAGCACGCATACTTGCGACTCTGCAAGATCGGGTGTGGCGGAGCACTATGCTTCTTGAATTGTGCAGGTCGGCCTTCAGTCGAATCAACCAGATGGTTTTTCCAACTGGGCCACAACCTCAAGGAATCCACGCGTTGCTCGATCTCTTCCGGTCAACAGGTTCCATTCGAGGCTTCATCACCCAGAAGCTTGTGGACGGTGCCAACGCAACCATGGCGTATCTCCGAAGTCAACGTCCAAATTTGCAGCTACGTCCACCCGTGCCTGGATCGTCTTTGTCCCAGTCGAATCTTGACGAAACATTCGATCATGCGAGGACATTGGTTGATTGCTATCAAGCGCAACTTATGGGCCCTGTTCTTCAGCAAAGGATGAACCAGAAGATTAGGGTATTTATGTATAGGGAACAGCCCCCGAGTGTAAATTTGCCACTTAGTACATATTTGTTCACTTGTATGTATGCAGCCCCCGAGTGTATCGAGTGGGGTTTATGAAAAACAGTTTACATAGATCATGAATTACATAGCCCCCGAGTGCTCGAGTGAGGTTATGAATTTTATGAGAGTTGAAGCTTCAACTTATGCCTGCAGGCTCAGCCCCCGAGTGATTGATTGGGGTTGAGCAACTTTTCCTTTGTGTTTAGTGTTACGATCCAGCCCCCGAGTATTCGAGTGTGGCTGGAGTATTGTGTTTTGAGATAACTCAGCCCCCGAGCATACGGGTGTGGCTAAGTTTTGTGCTGATAAGCTATGCGAGTAGTAAGCAGGAAAAGTATGAGGAATTTATTGACTATATTCCATTTATGAATGTTAGGCTGCAGGCCGCCTCATTAAAAACCTTCCAGTCCCCTTAGGTACCCTGGTAAGGAAAAGAGCGCGTCTGAAACCTGCAGCCATCCGACATATGAGCCTATTACATTATGCGACTGAGCAATCTAAGCATAGAAACGGCGCAGCTGCGCAACGTTCCAAGGATTGTGGGAGAGTTCGCCGGTCTTCGCATGCTTCAGTCTGTATGCTCCACCACCTATGACCTCGGTGATGATGAAGGGTCCTTCCCATGGAGAAGCAAGTTTATGCACCTTCTTCTGCTTCAGTCGAAGTACCAAGTCACCCACCTCGAAGGACCTGGTACGCAGTCGACGGCTGTGATAGTTGCGTAGATCTTGCTGGTAGACAGCTGTACGTGCTAGCGCTGTGTTGCGTGCTTCTTCGAGCAAGTCGACTGCATCTTCGAGTGCTTCATCTGCATCTTCTTCATTGTATGCTTCGACTCTTGGTGCGTTGAACCTTACGTCTGATGGCAGGATTGCCTCTGCGCCGTAGACCATGAAAATGGAGTGAATTGTGTTGAGGCGTTGGGTGTTGTGCGTAGGCTCCATAGCACAGACGGGAGCTCTTCTACCCAAGCACCCGCAGCCCTTTTGAGTGGCACCAGGAGGCGCTTCTTGATTCCACTCGTCACAAGCCCATTGGCCTTTTCGACTTGGCCGTTTGATTGCGGGTGCGCCACAGATGCATAATTGAGCGTGATATCTTGCTCTTTGCAGAAGGATTTGAATTCCTCAGCCGTGAAGTTTGTACCGTTGTCAGTGATGATGCTATTTGGCACACCAAAGCGGTATATGATGGATTTTATGAAATTGACTGCTGTAGTGGCAGTCGAACTTGTGATGGGTACTGCTTCAATCCACTTGGTGAACTTGTCGACCGCCACCAGAAGGTGAGTATGCCCTCCATGGGAGGATTTTTTGAGTGGCCCAACCATATCGAGCCCCCACTGGGCGAAAGGCCAGGCCAATGGTATTGTCTTCAACGCCGATGCGGGTGCGTGTGGCTTTGTGGCGAATTTTTGGCAGCCGATGCACCTTTTGACTATGTCCTCCGCGTCTTTGAGTGCTGTGGGCCAGTAGAAGCCTGCGCGAAAGGCTTTGGCTACGAGTGATCGACTGCTGGCGTGATGCCCGCAAGTACCTGCATGAATATCACGAAGGATGGCTTGGCCATCTTCAAATGCTATGCAACGCTGGAACATACCTGATATGCTGCGTTTGTAAAGTTCACCGTTGATGACAGTGTATGCTTTAGATCGTCGAGTGACGCGTCTTGACTCTGTGAAGTCTTCGGGTACCTCGCCGCGGAGTATGTATGCGAGGAAGGGTTGAGTCCAAGTTGGCTCGATGAGGAGTACCTCGACTGGTGGGTCCTCTGTGCTAGGTGTTTTGCTCTTGGCTGGTGCGGCTGTGCAGGAGTTGCCGCTTCTTTTTGATTGATCTGTGCTCTATGCGCTCGAAGAAGACACCAGGTGGCACTGGTGCTTTGGTCGCACCAATGTTGGCTAACTTATCTGCTTCTTCATTGCTTTCACGCCCTATGTGCCGCAACTCGCAGCCTTCGAAGCTGCCCTCCATGATGTTGTACAGGTCACGGTAGGCGATCATGTTATCTGCGATTGCGTCACAAGCCTTCATTGTTTGCTGCACCACCAAATTCGAGTCGCCGTAGATCATCAGTCGAGTGCACCCGAGTGCTTTGGCCATCCTCATGCCATGGATCAGAGCCTCGTATTCTGCTTCGTTATTGGACGGGAACTCGAACCCCATTTGTAGGATGTAGCGGAGCTTGTCGCCTTTTGGTGATATGAGGATGACACCTGCGCCTGCGCCTTCGTTTTTCTTCGAGCCATCGAAGTACATGGTCCAGGAATTGGACACATCTGGTGCTCCTGGGAGCTGAGCTTCAATCCACTCGGTGTGGAAGTCGGGTAAACTTGTGCTTTGATGGCCTTCGGGTAATCATACTTGATGTCTCTTGGTGCTAGCTCGATGAGCCATTTTGCTACTCGCCCAGTCGCATTGGGGTTTGTGAGGATGTCCCCGATCCCTGAAGTGCTGATTACAGTGATCGGGTGCTCGGAGAAGTAATGCGTCAGCTTCCTTGAGGACATGAACACGGCGTATGCCAGCTTCTGATAGTGCGGGTACCGCTGCTTTGATGTGGAGAGCACTTCACTCAAGTAATAGACTGGACGTTGTATGCTTTGGGCGTGTCCCTCCTCTCTGCGTTCGACCACAGAACAGTGCTCACCACCCTATTAGTTGCAGAGACATATAGGTATAGTGGCTCGCGTTCCCTTGGTGCTACGAGGATTGGAGGGCTTGTGAGGACTCGCTTGAGGTCCGTGAAGGCTGCTTCGGCTTCTGGCGTCCACTCGAACTTATCTGCCTTCTTCATCAGTCGATAGAACGGGAGTGCTTTTTCGCCTAGCTTGCTGATGAATCGACTGAGTGCTGCTACTCTACCCGCCAACTTTTGCACGTCGTGGAGCTTTGAAGGCCTTTGCATCGTCAAGATGGCCTGTATTTTCTCCGGGTCCGCCTCGATTCCTCGAGCTGAGACTAGATACCCGAGGAGTTGCCCGGCTGGCACGCCGAACGTGCACTTCTTCGGGTTGAGCTTGATGTGGAAGCGTTTGAGGTTTGCGAATGTCTCCCGCAAGTCATCGAGTAGCGTGCTTTCTTCTCTTGTGGTGATGACGATGTCATCTACATAGACCTGGACGTTTCGCCCAATCTGCTTCTTGAGGCAATCTTGCATCATGCGCTGATAGGTTGCGCCTGCGTTTTTGAGCCCGAAAGGCATTGTGGTGTAGCAGTAGACCCCGAGTGGGGTTATGAACGCCGTTTTTTCTTCGTCCTCTTCCTTCATCCTTATCTGGTGGTAACCCGAGTAAGCATCCAGGAAGGACAAGCGAGCGCACCCGGCGGTGGAGTCGACGATCTGGTCGATTCGAGGTAGTGGAAAGTGATCCTTTGGACACACTTATTGAGTGCTGTAAAATCTACACACATCCGCAGGATGTCTGTATGCTTCTTCTCTACAAGTACGGGGTTGGCCACCCATTGTGATTTCTTGATCTCTCTGATGAATCCTGCTGCGAGTAGCCTGTCGACTTCGGCTTCGACTGCAGTTCTTTTTGGGCCGGATATGCGGCGCATTGTTTGTTTGACTGGTTTAGCACCTGGAAGTAGCTGGAGAGAGTGCTCGGCGAATTCCCTGGGAATACCTGGCATGTCTGCTGGACACCATGCAAATATATCCCAGTTCTCACGGAGGAATTCGACGAGCGCGCTTTCCTATGCGATAGGCAGACTCGACGAGACATTGACTGTCTTGGTCGGGTCAGTCGGGTGCACCTGATGCGATCTTGTGTCGTTGGTGGCACTGAATGCTCTGTCGACTGCCACCTTTTTGTGCTCTGGCATAAGTGTTCGATCGTTGGAGACCGCTAGATCGGCGAGTGTTGCTTCCATGCCAAACATCTCAGAGATTTTGCTGAATTCTCGGTCGCAAGAGTCAGACTTTTGGAAGTTCCCCTTGACTGTGATTACTCCTTTTGGTCCAGGCATCTTCAGCTGGAGGTATGCATAATGTGGCACCGCCATGAATCGAGCGAACGTCGGGCGTCCAAGTATAGCATGGTATTGTGACTTCCAGTCGACCACTTCGAACTCAATCGACTCTGTCCTGAAGTGGTGCTTGTCCCCGAACGTTACGTCGAGTTGTATGGTGCCCTCTGGGCTTATTGCTTTCCCTGGAACGATACCGTGGAAGGTATTTGAGATCTTGGCAGGTTTTCGACTGACCTGTTCATTTTGCGGAGCGTATCTGCGAAGATGATGTTTATGCCGCTCCCACCATCCATGAAGACCTTGGACATGGCGTAGCCTCCAATTTGCGCGTCGAGTACCAGAGCAGAGTGCCCTGGTCGAACAACCGATGGAGGGTGGTCCTCTTTGCTGAAGCTTATTGTAGTTTCGGCTCCCTTCAAGTATTCTGTTACCGCAGGAGGTGACATGACCGCCATGTTTACCTGTCGAGTGCGAAGTTTTTGCTCCCTGTTGGAAGGTCGACCTTTCTGTATCATGTACATCTGCCCTTGGGGCGGAGGGTACTGTGGTTCGTCCACCCGAGGCACGGGCTGTATGGCACCCGCGAGATTTCCGCCTGGGGCAGGCTGTGGTGGTGGAGGTGGTGCCATCAGAACAGGCACGTTGTTTGGCTGAGGCACGGGTGCAGGTGCTTGTGCGGCTGCTGCCTTTCTGCGATTTACGTAATCAGTCGCCATTTGGTCGAACTCCCTGCAGTTTCTCATCGAGTGGTTGGATCGCAGTTTTCCATCGTCCCCCTTGTACAGGTGGAATCTGCAATCAGCGTCCATCTTTTCTTCGAATGATCGCTCAGATTGTGCCCGTGACTTGCGCCAATCCTTCCTCTTGTAGCTGTCACTGCGTTGGCCGTCTCGATCATCTCGACTGTCTCGACGATCATCTCGACTGTCTCGCCGATCATCTCGACTGTCTCGCCGATCTTCCGACCGTCGGTCGCTTCTGTCCTGATCATTGCGGGGTGTGGAGAACCCAGCCGCCATGAATTCGGGTCTGTCATCGTCGTAATGACGTTTTGAACGTTTGCGCCTTCGGTCGTCTCTGTACGAGTCTCTATGGCTTCGACTGCTATTCTCATGTTTGTCACGGGGTGAGGACCCGCGTGTGGTGCGTGCCATATCCTCTCCATCTGCCCACTCAGTCGCGATCTGCAGAGGTGGGCTACAGATTTTGGCTTTTGGCGGCCAAGTGCTTCTTTGAGTCTCGCCTGGCGAGGCCCATGACGAAACATCCATGGCCATATCTTCTGAAACCACTCCAACTGAGTTACGTATCTCAGTCCATCGTCTGATGTATGACCTCAACGTTTCGTCTGAACGCTGAACGCAGGCCCGCAGCTCCTCGAATGTTTTCGGGCGCTCACATAGAGGCTCGAAGTTTTTGACGAAATCCCTGCGGAAGTGATCCCACGAGTCGTATGTTGATGGAGGTAGGGCCTTGAGCCAGTCGCGAGCTGTGCCTTCGAGCATGAGTCGTATGTACTGCATGGCTGTAGTGTTGGTGCCCCGCTGGCACGCAACTGCCAGCCTGTAATCTTCCAGCCACCCGGAAGGTTCCTGTCGACCCGTGTACTTGGGCTGTTCGGATGTGAGTTTGAATCCTTTGGGCATCCGTGTCTCGCGGACGCGTCGAGTGAAGCACAGAGCTCCATGTGGCTCAGGCTCTCGATCAGAGTATGAGTCGCTACTGTAGATCTGCGTGATCTGCTCCTGGACCTGCGCCTTCGCGAGCCGCTTCTTTCCTTCGAGTGGTGGCGACGACCACTGTGATTATGCTCTTCCCGAGGTGCGTCGACTAGGGCACGGTCTCGACTCCCACCTGGAGTTCTTGGAACTTGGCGTATGGCCTTTGCAGCTAAGGCGAGTGATTTGATCTGTTGGCGGTGTAGTTTTGCGTTGGGGTCATCCGCTGGGGGCTTGATTGCCTCCAGGTATGCTGCAGCGGTGTAGAGAGCACCTGCTGCTGTTTTGGGCACCGGCAGTCCTTCCTCGTCGTATGTCATGAAGGAGTTGCCTAAGTTGCGGGTGAGTGCCGCCTTCTCGCCTGGCGAGAGGTGTGACAACCTTGATCTGCGTCCTGTGTCTGCTCGCCCGGTGGAGCTCAGGGAGAGCTGTCTTCTGCGCACACTCGACAAGCTAGCTTGCTTTTTGCGTTCTTCGAGTGTGGCTCTTATCTGCTTCAGTCGAAGTGACTCCTGCCAGTTGAAGTACTGGAAGGTCAACATCTCTTCTTGTGTTGCGTCTGCTGGCATCATTGTGCACTCCTTGATAACTTTATCTGCTTTTGCTGCCATCTCAGCAGTGATTGTGAGGGTTGTGGCTCCGTCCGGCATAGTGACTGTGCACGGGAATTCTGTAGGCCTGCGACTGGCCGCAGTTTCTGATGTTTCTGCGGCGATGGCCACATAGACCTGTTGGGGTATGACCCGAGGGCATATGTATGTACTTTCGAGTCCCGTCATGGACTCGACATCTTCATCGAGGCTCATGTCTGAGCCTGTATGTTCATCGAGTGGTTCGTCTGGACGGATCTCGCAGTCGACGTCTTCGTCGCCTATGCCCATCTCGGCGTCGGCGAGGTTGTTATGAGTCTCGAAGTCGAGGTTGTTGTTGGCGCAGATCTCGGAGTCGACGTGGTTGTCGATATGAGTTTCGAGGTCGTCGAAGTCGCTGAGGGAGATCCCGCAGTCGAAACTATCCTCGAGTGGGAGATCCAGCTCGGGATCGTTTGTGCGGTATGCTGATTCGGCCTCCTCGCCCTGGAGCTCTTCAATGAGCTCGCGCATCTCTCGTGTGGACATGGTTGTTGCAGACGAACAAGCTTGGAGGGTCGATGATGGTATGGACGCAGTGGAAAGATCCGCAGTCGAAGGAGCCGCAGCCGATGGAGCCTCGGGTGCGAAAGTCGCGAGTTGGCGTGGATCCGTCAAGTCCTGCACACCAAGCTTGTTGACGAAAAAATTGAACGAACCAACGGTTAAACCCAAACCTGACTCGAGATCGGAGAAGGCCTCCTGGAATCCTGGCGAGTGTGGCTCGAAATCCATCAGAGGATCCGATGTGCTTTTTGCGGGTGAAGCTGGCGTGTTGCCGTTTGTCGAGTGAGCCGGCGAGTTGCCGTGTGCCGCCTGAGTCGGCGAGTTCTGGTTTGTCGATGCAGCCGGCGAGTTGCCGTTTGTAGATCCGATCGGCGAGTCGCCGTTTTCCGATGGAACCGAAGAAACCGCGAGTCCAGCACTATTCTTTCCCACAGACGGCGCCAATTGACGAGGTGTACCCTCATCAAATCCCATGGTTAAGGACCTAGGGTTGAGATTATGGGGAGAGAACGTGGTAGTACTGGTAGTTTCGTCGGCTGACAAGCAGAGGCAAAGATTTACCCAGGTTCAGGCCCCTCGGGTGGAGGTAAAGACCCTACTTCCTGCTTGTCTGGTATTGATTGTGGATTATGCGATTACAGGGGAGCTCCGGCGAGTTGATGATCTCGCAAGAGCTTTGGTGGTTCGTGTATGGCTTGGTCCCAGATCGGTACCCCTCCCAGCCTTTAAATAGGCTGGGTCTCGGGAGTTTGTAACCGACCTAGTTTACACATAAGGAAAGCCTAAACCGACTATGCCTATGTCTAGTCTTGGAGGGTACTCCATCTTCTTGGGCCTCTTGTCTTGGGCTTCGAGTAGGCTCTTCGATATTGGGCCTTAGTCGTTACGTGCACCAGGTACCCTCATAGTAGGGTACCCGATATGTATACCCATGTCAGCCATATACTCCGTCATCTCCTTGGTTCTGAGCCCTAGACGCCTATTTCTCGATCTAGGGTTTCGTCCTCGCAGTCCAGCCGGCCGCCGCTGCCAGGGACCAGTCCAGCCCCCCGCTGCAGCCTCCGCCAGGGAGCAGCTCGGCCCAGCTGAAGCCGATGCCGCTTCTTATCCGCCGCGACCAAGGTGCAAAACTGCTACCCTCGTTTTTCTGCATTTTTGGATCGGACACCTGCTACCCATGTTTTTGCGTTTCTCTCTGCTCTCTTCTTACCTCCTAATTCTGCAGTGGAAGAGCACGTCGCCGGTGCCTGCCGTGATGGGGACTCCTGGCTGGGCCAGAGGTTGAGGTGAGGGCTAATTTCGATCTGTGTTTTCCCATGGTTATTTGTTGTGTTCTTTTGCTCATTCACATGTTTGATGCTTGCAGGTTTGGTTCTAATTAGGTGTGTGTTGATCTGGCCTGCAGCTTCTGTATTACTTGATATGTTCTTCATGAGAACCATTTCCTATTTCCTTTTGATAGATTGAAGTGTGTACGATCTGCTCTACAGCTATGTTTTTATATATCCTTTTGATAGATTGATCTGCCATCTTGTTCTTCTTAGACTAAAATTGAAACGGTGCATTATAGGTCACCATGGTGCATTTTATAATGATTAGAGTACTGCACACACTGTTTTTAGTTTTTTTCTTAGGTGTGTGCCTAATCGCTGACTGAAAATGGTGCTTATCTTTGTCTGAATTGCTGATGTTTTTATTTGTCTAGGCTAGCCACAATATTTGTCTAATAGTGTGTATGGTTCATGCTGGGAGTTGGTATGTGTGTGTGTGTTTGTTTTCGATTCTTTGTTTGATTGCAGCAGTCTGTTTGATTGCAGCAGGATGTTTGTTTTCGATTCTCTGTTTGATTGCAACAGGATGTTTGTTATGCACCTCTTAAGCTGATATTTTAGCTTTCCCTCGCTGCTTATTAGCCTCAAAATGTTTGTGCTCAAGATATTTTGGCTTATTCTGAAATGATGGTTAGCATTGTTTGAGAGATATATGCAGTATGAAAAATGTCTATTTCTTTTATCATGCTAGGTCCAGTATATTTGGTAATTTTGTCTACATAGTATGGTATGATTTTCAATATACAAGTAGCACATGTCACTTTGAAATTCATGTTTATTTCTTCCATGATGCTACGTCGAGTATGTTTGTATTTTTGTCTACAAAGTATGATATGAGTTGCTTGCAGATCTTGAGAGGCGTTCAAGGAGTGGATCCTGTTGGCTTTGCCCCTATACGCCGAGTACTTTCCGACGTAGAAGACGAGCTTCCGATGAGACGATTCCGCGTAGAGCGTGCACACACGTATTTGCTGCTAGCGTGATCAGTGCAGTCGATCAAAGCTAGTACTACTTGCAAACAACGCACGCACACGAGGAAAAATCGTTTGTAGCCAGAGGCTCTTATCGAGCCTTGCTTCTTTCTTTATTTCTTCTCAAATCGGTACAGGTTACACGGGGTCTTTACATGTATATATAGCAGATTTCGTATAGCTAACCTTGTAGGATTAGGACTCCTAATTCCTACTCTACCCGGACTACACCACGTCGTGCTTATTTCCAACATTCACCCCCTAAGCATGATGTGTGCTTCTCTTCCTCCTGGATCCCAAATACGACGGTTGCTTCGCGTATGTTTGACCTTTGGTTTTACCTTCGCTGCTTCAGTCTTCATCATCGACATTGCTTTCGCCGCTCCTCGTGGCATCCATGAGATCGACTTTACTTTTGTCGACTCATCTTCACTCTGACGACAACAATCCTTTTTGTCGGCGTCTTCAAACATCATCTTTTCTTCGGTACTTTTGAAGAAATCTTCTTTGTAATTTATCGGCTTCATCTCCGAAATAATTACCTTGAACAAATGTAGCCACGCAAGATGCACCGCACATTCATCTTGTCGCTCTTCTGCCAACGACAGTGCTTCACGCCAATATTCCGTTGTATCCGTGTCTTCAAATTTTACCGGTTCCTCGATGAGCAAACATTGCTTTTCGTTCTTCATCTTCACCCCATCATCCTTCCTCGGATAGCAATCCAACACGTGATGCATACGTGTCGGCATCGGTAGTCGTTGCATCAACTCCAGTGTTGTAGGAGGCGGTACCACAAACTCTTCTGCGCCCAACGTCGCGCTCGTTTCTTCTGCATCCAACGCTCCTGGCGAAACTTCCTCTCCGCACGCTTGATCTTCTAGCCAAACTGGCCGATCTCCTGGTTCTGGCCGAGCTGGGTCTCCAGCCCAACCTGTTTGTCCATTGGTGCTCCATTCCATCCTCTTTACTGGGACAACTTCCTCTAACCCATATACTGCTGAAGCTAGACTGTGTCTTGCTCCTAATCCACCCGATCTTGCTAGGTAGCTTGTTTCTTCTGGCCTGATCAAAACAGCACACATGCTGCCATCGTGTGGCCTGCTAGTTGGGCTTCCTAGCCCTCCTCTTTGTTCTGGACCGCCTCTACCATTTGGCCATCCTGGCTCCACATGTAGTTGGCTTGGCCTGCCAACGAGTGGCCTGGCAGGTGAAGTTACTCTGCCACCACCGCTGCTTTCTGGAGTCGCTGCATGCGCTCCTCGTCCGCTACTAGCTGCACCCGAACCAGTGCATGAGCTTGCTGCTACTTCTTCTATGCGTGGAGGTGTCGACGAGGTTCTCTTCTGCCACACCACTTTGTGCCTCCCTTCTTGAGTGTTGCCTATTCTTTCGACAGCCACTCCTTTGCCTTGCGACGTGACACTGCGCCGCACTTCATGGACTTCTGACGCCATGTACGTCTTCACTTCTTTCCCTTTCGACGCAATACCACGTCGTACTTCGTGGACTTCTGGCACCACGTATGCCTTCATACCAGTACTATCGCCATGAGTTCTTGAGTCACCTCCCGCGTCAGTAGCATCGACACGAGTTTTCGAAGATTGAAGGCAAACTTTCTCATCCGCAAGCGTGTCAGTTTCTTTAGCCACCGCTTGAGGAGTTGGATCGTCCTCGTCCACCAGTTCGCACATCAAATGCATCGGACTATCATCTTCTTCCTCGGCCATGAGAGCCCTTTCCTTCTTCAATGGTTTCCAGCAATCAGACTTGAAGTGCCCGAGTTCACGACAATTATGACACCTTACTTTCTTTATGTCAAACTTCTTCCTCCTTGACGGAGAGTCGTCATCCTCCTCCTCTTCTTCATCGTCTTCTTGCTCATCATCGTCCTGCTCAGCGATGTACTTTTTCGCTGGGCGTTGCTTAGCCCTCATTTTCTTCCGCTCTTTAGCAAGTCGAGCTTCAAGATCAGCTTGAGAATACATGAGTTTCGCACAATCATCCTTGAATTCTTTTCTTCCCTTCTGATTCTCTTCGTGTGTCTTCAATCTTCCAATCGCTTCAGGCACCGTCATCTTCGTGATATCGCTGAACTGCTCGATCGTCCCGATAATATTCGTGAAGTCGTCGGTGACCGATGAAAACAGCTTCTCGACGATATCTGTATTCGTGACGGATCCTCCGAGAGATTTAATCTCACTTGCCAAGTTCGTTATCTTCTCGGAATACTCAGCGATTGTTTCTCCTTTGGACATCTCTAACTTGTTGAGCTGCCGCTTAAGCACTTGTGCACGGGCACGCATCACCTTATCTTCGCCGACTCGCATCTCCCGTATTGCTCCCCACGCTTCCTTCGCCGTCTTGTAATCGGCAAGGGTCATCACCATGGAGTCTGGTACGGACTGCGAGAGAGCAGCCATGGCGCCCTCGTCGACCTCTTCGTCCACCGCGCCTTCGCCTTCTATAGCCTTCCAGACACGAAGGTTTCGGAGGATGAACTTCATCTTCGTGGCCCAAACCACATAATTTGTGTCGGTCAGCATTGGATACTGAATCGGCACAGAACTTGTTCTTGACATCATCATGAGCGGCTTGCCGCTACCTTCGGACGTCACCGGCGCCTGTTTCACCGCAGCCGCTGCCTTCTTCTTCTTCCTTTTCTCGTCGTCGCTTGACCAGGCTCTGATACCACTTGTTGGTTTTGCCCCTATACGCCGAGTACTTTCCGACGTAGACGACGAGC
This sequence comes from Poa pratensis, assembly GCA_947311845.1. NCBI lineage: Eukaryota > Viridiplantae > Streptophyta > Magnoliopsida > Poales > Poaceae > Poa > Poa pratensis. The sequence goes on along the minus strand of CAMZMU010000041.1, from coordinate 130,964,938 downwards.
TTCCGATGAGACGATTCCGCGTAGAGCGTGCACACACGTATTTGCTGCTAGCGTGATCAGTGCAGTCAATCAAAGCTAGTACTACTTGCAAACAACGCACGCACACGAGGAAAAATCGTTTGTAGCCAGAGGCTCTTATCGAGCCTTGCTTCTTTCTTTATTTCTTCTCAAATCGGTACAGGTTACACGGGGGTCTTTACATGTATATATAGCAGATTTCGTATAGCTAACCTTGTAGGATTAGGACTCCTAATTCCTACTCTACTCGGACTACACCACGTCGTGCTTATTTCCAACAGATCCGTCGTCGTTCATCCCTGGTTTTGTTCCACCATGATGTGCCTCCTTTTCTTCTGTTGTGTGGCTCTTTTATTAGCATCTGCTCATTTGGTGCTCAGTTTAGTTTGCCTGCGGTGTGCATCTTCCAGGAGCAGCAAATGGAGCTTGCTGGTGCCAGACTTGCCGAGGAGGAGGTCGCTGGCGTTGACTCTGATGGCATGGAATGCTTAAGAATAAGTATATCGGGGGTTATTATAGTAGGGGTATTTTGTTGGGTAAGTTAAGCTTCATTAATTGTTCATGACTTTGAAAATGTTCATCTAACTATCTGGCCAATATTTCGGCACATTTTCCTTTGAATTGTATGATTTGAACAAACTCTTGCAACACCCACTCAGCCTAAGATTTCTCACGGCACTATTTAGTTGTTGTTAGTTTCTTGTAGTAAAAATTATGGATCACTTTCGGTACATTGACCTGAGAAGATTTTGTACTGACTTCAACCATCAATTCATCCTGGCTGGTATTTCACCATTGCTTCAGAAGCAACTAGAAGATCTGGCCAAAAGGAATGTAAATGGTAATAGCAGTAATAACGAGAATAAAGGGTCTCGATTTGTTATTATTGGCCAGGATCATGTGGAACCCTTGCAAGCTCTTCAAGATTCTGGGCAAGAGGTGAGTTTTTCTATCGATATTTATGTTACATAACCAGAATGAAGTTTGTAATTTGTGTGTGTACTTCATACATAAGTTGCTTTTGTTAGTATCTTCTTCTTCCACTTCTCTTATCTATTATTGCTTTTATGCTGTCAGATTTGTGTGAATGTGGACAAACAAAGAGAAGAGAAGAATTGCTAAAATTTGGAAGCGGAACAAACACAAAGAGAAGAAAAATAATTTTCTGCCATCCTTAATTCGTCCCACTTGCGGTCATGCATTGCTATTGGTTGCGACATTGCAACAATTCAATTCTGAATATTTAGAACAAATGCAAGAAATCTTCCTTCTACTTTCTTTGAACAGTCACATTGAGTAATGAATGAATAACTGAAGGAGGAGCCATTTATCTCGGCTATTTCTGTTTTGAGGTTGGTTATCTCACCTCATTGACCAGGCGATTTGATGAAGATGACCTTTTTTATATATTGTTTCTCTACCCTTATGCTGAGCTATTGTATATACATCATTGATATTTGGTTCCTTGCTTATCCTACTCACAATTGAACAGTTATAAATATAGTAGAATGCATGCATGTGTATTTAGTTTCTCTTTCCCTCTGATTTTGCTACCAAACTGGAGTGCCCTCATGAATGTTGTTGATTTATTCTACTAAGATATCTCATACTAAGTAGTATGGAACAAAATTTGTCGTCGTATTCATTATCGTCAAATTAACTGTTATGTTGTTAGAAAATCTGCAGATTATCTGTGGGAACCATATATGGTTTAGTCGGCTATATTGTACTAGCATCAGCTTATGTCAAGCTTCATTTTATTGGTGATAAATGTCAGGCTATCTTTCACTTTTTGAAGTACCAATCAGTGTTTATGTTCTGTATTACAAATTAGAGCGTAAGGTTTGACCCTTAGTGAGTCTTAAGCCAGGCGGTACTAGCTGTTGCTATCTTCTATTACTGTATACATATATGTATATATTTGCTTTGCTTCAAGTATCAGACTGAAGAATTATGTTTGTTAGAAGCTTATCTACTATGCATGAAACCCTGAGACCTACAGAAGGACGGAAATCAGAAGAATTTCTAGATAAAATTTATCCTTTAGCTATACTTGGTCCGAATTTGAAACAAATACACATACAAGTGAGCAAGACCATACAAGTTTAAACTGGTTAACGTATTTTTGCATTAGAACCTTATTAAAATTAAACCAGATTACTTTTTGAGTACCCTATGCTGGTACAGTCCATACCTATGAATGCTACTAAAATGTTGATGTTCTACTAGGACAACACCAATTCGCGCGCGCAAGGCGCTCTTTCCTGCGTACCAAGATAATGCAGTAACGAAGCATGTATGATGTCACCAATCCTATATATTCATTGATTTTTTAGGATAGTTCTGTAGAACTCACCGATACTGACCAGTTTTGTGTCTTTTTCTACAGTCAGCTCACTATCAAGATGGATCAGGAGGCAAAAAGCCATGCGCGGAATGATAATACCAGTCACCTAGCTATATGTTACTCCCTAAATCTCACTTTACCTTCTTAACGGTCAACATGTTGGCTGGAGACACTATTACGTTTATCTTGGGTCAATGACTGACTAGCTATTGTGACCCTATCAGAACTGGTTCTGAAGGACTGCTTCTCACTTTTGTACGTATGTATTCAGAAACTCTTATTTAGCTGAAGGTCATCTGCTTTTCAGTTTCATTTTGTAATGACTTTTAAATGTCCTGAGTTCGAGGTTACCCACCACTCGGGATTATCGGGGGTTCAGAACAATGTAAGATTTGTCTCGCGCGGCAAGCCGCGCTTCCTACCTAGTTTTGATGTATTGCTAGCGAAACCAGTAGTACATGATACTGTTCTAAGCCTTGAGATTTACATGAGAAGTAGTTAAAATTTTACTTGCTATTTCTTATATTCAATTCCTTTTGCTCTGTAGGTTCTTTACATCAAAGTAGATGGGAATGCTTGTCCAAGTTGAATAATTGCGATGTTTCTTCATGGAGCAACATACTTTCACTTGCTGGATATTTGACCATAGCTACCATTTCTATTTTTAAAACATAACATACTATATTTATCCTCTCGTTATTTGTATGACCTGGCATGTAAAACTTGTTGTATGCATGAGCTGAAATTTGCTACTAGGACGCAGCAAAAAAAAGATGTGGTTAACGTCTTCTGGTTCGGCATAAAGATCTGTCCAAAACCTGACGGACCTCCCATTTTCCAACGAGACCGTTTTTGCCCACCCTATCTATGGCAGCTGCCGGCCTGAATTAAGCAAAGCCATACGCTTCTTACCATATGTGAACACCGCTTGCTCAGTGTGATGGGCATGGGTTGTCGACGGCCGTGGTGGATTGCAGACCTGCCCATCAAACGCAGTGACGTTTTTCGGAGGGAACACGCAAGACGCAAGTATGCATATATACCGGCCCCACTTGTTTTTCACGTGGTGTGGTACCAGATACTGTAGGGCCAATGAGAGACACTGAACAACCTAGCTACCGAAGGCCGGCCTCACATTTTGTTTGCTACGTTGGAGAGACGATGAGCACACGTTGGATCGGATGTGCTCCATCTAGCACAATCACATTTGGTACGCACAGCTGATACACCGCGAGGTTGAACGTGCGACCCGTTGAGATTCCTATATATACACAGCTCCGATCGAGGCAAGAAAGTACAGTAGCCGCGAGCATCTCAATTAGCCACCCTGAAGGCTGAAGCCATGGCCAGTAGACACACCGCTCCACTCGTGGCCTGCGTCTTTCTCATCGCCGCCGCCGCCACGGCCGTCTATACCGCCTTCCCCGTCTCCATAAACCCATGCTCCTACCCTCTGCCGAGACAGCTCCTCACTGTCTCCGGCCTCGACCCATACATCGCCTCATGCGCAGGCGACGCCCCACTCTCCCACGGCAAGAATGTCGGCGGGCCAATCGTGACCGACATACGCACGTGCAGTAAGCCAAAGCTCCCGCTGCATCCGCTCCCTCCATTCTATTGCTGTCCGCCCAAGTCGGCGTCGGAGCCAATCAACTTCACGCTCCCGGACCCGTCCGAGCCGCTGAGGGTGCGGCGGCCGGCGCACGCCGCCGGGGCGGAGTACATGGCCAAGTACGAGCGCGCAATCGCGCTGATGAAGGCGCTGCCGCAGAGCGACCCCCGCAGCTTCTACCAGATGGCCAACATCCACTGCGCCTACTGCAGCAGCTCCTACCACCAGACGGGTAACCCGGAGCTGGCCGTGCAGATCCACTACTCATGGTTATTCTACCCGTTCCATCGCGCCTACCTCTACTTCATCGAGCGCATCGCGGCGAAACTGCTCGGAGAACCCGACTTCGCCTTGCCCTTCTGGAGCTGGGATGTGCCGGAGGGGATGCAGTTGCCGTCTGGGTTCGCCAACTCGTCGTCGCCGCTGTATGACCCCTTACGGAACCTAAGGCACATGCCGCCAGCGGTGGTGGACCTACAATTCGATCGCAAAAACGGAGAGAACAACTTCACTGACGAGCAGCAGATTCAGCAGAACCTCAGGGTCATGTACAAAGCGGTACGTACTGCGCTACGTGACTTCATACATACATTCAAATCTTACATGCATAACGTTCATACGATTAAACTAAACTGACCTTCATGTTTGAAAATTTCAGATGATTAGCAATGCCGCTCTGCCCTCCCTCTTCCATGGCCAGCCCTTCCGTGCCGGCCAGGCTGACAGTCCAGGCGCTGGGACGCTGGAGATGCACCCGCACAACACGATACACAGTTGGACCGGCGACCTAGCTCAACCCCACGCTGAGAACATGGGCGTCTACTACTCAGCTGGCCGCGACCCTGTCTTCTACCCGCACCATAACAACATCGACCGCCTGTGGGACGCCTGGAGGAACATCGGCGCTGTCCGCCATGTGGACATCGCGGACCCTGATTGGCTCGACTCCTCCTTCCTCTTCTACGACGAGGAGTCCCGCCTCGTTCGCATCACCGTTCGTGACGTGCTCGACATCGACAAGCTCCGGTACAAGTTTGATGGCGTTGGCATGCCGTGGGTCAATGCACGGCCGCCTACTACTCCCAACGTGAACAGCAAAAAAGGCTTGCTGAAGCCCGTCACGTTTCCCGTATCACTCGTCGACGATGTGACGGTGACCGCGGAGGTGAGGCGGCCACGAGTGCTGCGGAGCCGGCAGGAGAAGGACGTCGAGGAGGAGGTGCTAGTGGTTGAGGGCATCGAGATAGACGGCACAAACATGGTTAAGTTTGACGTATACGTCAATGCCATGGAGTACGAGAAGGTGCAGCCAGGTGGGCGGGAGATGGCCGAGAGCTTCGTGAGCTTGAGTCATCCCAGTATGGATGGCACGGGGAAGGGGATGGTGATAAAGACGAGCATGAGGGTGGCCTTGAACGAGCTCTTAGAAGACTTGGGCGCAGACGGAGACGAGACTGTTACTGTGACATTGGTGCCGAGGCATGGGAAGGTTAAGATCGAAGGCCTAAGAATAGTGTACATGGTGGAGTGAGATTACACCACAAGTAATGCATTCCGCTGGTGTCTCTTATATTGCACATGCCAATCAAATGGGCAATTTTCACTACCTATGCATGCACTCTATATATAGTTCCAAACATCCTAGAAAACCCTCTCGAGGCATCGACTACGCATCATAGAGTTGGGCAAGGCCTGCTTCCCTTGTGTGATCGATTATTTCATGTCTCTTTATTAAGCTTCTGAACTTGGGACCCTCATTCTCATTGTGATTATTGATGAGAAGAGATGCAACCTTCAAAATATCATTGTCATCGTCGGGCGATGTTCATGAAATGGTTATAGAAAAACTCGTAAGTGCTATCCCCCATGGTGAGAATGTACCTCAGAAAATCGACCAAACACGTTGTCAGCGGCACGGGCGTGGACGAGCCAACAGCCGGCGAACGCGATCTGTGCTCCACCGATCCTACGGATACTAGAGCCCGGACTCCTCCGTCGATAATGAGAATATCATTCTCATTGTTACACAGGACGACATCGGCGTTGGCTGCAAGGCCCGAGCTCCTTGGGTGTCGGCAAGAGGTGAAAACAACTCTCCGGCTAGCGGCCTGAACTCCTCCGGCTAGCGGCGGCGGGGGTGGCAGGATTGTTGAGTAACGCTGGAGGCAGGCGATGAAGGAGGGGAGGGAGATGTGGAAATCAAGGTGGAGAGATAGACGGTGGAGTGGAAATGGTGGTCACTGACTTGTGGGCTTGGCCAGGCTAGATGTGGACATGGGCGGACACGAACGCTCTCCGTCTCACCCTAAATCTAGCCCAAATTTGATCCAAAATTGTGCGAGGTGGACGCATCCACCCTCACCGGTTCATTTGTGGTGCGGCGTTGGGTGGTGGTTTCCATCCGCTCGGACAAAAACGAAGTTCAAACACACAGGCGTTTCTTGGCTATACCATATATATGTGAACACCGCTTGCCCAACCCGTGGCGGATTGCAGACCGCGCAGCTAGCTCGATCGTTTCCCTTGTCCACTACTGATCCTGCAGGTTGAATTATCAAACACACCCACGTATCTGAAAACGTGGAAGGAACACGCAAGACACGAGTACGTATACTTCCAATTCTCCATTTATGTCTCACTTGGTGGTACATGCGACCATCGCAATCGGCCACCTACAGACGCAACGGAGGCGAATGGATGCGCCACGATCAAGGCCTCGTTTAGTCGTTTGGTAGCCAAGTCCTAGTGAAAATGCCAATTCGGAGTTTCGTGATGCACACAACACTTTTTTTTGGGACGGACGGAGTAGTATCAAAATTTACAAATCACGAATCACATTGTCCTCTTTCTAAATATATTCTATTCGGAACTAAACCCGTAGTGACAAATAACCAACCTGTAATGAATAGGGAAGGTAAGGGAAATTATAACCGAGATAAAAGAGAGCTCGCTCGTGCCCCAAGCAATTTTGGCCATCTGATCGCGCCATCTCACACTTTCTAACCTTTGGATTAACTTATATTTTAATACTAGGTCCAATTATTTCTAGGCGACGGTACTCTGGGCATCAAATAGGCACCTATGATGAATCTATTATATATTAAAAGTAAATTATGGGCTAACCAGAAATTAGAGAAATAGATAGAAAATCCCACAAAAATCAGAAACATTTGTCCGTTTATTAGCATAATTAGCAGATCACAACCGTAAAACTAGCATGTTCACATAAAGTTTAGAAAAATTACCCACCAATGCCCTTAAGTAATTCTACGCATACCCCTTCTCCTTCGACGTCAAACTAAAAAATAGAACAATCTTGGGCGATCGTGGCGGCGGCCTAGGGTTTCAACCCTAGCCGCCGCCGGTGATATCTGCAGCTTTATCGTCGCCGTCGGCAAAGATTCGACGGGTCCTCGCCTCCTCTAGGTGCCGTTCTGGCACTAGGAGGGGTGGGGATCTCGGACCTGCGCACGGCGCTTTTCGAAGATCCTTAATGGTAGAGTTTGGTTTTGGTCGTCATCTTCTTCGTTAATGGAGATGGTATCGTCTGCAATAAGTGATCTTTCACGCTTCGTTCGACGGCGAGATATTCTTCCCGACGTCAATGGTGGCTTTGGAAGATTAAGTCTGTCTAGGTATGGTTCTTCAGATATTGCTTCGCCAGATCAATCTTGGATTGTTTCTCATGATTGCCGCGAGGAGGTTTGTCCTCGCAATATCTATTACGGCTACTACGTCATCGGCAATGGTGATTCGTTCTCTCGGCTCCCAACGACGTCGACAAAGTGGCTCGGTTATTTGTCCCTTAAATATCAGTAGTGGTGCTCTTGCCGATGTTGCTTGATTAATTTAATGGCTGCGTGCGTGCACAAAGCCTTCGCATTGCGGCTCAAAATTAAAAAGGGAGAACCTTCGATGGTGTATTCACAGGTATGTGGTTTGGTGGTGTTGGCGTTGTTTTACGGCTGCCTTCAGAAAAGTACAAGATTGTGTCATGAATGAAGAAAGAGTTTGAAGATCTCATAGATTTGCTAGTCTCTTTTAATTTTGTTTTTGTAATCGATGTAATCGTATACTCTTTGCTGGTTTAATATATGTGGAAAATTCAAAAAAAAATAGAACAATCTAACAGATCAAAGGCCTCACGTATGCTGCAGCCTCCGCTGTACTCACCCAGGCAGATCGCCTTCCATATCTCACGTACGCCATTGCCGTCGCCGCCGACATACTCAATCGGAGGTTCTCCGTCCAATCCTCCCCGTACAGGTGTGTATGCATACGGTCATCAAGTTTTAATTGCGCCTCATACACACGCCATGCATGCAGCCTTAAAAAATTGATAGCATGGATTGAGCAATCGTGAATGTCGGATGTAGCAGTGCAAGAGATGGATCGATCAAGGATTTGAGAACTTCCCTAACCACAAATTCCAAATCAACCTAACCACAAATTTAAATTGACACGAGTGCGGCGTAAGACCATATTAGGGTTGGATAGAAGCAACATTGATGCTTTCTATTCTTTTTGCGTGACTTCAATTTCAAAGTACGCGGTATTCTTAGAAATTCCTCTTTATATTTATTACTTTCATAAATAATTACATGCTACTTAAAACCAACAAAAAAAACTCTACGGCCGCGGCGTGCCGCCGCGCCATCTTACCTAATTACTATTATTATGTAGTTGTTAGTGTAGAATTGTGAGATTGGCGGAATATGATGGATGTTTCATTGAGCCTCATGGGCGAGTATATATAGGCGTACAAGGGACCGACTTGGAGTACAAGACAAGTTAGACATCATACGGAAACAGATCCTATCTCTATCTATACTACCATAACGGTGACACGTATGCCATACTCTAACATCCCCCGCAGTCGCAGCGGTAGCGTCGTGAACAACTGGAAGGTCGCGGACGGTCAGACTGGAGAGAAACCGAAGTAGACCAGTGGGCTGACATCCCCCCGTAGTAGGAGCGGGAACATCGTGGACGGTGTCGCGGCGCAGATGCTTGGACTGTAGAGGAAGCTGATGAGTGCTCATGCGAGGTGGTAGCCCTTTGTGCCGATGTCGAGGGAGCCGAGAGCGTTGGGCGGTGCAGCCTTGGTCGGGGTAGCCATGCGAGGGGTCGCCGTGGTCGATGTCGTGGTCGGGGTTGCCGGTGTCGAGGTAGACGCAGAAGAAGCCGCTTGCGCATAGTACACGAGGAGAGTGACGGGGACGCGTCGAGGCAGTCGTCGAGGATGCCGATGCCGGGGACGACGCAGTGCGAGCCGTCGAGGACGAGGTGCGGCCATTGTTTTGCCGGAACAAGGCGCACGTCGGGGATGAAGGCATACTCCGGTTTTGACAGAACCGAGTACGCATAGAAGAAATCGGTGACGTGGTCGTGGCAGTCGTAGAGGAGGAAGTCGATGCCGAAGACGTTGTCGAGGCCGATGTAGACAAGGCGCCGACCCGGGCTTGCCAGACCCGGGGACACGTCGGGGACGAAGGCACGCACCAGTGTTGCCAGTACCGTGCATGCGGGGGCAGGGACCACCGTGAACCATACACCAGCGTCGGAGGGGCCAGCAGAGGAGGACTCGACGATGATTGCGGCGCCAATCAGCGGGGGGTAGAAGGTGCCGATGTCGTCCGTGGTTGTCGGAGTAGACGTAGTCGGGGACGAGGATGATGACGCTGGCGACGTGGTCGTGCTGGACGAAGATGTAGAAGGTGGCGAAGGCAGCGGCGGCCGGGGGTGGCCATGCTGAATGCCTGGACAAGGGGTGGTCAGCGGGACCTGCGACGGCCTAAGGTGGCCATGCAGGTTACCTGTAGATGGCGGCGGCGCTTCTCGAAGTAGGCGAGGAAGAACCCGGCGGCTTGACGAAGACCATGCGCGGACGGTGGCGTTCCCACGCCGAGGGAGTCGGCGCGGCGCATACCACGTAGAAGTCGACGCGCAGGGACGGCGAAGAGGACCGCGTGCCGCGGCGCTACAGCCCGAAGGGGCGACGCAGCAGCAGTGCGTGGGTCGGGGCGACGGCGGGTGTCGCCAGCGGCATACACGCCTGGGAAGGCGCGTTGGCTGCCGGCAACATGGACCAATGGCGGCGGTGCGGCGGCCCGAAGGGGCGATGCGGCGGCAGCCTGTAGCTCGATCGGTGGTAGGCGCGTGCTCGGGGACGTGCTTGGCGGTGCAGGCACGCGATCGGTTGATCAGACCGACGCAGCGCGGAACGCGCCATGGCGGCAACGACGATGCGCAGATCGGAGTCGATGGCGAAGTTGTCGATGAAGTCCCGGTCGATGACGGCGAAGACGAATCGGCGATGGAGACCGTGCAGGCGAGCGAGACGGCTGCGACAAGTCGGTGGAGACGAGCCGGTCGGTGCGGAGTCGGCGTCGGCGCGTCGACTGCGATTGCCGGCTTGAAGGAGCCGGCTGGTGTAGAGTCGGCGCTGGCAAGTCGGCCGCGGTAGCTGGCTGTCGAGTAGTGGGCCGGTGTAGGTCGATGCCATTGTCGGAGTAGAGGCGCGAGAAGACGACGGCGGAGACGGGCGACGCAAACCGATCTTAGATCGGAAAACAAAAAACGAAAAAAAGACACCGGTCAAAAACGACATGCAGGAGAGAAAATCCGAAACAAGAGACCGGAAAAAAAAGACTCTAGGGCAGCCGAGCAACCGCTCGGCGGACGAACCCTAGGTACGGGCGGCGCGGCCCCCGGGAGAAATCATGGAGATCGATCTCCCCGGGGACGGCACGGTGCGGAAGAGCGGCGGCGGCGGCTAGGTCAGAGGTCGTGCCGCTCTGATACCATGTAGAATTGTGAGATTGGCGGAATATGATGGATGTTTTATTGAGCCTCATGGGCGAGTATATATAGGCGTACAAGGGACCGATTTGGAGTACAAGACAAGTTAGGCATCATACGGAAACAGATCCTATCTCTATCTATATTGCCATAACGGTGACACGTATGCCATACTCTAACAGTTAGCACTAATCTTGATATAGTTATCTGCATGTCTGTTAGTTTCCTTCCGTCGTTGCATGTAGCTAGTTAGTTTCAGTCAGGTGTAGGTTCAGAGTACGCATGCAGGAGGTGAGATGCTGAAGTGCTACAAGAGGTGGCGCATGGTGAGATGCCGACAGTGGTGAGAGGCCGCTGTGCATGCATGTTCTGGGTTGTTAGCTGCCTAGAGTGATTCTAGGATCAGATTAGCTAGCAGTTAGCGCATAACTGAGTTTATGGAGTAGTGAGTTAGTGGTGTGAGTGCATACGTGCACGTAGGTAGTGGGCGAGTGTGGCGTCCGGCTGCGTGCGTGGGTTAGCCTATTTAATCAGTGTTGTAAGCATGTTTACTTCCAACAGAATATAGAGAAGAAAACTCGTGGCTGTGAGAGGCAGCGCGAGGCCAAAAATCTCTTGTGGCTTTCTGTTCTTGAGAGAGCTGTGTGAAGCAGCAGAGAGAGATTTAGAGCTGAGCGATTCAGCTCCTACATTTGGTATCAGAGCCTTCCGCTCTCGGTTCCTGTGGTGATGGCGTAAGCGGGAGATGAGGTGGCCAAGCGGAGCTGGCGAAGAAGATGGCGGAGGAGCCATACACTCCACCAAGGACGGCGCTCACCGACGGCAGCGGCGGAAGCGGAAGCGGTGGCGGCGAGCTTCGCGTCGTCGAGCGCGTGGTCCGGCAGAGCACGAGCATGGTGCAAGTGCCGATGCTCACCGCACCAACTACTCCGATTGGGCGCTTGTGGTGCAGGTGCAGCTGGAGGCGCAAGGCTGGTGGGTGGCGATCGAGCCGGGCGTCTGCGAGTACCACGCCGACCGCGAGGCTCTCGGCGTCATCCTCCGAGGTGTGCCGCCGGAGATGCTGCGCACACTAGCGGTGAAGAAGACCGCGAAGGAGGCTTGGGACACCCTCAAAACTTTGAGGTTGGGGTCCGAGCGCGTCCGTGAAGCAAGGGCGCAGAACCGGCGCACCGAGTTCGAGAACCTTTGTTTCAAGGACGGCGAGAAGTTGGAGCAGTTCGCGATGCGTCTCACCGGCATCATGCACGACCTGGAGGTCCTCGGGGATGGCGTCACCGAGCACAAGGCCGTGCTGAAGTTCCTCCGCGTCGTGCCGCAGCGGTTCCGGCAGCTCGCCCACTCCATTCAGCAGCTCCTCGACCTGAAAACCATGACCGTCGAAGAGCTCACCGGGCGCTTCTTGGCTGTGGAGGAGAGCCTGGACGCTGATGAAGAAGAAGGTGGGCAGCACGGTGGCAATCAGCTGCTGCTCACGGAGCAGCAGTGGAGGGAGCGCAAGAAGAAGCTGCGGTGCTTCAACTGCCAGGAACTCGGTCACTTCGCCTATGAGTGTCCGGAGAAGAAGAAGAACCAGAACGGCCGCGGAGAAGAGGAGGAGAAGGCGCTGCTCGCTGGTTACGGCAGCGACGGCCCGGCACTTTTCTGAAGCTGCGTACGAGTGAACAATCAAGATTAGGGGGAAAATTGTTAGCACTAATCTTGATATAGTTATCTGCATGTCTGTTAGTTTCCTTCCGTCGTTGCATGTAGCTAGTTAGTTTCAGTCAGGTGTAGGTTCAGAGTACGCATGCAGGATGTGAGATGCTGAAGTGCCGCAAGAGGTGGCGCATGGTGAGATGCCGACAGTGGTGAGAGGCCGCTGTGCATGCATGTTCTGGGTTGTTAGCTGCCTAGAGTGATTCTAGGATCAGATTGACTAGCAGTTAGCGCATGACTGAGTTTATGGAGGCGTGAGTTAGTGGTGTGAGTGCATACGTGCACGTAGGTAGTGGGCGAGTGTGGCGTCCGGCTGCGTGCGTGGGTTAGCCTATTTAATCAGTGTTGTAAGCATGTTTACTTCCAACAGAATATAGAGAAAAAAACTTGTGGCTGTGAGAGGCAGCGCGAGGCCAAAAATCTCTTGTATCTTTCTGTTCTTGAGAGAGTTGTGTGAAGCAGCAGAGAGATTCAGAGCTGAGCGATTCAGCTCCTACAGTAGTAACCTCTCACGATGACTCAAACCCAACGCGTAAGGGAGCTCCCGAAGGTACTGTATAGCAACTCTCGCCATAACTCTCACGATGCTTCTGTGTCACCGTATCAAACGGTACTGTTTGGAGCACGTATATCCAGTTATTTTCCAAGTACTCCTTGTCAAATAGATTCGACCTCACCACTGTACTCATAATCACTAATTAAATCCTCTTTGCATTGTGCAGATAGAACTAGAAGGCCGTAGGCCGGTAGGCGTACACAGATGGATACGGCGAAGACGCCCGCGCACCGAGAATGTGAAAATCGTCCTACATGTCCCGGCATCCGTGTACGTCCGACTCACTAACCCGGGCTGCACTGCGTACGTATGAAAAAATGTACTCATTTTACAGCAATAAGTCCACGGTAGCAGTACGCATATGTACCTGTGCTTATTTCATTATCTGATCTGATCTGATCCAAGTCTGTGGTACCTGCAGCCGGCTACGTTATGACATCACTTACAGATGGATACACTACAGGAATGACGCGCCGGCCAGCGGCTACGCCAACGGCTTTTTGTCGAGGCCGTCGGCATAGATCTCGAACAGTCCAGTCCACAGGCAGCCGTCTATGTTATGACATCACTTACTCGGTAACAAATAATTGTCTAGTAAGACCAACCCTAGTAGATACTCAAAACAAAAAACAGGGACGTACTAATAAAAGATAAAAATGTTTTTAGGTTTGTGTGTAAAAAAAACCGCCCATACAAAAAACGACACTCATATGGTAAATTTTCAATGGGCGAGGCGTGTTTCCAAGTATAAAGTGGAAGTGCCAATTCCTAATATGTTTTTCACGTTATTGAAAGGAAAATGCCCCGTGTCCGCTGACGCACAAGTCGATTGTCTCGTGGGCCGTCCAATGGTGATGCCACATGACCTTGGTCATTTTCCTCCTTCCCAGCGAAATGTTAACAACGTGTGGCGTACTACAAATGCAACAAAAACTCGTTGCTCCCTCTCCCCTATATGTCTTGCCCACCAACGGTCACGTCGCAACCTTGGTGATTGCTTTGCAGATAGATAGGCCCCGTGGCGGGAGCACGCAGCATAGGCTTTGACTGCAGTAACAATCATGTACTATAGAGTATTGCAGCTACAGTTTCCTGAAGATGGGCTAGGGCATGGTGTCGTTGGCACCGCTACGAACGGTGGTTGGGAGCGGCAAGAAAAAACTGGGGACGGCTTGCAACACTTGCGATCACTTTTGGCAACAATAGTAGTCCATATTTGTAGCAGCGGTAGAGAGCGGGGTGGGGAGCAGCGGGAGAATGGATTAAATAAGTATCTTATCCAAAAGTCTTTTATTCTCATTTGCCTCTTCACAAGTTTCATTCGATCAAGCATAATTAAATGGTCACGCTCGACATTGCGTGTGGATCAATATATACGGGGCCAAATTTTGGCTCGCCGCATTGCGCCCTATCATTCAGTAGAGAATAATGAACGACATTTCTTTCCCTGGCACCACTTTTAACTCATTGGTGTCAATGTCTTTCCCTTGCCTTATCCCTCTAGTTCTCACAAATTACAAGTATCCCTTAATTTGTGCTCAACGGGACGATCATTACCCACTGCCACTGGGCACTCTTGCGACTTCCCGTCGCCATCCCTCCTCGTCCTTTCCTCCTCCTCTGTCGGCACGTATAAATCGGCGGCTCCGGCCACGTGGTACGTTAAGTCCAAGTTCTAAATGTTAGCACGTTAGCAAGATTGTAAAATGCTTCAGCTAGAGGGAGTAGTCCGTACGAGTAATTAGCTTCTATGGAATCAGTGGGAGTAATGGGGTTTGGATTTGCGTGAGATCTGATCTCTGTCACTAGATCCAAAACAATAATAACCTTGACCACTGAGATGCAACTCAAGACCCTAAGGCCTGTGTCAATGCATCGTCTCTTAGCACGATATCATAGGAGTATTAAATATTTAAGATACAACTAGTACAATGCATTATTTCCTATTTGTTGTATCTACATTTAATGCTTTGGGGCTCATGCATGCATATGATTGGGTTAGAGCCATTTTTTGTCTATGGCTACGTACAAAGGTTGTATCTTAGTTAAACTACAACCTCACACTCTCTCTTCATTAACTAGTATGACACATAAGCAAAATGCCTATGAAACCGTGCTAAGAACCTTGCATTGGCATAGGCCTAAGATCATTTATATCTCACGTCACAGATCGCTGGAAAAGGTAATCGGTACTGGTCGATGTTCAGTGAGAGTACTGATCAAAACTCACTGCTCCGGATAGAGCTTAATTTAGGACATACATATGCGTCCAGTCTTAACTAAGTAGAATATCTTAAACATGTACTGTAAGAATTTGAAACCAGTGGTTCAATACCATGTGTGATCTCTGACTACGTGTCGCCAGCAGCATTTCTAGTGGATGTAATACTGTATGTTTTTCCTTTAGATCGTCTTCTCGCAGGACAGGTTTAAATGTCATCGAAACTAGAGCAGCCATTTCTTGGAAGTTCTTATAGGTGTTGAGACGGGGGAAGTCTATTCTTCGCACGTGCGAGCGCTCGCACGGATATTCTCAGGAATATTCCGTCGCCGGAGAGGAAGAGGACGGCCGCCGCAGCTACCCCCGCAGCCACCGCCGGCTGAACCGCCGTCGACCCCGCCCGCGGCCGGCGCGCTACCGGGACGCCTCGCCGCCCCGCCCTGATCTCCGCCTCCGTCGGTCCGTCGCCGCCCCGGGCATGCCTCTAACCCCACTCTCTTCTCCGGCGTCGGCGAGCCCTGCACCACCCCCCCCCCCCTCCCACACACACACCTCCCAAGTTAAATCTCTCCTCACCGTCGCCGCCTCCGCCGCGGCTCCGGCTCGGCTGGCCACCACCGACGTCGGGGAGGAAGAAGGAGGAGATGGAAGAAGTCAACACGCCCATAAGATCCGTGCGACGCTTCACACGCACGTTAATAAGCAATTCCGGTTGAGATGCATCCATTAGGTCTGGTCAGCAGGGCAGGTCAAAGTTTTCCCTAGCCCTGGGCGGCTGGGCTCAGTAGATGTCATGCTAGCCCAGTGGGCTTGTCTCACTCTGAGTAGTGGGTACACTTCCACAAGAAACGTTGGCGTGCTCGGCCGAACCAGAGATTTCCCGCAGGGATGGGCAGTCATACGACGTGGAGATGCTACAAAAAAGAAGTAGCCGGGATTTACACCCTGCTCTCCTTGATGCGGCTTTGAATCATGTTCTCGCTGCCCATTAGGATAACCCAACTTTCTTTCCATATAGTGAATATATTAAATATCAAAAAGATAACAAATATAACTAGCCTCTGCAACAATTCAATATCAAAAGCAAATCAAGATATCGAGTATGCGCACAACCAATTTATTAAAAAATAATGATAAAAAGAAAAGAAAAAAGTGACATCCAAGCGTCAAGCTGAAGCGACAAGAACTACCACCCGAAACAACACATGAGTTGTGAGAAAGGTCTTAAAAACAGCGCCTCTAGGAAACGACACATAAGCATCGCCGTTGCTTGATACAATCACAAAGGATCAGATCATGGTTTTCACCCTCGAGACCAAGTCTAAGTAAGCTTCATGCAATGCCTTAAACAAGCTAACGATGAATAAGCACCGCTATTGGCCGGTACAACCAATTAAGGTTAGACCAATGGTTTTCACCCCGGAACTCAAGACCCGGTACTCAAGAAGCACCACCAGATCACAGCCACCCTATGTTGTGGCCTCCACATAACAAGCCACCACCTTCAAACCTTGACAATGTAGAACACAAAACGAGCATCCTAACACATGCACGTCTTGAGGGTTCGATGTCGTGTGAATGTTCGACCGTCAATTTAAGACTGGGCAAGCACACGCCATGTACCCAAAATATGGGACACCTATGGCATAGATATGGGGCGGAGCCAGGAAAGAATCAAACCCCGAAATAAATATAGTTGTGTGCACCAATCAATGCAGATCGTCCACCTATTCTCACCATCACCGTCTCTTCCACTGTGCATGTCGCAACTCACCCCCATTCACATGACTCAGCTAGCCTTAACGACCACTATGTCATGCCCTTACAAATACTACCTATCGCGTAACGTGAGAAAGCGGGCTGACTTGTCCAATTGAGCGGGGTTTGCGGTTCTAAAGGTTCATGCAAAAGTTTGTCCGGCTCTAGCTGGCTGATGTCTACTGCACGCTTCTATTCTTGTAGACTTTGTTGGGTCTTCTAATGCAGAGGTTTGTAGGACAACAGCAAATTTCTCTTAAGTGAAGGTTTATCGAACTCAGGTAGGTGTAGGTTGAATGTATCCCTCTCAAGCAACCCTGCAATTAAGATACAAGAAGTCTCTTCTGTTCCCAACACACCTAATACAATTGTCAATTGTATAGGTGCACTAGTTCGGCGAAGAGATAGTAAAAGGCAAGTGATATGGATGGTAAAAAGTGGTATTTATAATCTGTAATAAAAATGGTAGCAAGCAAACATGTAACAAAACTGAAAGTAATATGTGTTTCAATGGTTGGAAACAAGACCTAGGGATGATAATTTCACTAGTGGTAACTCTCAACATAATTAAACACATGATACTTCCTCTAACAGTATGTAATGTAGACGTTACTCGGAGACCATTCTTTTGTGGATCGGAAACAAGATGACCATTGCGTAGGACTACAAAAGCACGCCTTAAAGTTCATATAAACAAACACCACAATTCCATAATGCCATCCAACACAAAGAACAACTCATGATAAGTATCCCTCTAATCTATAGTCCACAGAGTCACACACGGTACCCGCACTATCATCTTGGCACGGTGTTCACAGGTGACTCCGGAAATTATACTAGATAAAATCAACTCAGCAACATATGCATTACATAAAGAAGGGAAAACATCATATGAATTCAACCAGATTAACAATGCTCATGATTACATAAAGATCACACCATGGGAGAGAGAGATAACCACATGGCTACAGGTACGAGCCCTCAGCCCCGATCAGGGACTACTCCCCCATCATCATGGGAAGCAGCAAGGTCGATGAAGATGGCTCTAGATGTGAATCCCCGTCCCGGTAGGGTGCCGGAACATGACCTTGGAAACCCCGAACTAGGGTTTCGGATGGCGGCGGAGCTCTATTCCGTTTCTGGAAAAATTCTCCGGCGAGTCGGTGTTTTAGGTCAGGGGGATTTCATAGGCGCATGGTGATCGAGAGGCGGTGCCCGAGGCTCCCAGGCAGCCTTGGGGCGCGTCCCCACCTCTGACCACGCCTAGGGGTCGCCTGGAGGGATGTGGGCCCCCTCTATGGTCGCCCTTTGCTCCTCGGTCTTCTTTCGTGGAATAAAAATCTCCGTAAATTGGCGTCCAATTCCGACGATATTTCTGAAACAAAAACATAGCAGAAAACAGAAACTGGCACTAGAAATCTTGTTAATAGGTTAGTCCAGGAAAATGCCCTAAAATGATACAAAACTATAGTAAAAACATGTAGCAATGATATAAAACAAGCATAGAACAATAAAAAATATATACATTTGAGACGTATCACCGGCCGGCAGTGGTGGCACTTGTGGGCATCGTTCTCCTCATTGAAGGCGCCGATGTGGAGTTTTCTTTGAACTCATCCTCTCTCTGACCAGGTTCTTCGGGTTGAAAGCCTAGATGTGGACGGGTCAGGCAACGTGCGCCGTACTAACTCCACGTACCTACATTGGAGCGTTGACTTGAAGATCTCTATCCCATGTGCGCTTGTTGAAGGGCGGGACGTACACGGTATTGCAGTCTACAACCGCCTAGGTGGTGTGAGTTCTGCGTGGTGGCTAGCGCAGCAACAACGACGCTGATGAGTGATGGTTTGGTCACAACAAGGCTTTGTTAGTCGGCTTTCTGGTGTCCGAGAGGTCTCCCTGTTTGGATTTCTTTTGCTATGAATTCAGAGCTATTGAGGCTTCGTCAGGCGACGATGATGACGATGACGTGTGATGGGCGGTATTGTGGTTAAGGTCTTCATTGTCACGAGTCTTGCACGTAACCTTTTCAGAGCTTGTCGTCAGTCGGAGTTGCCACTCTTCCACGCGTGCGGCCGAATGTTATGGACGGCCGTGAGCTTCGCAAGGTTGTTGTGACGGCGACTTTCTTGTGGTCTTCCGTTCTGGGGTGAAATCGAAGTCACTGCTTCATACACGAGTTATGACGATGAAATACGTGGGCTACCTCGATGATGGTCTTGATTTTCGACGGTGTGTGCAGTTTGTGTTGGTAAAAGGTTTGGTTGGGTGTGTCGTTGAGTGTGTCGTGTTCCATGACGACCGGTGATTTTCTCGAATCAGCTTTGCGTATGTCTGTTTCTCGTTGATAAACCGGTCAATTCTCATCTTCTTGCTAAAATAAACTGAGGCAATGTTACCCATTTTATTTGAATTTTTTTGCGGGGGTATTCGAAAACATCTTGACCAAACAGTAGGCCTAAGGTCATTGAAAAGAGAAGAAAATTCAGAAAGATAAGAAGAGCGTAGTGTAGTGAAGTGAGAGAGTGGCAGCGAGAGCCACTTAAATAGAGGGCAGCGGCTTGACCGCTTGAGGTGCAGGCGTGCAGCCACCTCGCTTGGCTTCTTCCTTCCCCCATTCTGCACTTCCATTGCCAGCTCCGGCGGCCTTACCCCGTCCTGATCCTACCACTCATGGTACTCTAGCCAGCCATACCCGTGCTATCGTCCGGCAAACTGTACATAACGGATCGAGAAATGGAAGCAGAGGACTGCGCGGCCGGGTGCTCCTTCTCCCTCATGTGCCAAGAGGACGGCGCCGACCTCGGCGACAGCTTCCCCAGCGACGACCGTGGCGGCAACCTGCTCCTGATGTACAGTGGCACCGAAGAGAACGACAACGACGACGAGGAGTACATGGACCACCTGGTGTCCAAGGAGAGCAGCTTCTGCTCCTCGCCGGAGTCCTCCTACTCGTCGTGCTCCGTCGACGAGTCGTCGCCGTCCATGGCCTCCGCGGACTGGTTCCAGTGCGCGCGGCGCGCCACAGTCAAGTGGATCCTCGAGGTGAACGATCAAACACAGCGAATCTATCTATGTATCCATGTACATTAGTGTGTTGATGGAACAGAGCCCCTGACATGATATCTCGCCGCCGCTCGCCATTGCAGACGCGGGAGCACTTCGGGTTCTGCCACCGCACGGCGTACGTGGCCATTTCCTACTTCGACCGCTTCTCCCGCCGGCGATGCGTCGACGTGCGTAAACAATCGGCATCCATTAATCCCATCTCAGCTTGCTCTGTTTCTTCCAAGAGATCGGCGTCTGATTGATGCGCGTGCAGAGGTCTGTGATGCCCTGGGCGGCGCGGCTGCTCGCCATGGCGTGCGTGTCGCTGGCGGCGAAGATGGACGAGTACCAGGCGCCGGCGCTGTCGGAGTTCCGCGCCGACGGCGACTACGAGTTCTGCTGCGAGTCCATCTGCCGCATGGAGCTGTTCGTGCTCTCCACGCTCGACTGGCGGATGGGCGCGGTCACGCCCTTCGACTACCTCCCCTGCTTCTCTTCCAGGCTCCGTCGAGGGAACGGCGGTGGTGGCGGCGGGCTCGTCGCCGACAAGGCCGCCGCCCTCATCTTCTCCGCTGCCGAAGGTCAGTTTGTTGACAAGTGACAATCACATCGACCCATTGACCGTGCTCTGGTTCTATTAACTGACCCGTGCTCTGTTCTTGCAGTGGCGAGCGTGCTCGACTACAGGCCGTCCACCGTGGCCATTGCCGCCGTGTTGGCAGCAACCCACGGCGTGCTCACAAAAGAGGCGCTGGAATCCAAGATGAGCTATATCTCTCCTTCTTGCCTCCTTGATAAGGTGACCTGCTCACCCACCATCTCGATCACAGTTTCTCACACGTTCAACTGGATCAAACCCGTTGCCTGATGCCTGACATTGTGCTTGCTCAGGAGGATGTATATCCTTGCTACACCATGATGCTGGGAGATCCATCATCGATGACGACGAACAGGCCGGCCAAGAGATCGGCGCCCGACTCGATTCACGCTGCCGCCTCCTTCTCCGTGGCGGCGGCGATGAACAACAATAAGAGGGTGAGGCTGGATCTGCCGGGCACCCACCGGTGATCCAAGCTCGCCGCCAGGACACACATCTTTTTTTTGTTGGTGTCTGGCCGCGCGGCCGCGGCATCATTAGTTGGTCGTTGCAACACCTGCAACTCGACCATTCTCTCCACCATTTTCACCCTTGATTCCCCTTTCATTTTCTTTTGATTTTTTAGTTCTTTGATCGGCGCATTGTCAAATAAGTGGTTATTGGCAGTGCGGCCGGATTGGATTGGTTTGATTCCCGCGTGCGATCAAGTGGAGAGAAGAAAAAACAAAAAAATAATCTTTGCCCGATGAGGCTTGAGCTTTCCTACGGAGAGGAGGGCGTAAAGCGGCAACAAGATCGGAAAGCTTTGGCTGCAAAGTTGCACGTTGGATTCCACTTCCCGGGAAGCAGCAGCAGCAGCAGGCTACCAGTAGTAGCAAATAAATATCTCTCATTTGGAGGATGTATAATGGTGGTGGTGGTGTACCGGCCGGTGCTGTTGCAAGTTGCAAAGCAAGTACCATGGTCGTTGCCCTTGAAAATTCCGATTTGGTTCAAAGGCCTCCTTTGCTTCCCCACACCCCTGCTGAAAGTGGACGCACACACATGTACCAGTGGTGGTGGCTCCTCACAGAGCAGCACTGCACTTGCGTGTGATTTTCTGAAAATATGAAAAATAAATCCCTGTTCTTGGGGAAATGGATGCATTGTGGTAAACTAGCCGTGCTTGCACTCCATGTTGCATGCCACCACCGTGCCAAGTTTTTCTAAAAATATGAAAAATAAATCATGTGCATAGATTATATTACACGTGCACGTGCAAAAAAAATCATCCACAACAATACATGTTGTCGAAAAATTTCACATTCCGCATTGTATGAGGATAATCCAGACGTGCAATTCTTATCCTCTCTCTCTTACGCCGGTGTTTACATCACACCATTTCTAAAACTAATCAAGATATCAAAATAATAATGATCAATTGTGGTGTTGTAGCGGGCATCACCACTCGGAGATGATCTTTAGCTTCAACTCTCATCTTTGGTAACACCCGGACAACCAGAATCATCCCGGAGTAATGGCTTCACAAAGGGACGGTTTTCATG
The DNA here is from genome assembly GCA_947311845.1 of Poa pratensis. Classification (NCBI taxonomy): domain Eukaryota; kingdom Viridiplantae; phylum Streptophyta; class Magnoliopsida; order Poales; family Poaceae; genus Poa; species Poa pratensis. Next base: position 130,942,737 of record CAMZMU010000041.1, on the reverse strand, counting down.
ATCTCTGTTGTCGAATTAGACCATTGAAGACCAAATTAGAAACTTTCACCCCATGTAGTATATTGAGTAAAACTCTAGTCAAATATTGGAAAGACAACGTCACCATTACGAGGTCGAACAAATAAAGGCTAGACATGGATTTTGTTTATCCCGTGACCTCTAGAACATGCACTTGCATTGCATCCTAAACATAATCTTGTTATCCTACACACGGAACTGAGACCGCCATACATCACAATCTTGATAAACTACAATATCAAATGAATGTCCAATGTGCCTCGCACGCCTAAAATGATACATGACATGGACAACTCGACAACGAGAAGAACAAAAGATCACGAGTGCACACCGTCTATGGGACGTGTCTTAATAATAGTCCGAGATTCACCAGAAGCCATAAATCTGGCAATCAAGCACAAAAAAGCCTTATTAAGTTGATATCGTCATGCCATCAGTTGTCGATTGATCAAAGGAGAAGACATGTCAATGTAGGCTGGCTCGCCAAATCGTCGAACCCCTGGGTATGTTTTGATCGGTGCCAAAGTGCGTCAAGCAAATTTTTTGTCCATGACCAAAACTTTGATCATTGTTTGGACAATTGACAAAAAAAATGGCATGTCAATGCTCCTCTTCTCATTCTATATTACTCCCCCATTCCTTTTTTTTTTTGGATATTTAAATGTGGACTATACCCGGACCAAAATAAGTGAATGGACACACCAAAATACGTCTAGATACATACGAATCAGAAAAAGACTAAAACTTCTTATATTTAAAAATGGAGGGACTGGTATATTTTTTGTTGCCAACTTTAACTAACTCACTGGCAAGCAAAATGGTCACCAGTATATTGGCTAGCCAACTAATAGATAGGACAAGTTTGAGCTAGAACCAAACACATCGTAGATGCCACGAGCATTGAAATGCACCCCAACCCCGGATGTCCAAGGGTAGGAGAGGAGCAAGGTGGTCGCCATGCTGTGGTGGGTTCACTCATGGAATCAAATCGGTCATGGCCGCCGCAGTGACAGCTAGTAGCAAGCTGCACGCAACGCCGGCCAGTCGGAGGACCAGTGTACGTTATCGAGGCTCGAGCTGCTGTTGCTTCCTCGCTCGTCGTCGCTGCTTTGGCATGGCCATGGCAGGCAGGCCGGATCCGAGGCGACTTTTGCGAGCCGGACTGATGAATCCTCCACGTTTCTCGGCTAACTGACTGAACGAGACCGACTGCAGCTACATGCGAGGTGACCCGATGGTCAGGCGTCGGAGTACTTGACAGCTCGCTTCTCCTACCACGTCGGCAACAGTGGTCACTTTCGGTTCCGGTGGGGGCGGCCGGCCGGGCCTCGCCTCACGTGGGGAACTGCTAGATACTCCATTAGTTCTTGCTAGGTTTCTCGGAACAGGTGAGGGAACTGTTATCTGAAGATTAAGGATGGTCCAGGATACCAGGCGTCCAAAAATGCATATACGTGCAAGTCGCAACTGTAGTTTTTTTTTTTTTTTGCGAAGATAGTTCCAGTGATAACACCAGAATCTTACAGAACAGGCCAAAGATCAAAGGAAATTACACATAAGTCCTGCAAGATCTCGAGGTCGCCGTTGACGAAGAAGACGTACCACGGCGCGCCGCCGCCGCTCCTCCACTGCAACCTTGGATCGGAAGGAGTCCCCAGGCGAACGGGAAGTCGAGAGAACTCGGCTCGAGAGAGCCTCCACCTCGCATCGTCGTCGTCGCCCTCGATCTGGACGCCATCACCTTCACCATCGAAGTCGTCAACCCGGATTCGCCGCACCGCGAGCTCCGGGACAGGGAAGAGGCACAACACAGCTCTACGGAGCCACGAGCACCCGGGGGAAGCAGATCCGTAGCCGTGCTCCACAGGGCACCACCACCGGAGAGGATCTCCGCCTCCACAAAACACCGAACCGGCCGCGCCATCCTCTCCCCGACGCCACCGGCCGGCAAACCACCCAACCCTAGACTATGTACAGGCGAGATCCGGGGTTTCCCCACCCTCCCGCCGCCGGAGCGGCCGGCAGAGGGAGGGGAAACCGGCAGATCGACGCCGGCGAGCTGGATCGAGCGGTGGGGGAAAAAGTCGCCTCTCCTTTACTGTGCGGGGAAGAGAGCCGGGTCTAAGGTCCCGTCTATTGGTAGATAACAGCGCATTATTAAACTCAAAATTTCGTATCAATACGATATGAATAACGAGCTCACACCCGGCCGGTGCACAACAAGCTGCAAACAGCCGCAAAGAAATACTGTTCGTAGAAGCGGAAGGCAAAAGCTAAAGGGTATCACACCCTCGGATTAAGAAATATCAAAAAACCAGCTGTCTAGAAAAGTGATAGACCGATCCATAGATTATGCTGCATCCACATGTGGAGTTCGTCGCCGCTAGGTAGTGTAGATGACGGGGAAAATAGAGGACCGATCCGTAGACTATTCCACCACGGCGCCACCCATTGGGGGAAAATATTTTTCGTCACTTGCTACAACCGCGAGCACTCCGCTGTAAAGAGGGCGCAGTGTTCCAGTTTCTGAAGAATAAACCACTCCCGGAAGCACTTTAAAAAAGAAGAAAATTTAGCATTGAAAGTTGAAACCCATGTCATTTCTACGTAGGCAAAGTGATCACAATAAGGCAACCCCTCCCACCTAAATGTGGATTCTATCCTTTCCTTTTATTCCTTGCAACTAGTAGTTGGACAAAAGAAAAAAGAAGCATACGAGGAAACAATGGACTCGCTCATGTGAGCCCTGCATTAGTTGGAGTTTTCTTTTTGATAAAGGGCAATATATTAATCAAGAATTAAAGTACACCCAGCCTCTGCAACAACTCACATCCGGAGCAACTCAAGACATCGAGAATGCACACAACCAAATTATTAAAAAAGAAAAAAGACAACAACAAGAGATTACGCACATGGACATTTGGAGCTAGCATGGAAGTTCATAAGTACTTAAATTTAAATGATTACGCACATTGACATTTGGAGACAGATTATGTTAGGTCAATTATTAGCAAGAGATTGCCAAGGGAGGGTGTGGCTTTGACCGGTCTTTCTTGGGATTTTTTTCCGCACTGAGGTTGAGATCTCTAGCCTAGTGGAGCAGAGCTCAGTTGAAGATTGGAGGGATGGAGCCAGCAAAGGAAGTCGAGTGTTGGATAACTAAAGACATGTCGGAGCAAGTCCATAGGTTGTTTATGGTGAGGCTCCACGTCTTGTGCGCCTTAACTTTGTTTTTCTTTGAAAATAGGAAGCTCATTGTTCTCAATGTCATATCGATCGATACAACCCTAAGACACTCTCGGCCTCTGCATTATAAGATCCATGCAACCATTAAGTATTGCAATACACATATGAGATAAGAATCACTAGGAAAGCTAAATATAAGACGAACCTAGCATTAGACTAACTCGTGAGTCATTGGCATATCCCGGACCTCAATCTTAAGAAACGTACACTAAATACGGAGTCACTGTATGCACATAATGTGCATGTGTGAAGAAATACTCATTTTGTTAAACATCATATCATTCTAATCAGGGTTAGATTAAACATTCATTTCAATTTCAGATCAGAGATATCCACCTCGCTCGCCGCCGGGTCGTCGATTCCTCGTTCTCCGGCGGTCGCTCCGGCGGCGGGAGGACGGGGGATCGTCGATCCGCGGCTTGTATATAGTGTAGGGTCGTCTAGGAGGCCTGCCGGCGGCGCTGTGCAGGCGGTGGTGCGGTCGGCGAGGCGTGTTGCAGCGGATCTCGTCCCCTTCGACGGCGGCGCTCTCCGGAGCTTCGTGGTGGAGATCCCGCCTTTCCCGAGCTCGCGGTTCTTCGGATCTGTGGAGTTCGTCAAGCCCTATCCGGCGATGGCGTGGCGGCCGGGCCGGAACTTGTTGAATAAAGAGAAGGCTGTGATTTGGAGCTTCGCGATGGAGATGCAGGGATGCGGTGTAAGTTCTCAGGAGCTGGCGACCGGCGACTTCCCGTCCGCGGAGGGCCTGTACCTGATCCAAGCCATCAAGAGGTACGGCGGCGGTGGCGCGCCACCGGCGGCATCGTGCTCGTCATCGACATCGGGATCCAGAGGACGTCGTTGTAATTTTTCATTTGTTCTGGGTCTTTCTGTAAGAACGGAGCTTTAATATCATGTCTTTTTCCCCGCAAAAAAAAAACTACGATGCTGTAATCCTGGCCCTCCCTTCTTCTGTGGTCTGGCTTTACCTACACCGAGGTGTGTGCATCCATGCAGGAAGTTCAGGTTCTACCTTACAGCTGGTAAAAAGGAGAAGCTTTTTCTTTCCCTCCTGGGCTGCACGGCTGCACCTGCACGCACTGCCGCTTGCAATGGGAAAATGATCAATCGAGTGAGCCACTTTCTGCGGTACCACTACCACAGCCTCTCTGCATCCCGACACCAGTGATGCAGCAAGATCCGATGCTCCTAACTATGACTCATTCCTCGTTACAATCCAAATAGAACTATGTGATGCAGCAGCTTCCCTGTACTTAACTTAGTTTTGATCTGCCAATGTGCATTCCTTTTCGTCGCAAGACGCCACAAGAGAAAAACCTAAGAAGACTTAGAAAAAACATCAATGTATTTGTTGATTGTTCATTTGTAACCCTACTGAAACATAGCATATAAATCATATACTAGAGGGACCAGTGTGACCTAAGGATGTCTCCAACGGGCCGACGTATCGAGTCCGCGCGCGTCCGTCCCTGTCCGCGCGAGCCAAAAACACGGCCCAACGGGGCGACGCAAACGGACCGCGGTCCGTTTTTCTGTCCGCCGCGACGCATTCATGGCCCAAATTTGGGCCACGGATGCGTCGGGCGCGGACGCGCGGCGGAGTGCAATTGTATCCTCCTCTGGTCCGCACTTCGGCCTTGGCCTCTCCCAAAACCCCAGTCCACCCCAGTCCACACTCCAGCCCTAGCCATGGCCGGTGCAGCCGCCGCCGCCGCCTCCGACGCTGGACCTGCCGCCGCCGGCCCCGCCGCTGGATGTGCGCCCAAAGCTGCAAAGAAACCAAAAAAGGAACTCACCGACGAGCAGAGGGCCGCAGAGACCCTGAAGCGGGGCGACCGGAAGAGGAGGTTGAAGCAGGAGAAGCTCAACGCCGCCCAGAAGGCCGCCGCCGTGCCGGAGGACGAATCTGACCTCGTGTCCAGGGCCGTGACCGCTGCCCTCCTCCTGATTGGAATTACCCCGACGGCGGCCGCGGTCGGTGTGGCGATTGCGGCGGCCAGCTCCAATGCCTCGGCGGCTCGACCGCCAAGGACGAGATCTTTCGCGACGGCACCATCGCCACCGTACGGGTACCTTCCGGGAACCATGCCGCCGCAGGTTTCCCCTACCTCAGGCGAATCCGTGCCCAGCCCAGTCGAGGTACCTCCGCTTGATCTGAACACGCCTACTACTGTAACAGCCCAAAGTTCGAAAACCTAAAAACCTGAATAAAATTTCCACTTTTTGTGTTCCATTGCATCATGGCATACATGTTTAAAATTGCTTAAGTTAAATAAAGCAACACTTGAGATTTAAAACAAAGGAAGCAAAATTTCCCAAACCTCCAAACTCAATGCATTGCTCAATTTGGCAAAACAAATAATTCTTGAGTTTCCAAATTGTCCAGGAAGTTCCAAGAATGCATATTATAAATATTTGCCAAAGGCAAATTCTTGCCAAGCAAAGAGATAAAATTGAGAATTCAAAATTGGTTCAATTCAAATCCTATTTTGAAACCAAGCTAAACCTTTCCAAAAATTCAAACTAAAGTTATGGGGAGCTTCAATATTATTGTGAGAGCCTCCATAAATATTCTCACTATTTTTGGAAATGCTCAAATACTCCAAATAAATATATTTTGGAAATTATTAAAAATGATCTTTTTCGAACCCGATGAACAAATGTTGTACAAAACAATTTATTTTGAAACCCCAATTTTTGTGGAGCTTCTACATGGTATGGGGAGGCTACCCAAATTTTGTCATAATTTCTGGAAGTGTTTAAATGCCCTTTTTAATTCAAATACTGCTGCTAGTTTTAAAAAGAAAGGAAACAAGGACATATCCGTGAGGGCGACAAAGGTTCCAGGGGGTTATTTGCAAAGTCTCTTTCTCCTTCTCTGTAGCGACCGCAGGAGCTGTTCGAGCTCCCGCCAGACCAGCTCCTCGCTGAGCACCGCCGCGCCGGGCCCCTCCTCCTCTGCCCTGCACTGCAAGGAGACAAACACCACGAGGGCCTCGCTACTGCTCTCACGTCGCTCCCCATCCCCTTTCTTCTCCCTCTGTTCTTCCCGCGCCCATCGAGCCGAAGCCGAGCTTGCCGTCACCGACGCATCGCCGCCGTTCTACGCCTCTATGAGCCAAGCAGAGCAGCGCCGGAGCTCCGCCGCGTCGCCTGCTACATCCCCGCCAGAGGAATCGACGCGGGAGGGTCGCAATCGCCCGCGCCGTCCTCGTCTTCCCCGTCTACCGCTGAGCACCGTCGAACTCGTCGCCGCCGTTCCAGACCTCCTCCGTCTCCTCCGAGCTGTTCCACGCGCCGAGGGTGAGCACGCCGTCCTCCGGGACAACCTCTTCTTCCTCCTCCTAGTCTGTATCCTCGCCTTCGAGCGAGAAGCCGCTCGGCCGTCCGCCATGGCCGTCGCCATGTCGATCAAGAACGCGACGCCGTGATTCTTCTTCCTCTTTCTCCTGCACGCGCCCGAGGTTCGCCTCCACTTCCGCGCTCGTTTGCACGCACCCACGCACCCGGAGCACCACCGAACCGTGGTCGTCACCGATCTGTCCACCGCCGTCGCACCACTGCACAAAGACTGAACTTTAGTTCAGTTTCATCAGTTTTTCGCGCTAACACTTCAAAGGAATCGGATCCACGAACGTATCACAAGCACCGATCCGTCCCAGTGGCTAGCACGGCCACGATCCCCCCCCCCCCTGCGCAGCGTCGCGAGTTCGATCCACGCGCGGGGCGCCTTTTTCTTTTTCCTCGCGCTGAACGCCCGGCCGTGAAACCGGCATAGCCGGGCGGGATGCCGTTCTCCACGGGCCCAAGTCCGGCCTTTGGACCGGCCCAGCCGGGCTGAGAGCCGGAAGGCTCTGTGACGAGGCCGGCCTCACAACCGGCCCAGACCGGCCTCACTGCCGGCCCCCTCTGCTAGCAGGCCGGCCTGCCAGCCGGCCCAACCGGGCTGGAGACCGGTTTTACAGTTTTTTTTGCTGTTCTTGTTTTTCTTTTTCTTCCTCGATAGCACATACCTCCCTCTACTCCTACGCGCCGTTAGGGACAGCGAACTCCGATGATTCCTTCGTGTTCCATCGCTCGCGCGCGAAATCGGGTAACTAAATTTTATCGTTGGATTTAAAATAAACAAAAGCAAATAAATAAAAGGAGAAATTATAAAATTAATAACTTCTAATCCGGACATCCGAAAAATGTGTTCTTCATATCAAAATGCTCAGAAAAATGTGAGTTATCCAAAATCATCATCATCATGCATAATTGATCACAATTACAATCTTGCACTTCTAGGAGTACAAAATCACTAAGTAAATGTGGGGTACCTCTCTTCCGAGTAAAGTAGGTATCGCCGTACCCCACTTAAAATGGCTAGATAGCTTATGTTAATCTCTGTGCATTAAAATTGCCATGCCATCATGTGATTGTGCATTGCATTGTACCCATGTGTGGTGATTGATTGTTCTCCTGTTATGCTTCGATAGATCAAGCAGCCGGGGTTACTCCACAATACCCCGAGGAACCGTATTACCGGCCGTATCAACAAGGCAAGCGTAATCCCCCCCTCTGAGCATATCTTATCCTATTTTCCGCAATTATTTTCTCCACTATAATATTGCATGTGGTTCTAAATGTCTTTTGCCTGGATTAGAGTATCCTACTAGTTGCATTAGAATCCTGTTGCCAATACCTGTTTTACCTTCCTATGACCATAGGTTTGTATTATTTGGCCATGGAATACTTACTATGCTATGCAAGTGCTTAGTCATGCTTAGTGAAATGCCTAGTTGTACTAGGGGTGGTGAATGCTGGAAACAGGTGTTAACTTGTGACAGTGATGTTGATGGTGGAGAATTGTGGAGATGGATAATAAAATGTTTAAGAGGCGGGGATGAGAGGCCATTGTGGATATGGTGTTTTGTCTCGTTCTCGCCGCCTAGGTGCGAGTTCTGTACCTCCTGAACCAAGACTGAGTGTGTAACCATGCGTGAGGCCTATGCAATTGCAGGAACCCTCATAGACTAAATAACTCGAGCGGGGCTAGCCAGGGTCCTCTAGTTCGGGCTTCCATTTGCGCGTGCGTGATGATGGTGGTATGAGCTGGGATGAGGATTGTGGTGTTAGGAAAATAAGTGGCCGTGGGGCAGGGTGTTGTGATCCTGGCAGTCCTACCGCCACTGATGATCCTGGAAAGTCTTTAACGAGGGAGAAGTCGACACCGTTCCCACCCAGCCGGCTTTCCAAGGAAGAGAGCTAATGATCAGGTAATGGGCCGGATGGTACGCGTGGCGAAGGAGCTGGGGCCCTTCGGGACTCCGGGGACTTCAACTTTGTACACCCCTGCAGGGATAAATCTTTTCGAAAAGCCGTGTCCACGGTTACGGACGACTTGGAAATGGACGATGATCATAGAATAACTTGAACGGAATGATTAAAACTTGGGTACTAGAGGTACCACTCACGAATGCAAGGTTGACTTCCTCGAGGGTGATTCGGGGAGGTGCCTTTGATGAACAGGTACAGGTGATGATGGTGGTTGTTGTTGAGGAAGTGATCTCAAGAAAAAAGAGTTTCTTCTTACCCCTTTTCAAAATAATCTGATTAGTCGATGCCTTTGAGTTATGTCTTTCATAAATAAAATCAGCTTTATGCAAAAGAGCCATAAAACCTTGAAAGCCAATCATCGAGCATATATTAGCTCCTAATCTTGCGAGTTCGTCGAACTCAACGTCGTTTGCTTATTTTCAGGAGAGAACTTCACCGACCTCGGAGGTGGGTTCTTTGTGGACGTCGACGAGTAGTCTGGGGTTCCCAGGTGGCAGCTTGGGACATCTCGGAACAGCTGGCGCTGTGATGTTTATTTGTAGGCCTCTTAGGCCCTATGTTGGTTCTTGTTGTTTAGAACAACTTAATTTGCTTCCGCTTGATGAAATGTTGGGTCTGTGACCTCTGTTTGTCATTTGCTATCTTTCTCTATTATAAGAGTTGAAATATAATGATTTGTGTCGTAGAGTCTGTTATGTGCCAGTTGTTCCACAAGTCTTGATCTCTCTATTATGCTTTGATAGTGTGTCTGGTGGTATCTGATAACCGGAGACACAGTATCACTGTATAGCAGTCGGGTTAGGGCGCCACAACTACACCATTGGTCGGACACTCACCGGCGGCGCAGACTGCGGCCGCGCGTGCAGCTGCCCCGGCAGTGGTCGCCCCGGCGCGTAACCTGTTCGGCGAAATGCGCAGGCCGTCGCCGGGTGACCCCAGGTACTTCGAGGAGGTTCATGATGAAGGGGACAACGTCCTCCCGGACATGATCAGGGACAACAACGAGTACGCCGAGGACGATTACGATGCCGGCGATGATGAAGTTCCGCCGACCGACCCCGATGTGATCAACATCGACAATGAGCCGGCTTTCGAAGAAGAGCTCGAGACCCAAGCCCGGGCCATGAAGAGAAAGATGAGCCAAAGGGTGCCTCATTCACGGGCGAGGAAGACGTGCTCATTTGCGAGTCCTGGATCGAGGTTGGAACCAACCAAATCCTCGGGGCGGAGCAAAGAGGGACGGCATATTGGGGCCGGTTCACCAAGCGCTACAATGAATGTAGAATCCTACCGCCCCACAACATTCAGACGCAGCGGACGGAGGTATCTATCTCCAAGAGGTGGCTCCACATATCCGCGGAGACGAGCAAGTTTTGCGGCTCCGTTGAAAATGTTCAAGTCCGGCCAGCAAGTGGCTTCGGAGTGAATGAACAGGTGAGTTTTTGTGGCTCCTCTTCCCTTCTTTGGTACAATTTGTATGCCCAGGTGTTGCAAACATTGGAAATTATTTTGGTTACTATAAATTTGTATGCCCAGATGTTGCAAGCTTTGGAAACCTTCAAGAGGCAATACAAAAAGGCCTTCACCTTGGCCCATTGCTACCGTGCACTCAAGGACCAGCAGAAATGGAAGGCCCTCTACGCCTCCCTCAAAAATGGTGGACAACCCCTTGATAAGGGAGAGGACACAACGGAAAAGGAAGGGAGGCCAAGGGGGAAGAACAACTCGAAGACCGAGTTGAAACGAGATGCAACAACCCTTGCATTGCAAGAGACATTGAACGGTTCCTAACCCAAAAAGACAAGGCTGCCGACAAGAAGGAGGAGAGGAGAGAAAAGGAACACCTAGAGAGAGAGACGGCTTCCAAGCTCTTCTTCGAATTGCAGAAGAAGAGACTCGACATAGAAGAAGAAAACGCCCAGACAAGAGTAAGGGAAGCCGATGCAAGAGCCAAGGAGGCCGAGGCTAGGGCCATGGAGGCCGACGCCAAGAGGAGGCCAGGATCATGGACATGGATCTGTCGGCCTTCACCCCTACGAAGAAGGCCTACTACCTCAAGAAGGAAAGGTACTACATGGATCGAGATTGATCAAATCTCGGTCGTTTTATTTATGTTGCATGCCGGTGTTGAACTATGGCCGATATGGCCGGAAAAACATGGCCGATGGCCGGAATTTGTAATATTTTGGGCATGTATGCATACATGGCCCTATGAGGCCAGGATTATATTTTATTTTATATTCATATGCTTGCTATTTGTTGTATTGTGATCACAATGGCCGAAAATGATCAAAAACCCTGGCCGGGCGGACTCGATGCGTCGGCCCCGTTGGGCGCACTGGCTAGAAAGGGACGGACCTGTGCCGGGCGCGCGTCCTTTTGCCGACGCAAACGGACCAAACACGGACCAAACGCGCGTCCGTTTGCGTCGCCCCGTTGGAGACATCCTAATTAGTGCTAGATACTACACCTAACTAATTATCAAATGAAAGGGTGTCTCTTTTCTAGCGTGCGAATGAAAGATTAGTTGTGCAATGAACATTCTTAACATGTTCGGCTAAAAAAATCAAAGTTCATAAGGACATTGAAAAATATTTGTGCAATATGGGTTATTGCATCCTAACCAGTTGTTAACCAGGATTGAATATTGTGAGTGTCATGGGAGCTGCATATGGTTGTTGGCCGGACCATGCATCCAGCTGCCAAAAAATATATGTGCAGCAGCTCAGTCACCAATGCGGTCAAAACCAATCTTGGAGACAAAGTTTGTTGAAATTTGTTTGTTCAAAGGGAGTGCCATACCACCTAGAAGTGAGTGGCCACCTCACCGGCCTGCAGGTCTGCCTGGCTCTAATAAAGGGGTGCAAGAGACTGAGCCACAAGGTTAAACAATGCCAGCCTTCTCTCGCAAGTGCCATGATCAGAAGCCTCTGTACCTTGCACATGATCAGTTGATCACATTGTTCCATAGAGATGAACACATAATCACATATCTTTGTTAGTGACATCTGATAGAGTTATCAGAGATATTACGAATGAAAGTATCACATTTTTTACGGGAAACCGTCGAGCGACTTTTTCCATTTCATTAAGAGAAGTAAATGTGTACAAATGACTCTAAAAATAAAAAGAAGGAAGGAGGAGAAAGAATGCTGCACTCCACCTCTACAAGGAAGAAGAGGGGAGAGCACTACAACACAGCACCAGGAAGAAACAAGAGAAGATCATCCTGCTAACGAGGAGTTCGTCGACCTTGCCAACACGGAGGGGGCGTCCGCTTCCATCATCCTTTGATCAAGAAAGTTAGAGCACTATGAACTTGATCGTGTGGTCGCCACCCAACTAACCCCTAAGAGGGAGGGTGTCGAAGGGAACGAGGCGATCCGAGGTGGATCGAATTCGCTAACCTGGCTTCAAATGGCAGCTTCAACTTCATCCGCAGCTTGGACTGCCGGCGAGCTCCAGGTACTCATCTTGGCAGGAAACAAATGGCTTCACCACATCCTGGACGGAGATTGGCAATGTGCCGCCACCACACCTCGAGGACCAAGGAACACTGAATACCAAAGCAGCACCTTCGATAAGGGGAATGGCGACGTCGTGTCACTGCTGCCCAGACCAGCAGGCTGGTCCTAGGGTTTCCCCCGGCGTTCAGCAGGGAACGGAAGGGCTCCCATGACACCCTCCAGGGAGGAATGGCGACGCCGAAGGCGCCACCGCGTCACCGTCGGACATATCGACAGGGGATTTCTCCCTAGCCCATGACCGCATCCCAGGAGCTCCCGAACCAGGAAGAGGGCGACGCACCTAGTGCCGGCGTCGAACTCTGCTAGGACGGCAGTGCAGAAGAACCTCCACTGGTGCCGCCCCAAGGGATCTCTCCACCGCGAGCCACCAGCCCCTCCGCCTTTGGCTTCGGGCCCGCCGCCACCGCGGCCTACGCCGGCGGCAGCGGCGGCAGGGGAGCGCCGGGGCTTGGGTTTGTGGCGGCGCTAGGGTTTCGCCCCGTGTCGCCCTGGGGAATGAAAATATCACACTGTGTAGCTTTAAAGTGGCTCCATTTCCACGTGAATATTTCAATACATACATGACCAGTTGTCGTTGTGTGAGCATACAAATGCCAGCTAGTTCATGAAACATGAATGAAATGGAAGAGGGGACGAGGAATGGTAGCTGGAAATGGCGGATGCAGAGGGTGGGCAGGGTGGGCCGTGGCCCACCCAGAATTTTCAGATTTTTTTGACCCCCAAATAATGAGGCAGATTTGGGCCATCTTGGACTCTTCCGCAGTTCCGCTCCTGGTTTTTTTCCATCGCTCTACTCCTTCCGCGGACGAGACGAACCCCTCTTTCTGCCCTCTGTCTATGCTCTCCTCTGTAGCGCGACCATGTCGACCGAGCTGCCGAGCTCCTGTCTTTCTCGGAAGGTCTAAGCCATTGCCACTTTGCCGCCTCTGCCTTTCACTGTCAACCGAACTGATCCGAATTTGTGATGGATTTTGCAATTTGCTAATGAACCGAACGGGTCCGAATTTGTGATGGATTTTGCAATTTTGCTAATGGATTTTCCCCCAAGTTCCCAACTGAGCTGAACCAAATAAGCCACAATTTGCTATGTATTTAGTAAATTGACAATTTCTTGTCTCCAAATAGCAACCAATTGATTTTATATGTTGGTTATATGTTTTTCTTGTAATTGTAGAATTCATTATGAAGAGGAATAGCGATATTGCGTCTCTTTCGAAAACATGAAGTGAAGAAGATTGTGGTAGATGATGTACACACCGAAGATAGTGGGATTTTGTTGGCGTCTATTGATTCCGCACATCCGATCCAATCCGATTACGAGATAGAGAGTGAGAGTGAATTGGAAGAGACAACACCAAATCCACCACATTTGAGAAATTATTTATGTGTTTGAAATATTTTGCATTGGGATCACGCACGTTTGAGATATGTATTGATGTACAATGTCATGAATCAATTTGTTGTTTATATTGTCATTTGCCAACTTTTTTTTTTTGAGTGTGCCCACCCTCCATTTTTTTCCTGCGTCCGCCATTGGCTGGAATTATATACTGCTGTGGCTCAATCCAAACTGAAAGCCTGAACAAAGGATGATCAATTGCAGCAGGGTAAGGGCGTGGCCCTGGCAACAAGCACACTCTACCTGGACTAGCTGGCAAAAGATCTCAAGCCTGCAATGAACAAGTGCTGCACGCAGACAAGGGAGCAAACAAAAATCTGAGGTAGCCAGCCAGCCAAGCCATTCATCACACATTCTGTAACACATGTATACTCTGACCATGGTCAAAGAATCATTGGCCTATTCTTTATGTGTGAGTTTTTTTACCTATATGTTTAGTGGAAGCTGTGAATGATGAACTGTCTCTTGTGCATAGCTGTGTAGTTCTTGAAAGCTGCCTAGATGGGAATAGTAACCAGGTAACTCGTGATGTGTCCTGTGACTTTACTTTCCTTGGTCGGTTGGAAAAGCTTCCCTTCTGCTATCTTATCCTGGGCCGTTCTGTTTCTTAACCCTGTTTTGAAGGCAGAATAAGGTGGTTTGGTAGGTAACCTGACACTAACAGAGCTTATATTAAGTTGCGTATGTTGCTCTTTGCTGAACAAGTTATGTGTGCTGAACAAATAAATTGTGAACGCTGCTATATTTCGCTACTCTGTTACACAATTCATTACTTGATGAAATGTTACTACTATACACTGAATAGGTACCACGTAAGATTTTTTTGTTTCTTTTTTTAAACAAGTACATTTGATTACAAAACTGGCCTTTATGCGAGAGTTAAAAAAACAACATCAACAATTATAATTTCATCCAAATTTACTTGGAATCACATGGTTGTCTTAATGCTTTAAAGTATAGCTACAATTTTCGGCGGTATATGAGAGGGATGGTTGGGCCATACCCTTTCGAAAAAAAACTCAGCCTCTCTAGCCTTTGAAAAGTTGTTTTAGTAATCATTGAGCGGTTTCTGAGAAATATGAGGAAAGTTGATTAATTGAGTTTAGAGCGAGGTTTTGAAATAGTGACAACCCCCGGATGGGATTTTTTTGTTTTGTCCTTTTTACATGCTTTCGTTCTTTTCTATATTTCTCTTTCAGTTTTTATAAAAAAAAATCTACGCTTTTCACTAGTAGGAAAAAGCCATTCTGTGGCGCACCCCTAAAGCTATTCTGTGGCGCATGGGGTGCGCCACAGAATACTCGCCACTAAATTGTAAATTCTGTGGCGCACCACCCCGTGCGCCACAATTCTGTGGCGCACCCCGGCCGGTGCGCCACAGAATTACTTTCTGTGGCGCACCCCCTAACCGTGCGCCACAGAATAGGGTGCGCCACAGAAATATTTTGGGTGCGCCACAGAATTCCTGTGCAGTATTCTACCCGTACGTATACCAGAATACAAATATCCGTATAATACCAGAATACATGTATATTTCATATTTACACAGATATAACAGAAACAGAAATATATATTTCATATTTCCACAGATATAACAGAAACAGAAATATATTTTCACATGTATATTAAAACAAACACATTACAATGTCATCGCATTACTTATATCCCGAGATACATACATATATAGTGACAATTGGTACAAAAGTTCACACAATGTCACACAAGTCTTAATGTCACACAATAGTTCACACAACTAAGATCAAATAGAGAACCACCCGTATGATGGATCCTTCTTCCTGATCCGCTCCGGAAACGGATTATAGCCGTCTTTCGTCATCCACGTCCTCGTGTCATTCTGCATATCTAGGCGTTCTTCGATCTCCCACTTAGACAACCCTGAAAATCGATTGGGATATATATTTGGTTAATGATATAACTAGAGTATGATTTATTCATCTAATATAGAAAAGAAATAAGCACTTCTTGCGAGTGAGGCAAGGTTTTCTTTTATAATACATTCTACCTCTGGCGTTGTGTAAGGACCCCCCTGCTGTCTTGACATCTTCCAGGATGATTTTCGATAACTGTAACTGGATGCGATGGAAGTCTTCTCTAAGCTCATCATCGGTGAGATCCTCATCATATTTGGTCCATTCTTGGAGACTAAATGGCAACCTCGTTATCACTGCATCCCGGACAAACCCTTTCATGTGAAAGAGGACGTAGAAGGCATCCACGCTGCCAGACTTTTGCTTGAGGCAATGGAACCCAGTCCCATGGTGAAACTTGTGTGTGTTGTCCATTACACGTTCCCCTTTCTTCTCGAAGGGACCTCCGTTTTGGGCGTAGCCCTCGAGAGCCTCATCGAGAACACCCTTAATTCTAGTGTAGTCTTTCGGCACGTCCAAATTCCCTGAGTCAAAATATGTGGCAACTGACCACTTCGGGCTTACGACGATGAGTACTGAGTACTTGTCACTGCTCAACACAATTGAAACGGAATATTGGAAAGGATCAACACAACAGAAGAAATCTATAAGAAAGCATAAGATACGACAGCGGCGACTAGATGCGGACTTACTTGAAAAAGAAAGGCACAAGAAGGCTGTTCTTCGTGTTCATGTTCAGCATGATTCTCTGGAGGTACTCTGTGGCCCTGGCCCGTGTCGTTGATCCTTCCTCCAGCTGGCTGTCCCGCATGTAGTAGGGATCCACTACCTTGACGTAAGGGGTTTGTTCTCTCCTGATCTTCATCGCCTGGTTGAGCGCGTATAGGCGGACCAAGTTATAGTCCAGCCGTTTATAGTGAAACAAGTTGAAGACGTCCTCGCACGATATGAAGAACAGATCCGCGGGGGATTCATCGACGAAGTCAACCAAGTCCTTTGGCACCTTGACAGTGAACACCGGGTAGTTTGGATTCTCGTCTTTAAGAAGGTTGTCCTCTAGCTTCAAGATAGCATGTTGCAAAGGGACCATGCATCCATCTGCGAGGTGGAGCAGCTCCGGAGGCAGTATCGGTTGACCAGCTTCATGCAATCGGGACGACAAGCCACCCGCACGGGGTGGTATCATGGGTTCATACCCCAAGATAGGTTTCGGCTTCGGAGCTGGCTTACTTCTCTTCCTGTGCTTCTTCTTCTTCTCTGGTGTATCTGGTGTATCTTCCGGAGGCAGTATTGAGTACTGTCTGGAGCCGAAGCTGATCACTGGGGGAGGCCCTTTTTTCCCTCCCTCAGTCCAAACCCTGACAGACTCACATATGGTAGTAAAGAGCGACGTGAGCGTCTTTGTCACCGCCTCTGCGATGAACGTCGGAATGATACTATTTTCCTCTATCGGTTCCTCGCCTCTTGTTCGAGAAACCCCGGCCTCGTCATTGTCGGCCATGTTTGCACTGCATTAAAAAGAGGCAAAAAGTTAGTATAACAAATTTAAGATAAAAAAATCACCTAACTAATTAGTACTAAGATACCCCGGCCCATGCATTAGTCGCAATACCCCATACGTCCTATTTTTAGCAAAGTCATGCCAAATTTCACGAAAAAATTCGGCATGACCTTTGCTAAAAAAGGGACATATGGAGTACCCGAATTTGCCGGAACGGAAGTTAATCGACGTTCCGGCAATCTCAAGGGCCTCTCGGGGTACCTGCAAGCATTTCCAACAAAAAAAACACATCTCTGGCCGGCATCTCCGGCCGGCATCTCCACGACACGATGGTCGGAGCACAAGCACAATACACCATATGTCCTATTTTTAGCAAAGTCATGCCAAATTTCACGAAAAAAATCGGCATGACCTTTGCTAAAAAAGGGACATATGGAGTACCCGAAATTGCCGGAACGGAAGTTAATCGACGTTCCGGCAATCTCAAGGGTCTCGGGGTACCTGCATATATTTCACAAAAAATAACCACATCTCCGGCCGGCATCTCAACGACACGATGGTCGGAGCACAAGCACAAAACAGCAACATTTCCAAAAAAATCCACATCTCCGGCCGGCATCGCCACATCCACATCTCACCTGAAAGAATGCGGTGCTTCTTCTAAATTTCCTGCATACGGGAAAATAATGCATTAGTTAACTATATAAAGTAACCTAGAAACTAACCTATAAACTAACCTAGCAACTAACAGCAAGCACTAATAACAGCAAGCACACCTAACAGCAGCACTAAACTAACAAAAATGCATCTCCAAATTTACTTAGCAAATTTTTTCATCTCCAAAAAATACAAGTAAAATATAACACTAAGCTAACAGCAGCAGTACTAACCTAACAGCAGCAGCAACTAACAGCATCTTCAAGACAGTTAGAAAGTACCAACTTTGGATCATTTCTAAAGCATAAAATATTGATCCTATTTAAAATTTACCCTCATGGATCTCTTGTACTAAGATAGTACTTCATGATAAACCCAGAAATAATTTTTTGAATACATCTAGAACCTTAATTCAAGTTGTTTTTTAAGGCATGTTCAAACAGTGACCATATTTGACTTAGCAAAAAATTGAAAATTTTCATCTCCAAATTTTTTCATGTACTCAAATTTTCCTACCAGCACTAACAACAACTAGCACACTAACAATCAACAACAGAAAACAAAAAAAATTCTTTTGGAATTTCCACAAACACCTTTGGTGCAGGGATTTAGTAGGGGAGGGAGGAGGGGAAGAAGGGAATCACCTCGGGGAGGGGAGGGAGGGGAGGTCGTCGAGGCGAGGCGGAGGGAGTTGGAGGAGGCGGAGGCCGGCGGCGAGGGCGACCTTGACGGCGAGGAGGAGGGCGGCGACGGCGGCTCGAGGCCGAGGGCGGCGACGGCGGCTCGAGGCCGAGGCCGGGCACGCGATCTTGACGGCGAGGAGGAGGGCGGCGCGTGCTAGGGGGAGGATCGAAGAAGAGAGGAAGAGAAGAAAGAGAAGAAGAAGAAAGAAAGAAAGAAGAAGGAAGGCGCGTGCGCGGCGGCTACCAAAATATGGATAAGGTGGTTATTCTGTGGCGCATCCTTCTTGGGGTGCGCCACAAATTCTTTTATTCTGTGGCGCATCTACCTAGGGGTGCGCCAGAGAATTGTGGGGTTCATTTTTTTTTTGGGTTAAATTTTGTGTTTTTGTCTTACACACATGTTAATACAAAAAAAAAGTTAATACAAATATTGAAATTGTGCCATATATATCAAAATATGTAACTTGTGCCATATATATCAAAATACATAGATATGCTTGTCTCGCGCACACAAACAAATTATATATAATACACAAAAAAGTTTTCGATCTTCGTCCCGGCCGGTTCCGAGTTAGCATCTCTTCTTTCCCTTCTTGGCGGTTGAATACTTTAGGCCGGTCACCTTGAGATTTCTTCGCGTGAACGGACAACCTTTGGTAGGTAGGGAGGTCTTCCTTTTTTCTTTACAAGTAGTAGGCATGTCGAAGTACTTGTCGAATTCCTCCTCGATCTTCGGATCGCCGTTCTTGTCCAAGTCCTCCTCGTTGGCGTCTCCTTCCATTCCGATGATGCTTCTCTTGCCCCTCCTCACGACAACACGGCTAGGCTTTGACGGGTCGGTAATGAAGAAGCATTGATCGACTTGGCTAGCGAGTACCCATGGCTCATTTTTCGCGGAGGCGTTCTTCGAGTTGGCTTCGGGTATAACCATGGTGGTGAAATACCGGCCTTCTTTTTCGACGTTCTTGGCCCATCTCACACGGAACATTGGCACCGACTCTCCACAGTAGTTGAGCTCCCATATCTCCTCTATCCTTCCGAAGTATCTTTGCTTGACGGTAGCCTCGTCATCGGCGTAGGATAGCATAGTTACTCCTGAGTTTTGATATTCGCTACTCCTGTCCTTTTCCTCGGTGCAGAATCTGTAACCATTGATGTCGTACGTCTGATAGGTCCTCACGTTCTGCCCGGGGCCCTGTGATATGGAGAATATGAGTTTTTCATCTTCCGTACATGGCTTTCTGACCCGTGATTCGGACAGTTGTCTTTTCCTGAACCAACCCGTGAAGCTGGAGTTGTGCTCTCTGGTTACGTCTCCGTTCTTCCTCGGCCGGCCCAGGTCGATGTAGTTCTTCTCGATTATGCTTCTGTGCTCTTTCACCCAAGGTTCGATCAATTCTAAGTGTTGTAGCGCGACCCGGTGAGCCCTTTCGAAGTCGACGCGTCGACCATCAATGAAGACAGGGAGTGAGCGGTAGCCCTCGCGGTGACCAAAACCAGCGAGCCTGCCGACGTGCGTCCTGGTGGCCAGACCAACATCCTCGTTCTCGGTGCTTAGATAACTCTGGCAGAAGGAGATGCACTCTTTGGTCAGAAAGCCCTTGGCCATGCTTGCGTCTGGACGGGCCCTGTTGCGAACGAATCCTTTGATGACACCGTTCTGCCTTTCGAACGGCATCATGTAGTGCAGGAACGTCGGCCCGAGCTTCAGTATGTCATCAACGACATGGAGAAGGAGATGCACGCAGATGTCAAAGAACGCGGGCGGGAAGTAAATCTCGAGCTCGCATAGTATCCCCACGACCTCATCCTGTATCTTGTGGAGCTGCCTCACGCCGATCGACTTCCGGTTGATGACGTCAAAAAAGTTGCAAAGTGCAGACAGCGTATCACGGACGTGCTCGTCCATTATCCCTCGGATCGCAACGGGAATTATCTGCGTCATAAGCACATGACAATCGTGAGACTTCATCCCGCTGAACCTCTTCTTTGTTTCGTCCAGATATCTGCTTGTCTTCCCCGCGTAACCGTAAGGAAATTTGACTCCTACGAGGCACTGTAGAACTGCTTGAGCTCCTCCGGACTCATAGTGAAGCAGGTAGGGGAAGCACAACCGCGCTCTTCTTCCTCCTTTTGCGGCGACCTTGAGTCCCTTCCGTCTGGTCATCATTATCATCATCATCATCATCACTATCGGGGCCTGAATATCTTTCTTGATGCCAAGCCATTTCAGATCGTATCTTGCTTTCTTCCCATCCTTGGTCTTTTCCGGCATGTTTGAAAGAGTGCCAAGAACAGCCTCGGTAACATTCTTCGTAATGTGCATTACATCGAGGCTATGGGGCGTGTGGAGGACCTTCCAGTACTCCAAGTCATGGAAAGCACACCTCGCTTTCCATACACCCAGCAGCGGTTTTACCCTCGGTCGCTTCTTTCCCGGCGCAGGGCACTCCTCCCAATTTCTCAAAAGCTCATCAATTTCTATGCCGCTCCTCGGGACGGTTCTGTTCCGAGCTCTTCTTGACCATCGAACAAATCCCCGTTTTTCCACGGGTGGTCCATGCGAAGCCACCTTCGAGCCCCTGGGTACACGGTTTTCGAAGACCCTTGATTCTTGGTAGCTGGATATGCGGGGTGTCATCCATGCACCTGACACATCCGCAGAATCCGTGGCCCACCTGGGCCGATACAGACGAGATTCCAGGATAGTCCTGCACCGTCGTGAGCAACGCGGCTCTATTGAAATAATCTTTAGTGTAGGCGTCCCACGTACGGACTGGCGTCTTCCATAACGTTTCTAACTCCTCTTTCAACAGCTCGAAATACAGATGTATGTCGATACCTGGTTGTTTCGGCCCCTGAATAAGCATACTCATGTGTATGTACTTTGCTTCGTGCACAGCCACGGGGGAAGGTTGTAAGGCCATACAAACACGGGCCAGGTGCTATGTGCGCTACTCTGGTTGCCGAACGGATTCATTCCATCTGTGCTCATACCCAGCCTGACGTTCCTTGCGTCGCGCCCAAAATCTTCGAAGGCGATGTCCAATGCTTGCCAATTGCTAGCGTCTGCAGGGTGTGTCAGGATGGTGCCCTTCTCCGGATCTTCTGCGGGCTTCTCCCTTTCCGCGTGCCATTGCATGAGCTTTGCTTCCTTAGGGTCCACGAACCACCGCTGAAGACGGGGAGTGATAGGAAAGTACCATACCACTTTTCGAGGATTTTTCTTGTTTCCACTCTTGTACCGTCCGTGGCCGCACACCGGACATTTGGTCAAGTCCTCGTAATCGCCCCGATAAATTACGCAATCATTGATGCAGGCGTGGTATCTGACGTGCGGTAGGTCAAGAGGGCACAGGACTTTCTTGGCCTCCTCGATACTAGTTGGCAATGTGTTACCCTTGGGGAGAATATCATGCAGAATTTCAGGTTCATGTCGAAGCTCTTGTCGGTCCATTTGTTTCCCGACTTCATCTCCATAGCATCAAGCGTTACTTGCAAGCGCGTATCCTGGGGCCGGCACCCAGGATACAACGGAGTGATCCCGTCTATCCCCATTTGCGCTAGCTTGGCTTTCTCTCTGTCGTTGCTCGTCTGACTGAGAAGCAGTTCTTGAAAATGAGCTCCTGCAAGGCCAAACTTAGCGGGGTCTGCTCGTCTCCTTCGTCATGATGATGATCTTGTCCGCCGCCGGCATCTCCTTCGTCATGATGATGATGATCTTGTCCGCCGCCGGCATCTCCTTCGTCATGATGATGATGATCTTGTCCGCCGCCGGCATCTCCTTCGTCATCATCTTGTCCGCCGACGGCATCTCCTTCGTCATGATGATGATCTTGTTCGGCTTGTTCCAGCATGAAACCGTGCCTGAGCAGGTGCTCCTCCAATAATCCAGAATCAGGGTTCATCCACCTCTCAAGTTTGCATTTTCGACATGGACATCTTATCTGGCTCCCGTTGGACCGAATCATGTCCGCCTTCGCTTCTTCCTTGTATGTTCTGATTCGACCGGAGTTCATCATTATGACCATGGTTGACTACGCGCTATACATAGAGCAGAAACGAGAGTACATATGTTAATTAGAACCGCAACATGCACACACAAACACACACATGCATGCAAGGTCGACGAAAAAATTCGGCATGACCTCTCTTAAAAGTATGACATATGGGTGGTGCAAAAATTTGCCGAAATGGAAATTAATCAACATTTCGGCAAACATCCATGCACCACGCCGACACAAGCAACAACAAAATGTTTTTTCCGGACCAATTCATGCACACAACACACAAGCTTCATTCATGCATGTCCATCCAACTTTCCTCACCTTGTAGATTCGATCCCGAGACGTGATAGTGGAAAAAAAAAGATGGGGAGAGAGGAGAGTATATATGGGGGAGTCTATCAACCAAAATAGGTTTAACTACAAAAAATGGAGAAATCTATGGTCAAAATTGGATGGGAGGGAGGAGCACCACGAGTTGGGAGGTGGGTGGAGGAGAGGAAGAAGAAGAGCAAATGGGAAATGGGTTGGGTAAAGTGGGGAGATGCCCCTTTTAAAATATCTGGAACACACATTCTGTGGCGCACCCTTTCCTGGTGCGCCACAGAATGTCACTATTCTGTGGCGCACCGCAGCTAGTGCGCCACAGAATGTCTCTCCCCCAATTATTGGTGGGGCCAGCGCAAGTAATTCTGTGGCGCACCCGCACGGATGCGCCACAGAATATGCTAATTCTGTGGCGCATGGGTAGGGTGCGCCACAGAATTTGCATATTCTGTGGCGCATCTGACACGTGCGCCACAGAATGGGCCCAAAAGTGGCTGACCCGTGGGTGGGTGTGGGCCCGCACACTTTCTGTGGCGCACCCTATTGGTGCGCCACAGAATAGGGATATTCTGTGGCGCATTCTGTGGCGTACCATGCTTGCAGTGCGCCACAGAATTATGACATTTCTGTGGCGCACTGTGACAGATGCGCCACAAAATTTGTTTTGTGGCGCATGGCTTGTTTCGTGCGCCACAGAATAGGGATCCATAGAAAAGCTTTTTCCTACTAGTGTTTGTTAGGATTTTACTCGAAGACAACGACTCATGCTGCATCCTCTATCGACTATGTCGGGTCATGGTATTGGGCGCGCATATAATCATAAAAACAATGAAATATGGACATAGGACAAAGCACGATCGTCGAAGCCAACATTTGTCATAGTACCTACTACTAGTCGTGACACATAGTCTTGTCACAGAGTTAATCTGTTATTCTGTTTTCTTTTTCTTCTGAGACAAACAGTAGCGAAAGCTATTGTAATTTTTCTTTTCTTAAAGCATCAAGTATGTACAAAGAGACATGCGTTATAGAAGACCAACCCCGGAGGGATGGTTCACAACTCGGAACACAATGTTCTACATAATTTCGACCTAACCTAATCTGGACTACGTTTATATAGGTGAGGGGGAGGCCAGGAAAATAACATAGCATGTGGATCAAACTCCAACTCTGTTCCGACTCAGACTGATACAAACCGATTCGAAGGGGTTCAGACCAATCTAGGCACGCAGTTGCCTAATCATTTTTACATCTTGACACTAACTTAGCCTTAATATTAAATATCGTACGTTGTCCTAGTGTGTGAACCTTCAATGGAGCCTTCATCAAGCGTGATGAGAGTGATGGAGACAATGGTGATGATGGTGGTGCCCCTAACGGCTCTCTGAAGTCGTCATAAGTGAGGGGAAGGGCCTCCTCCTCATCCTTGTTCCTTGGCCTTCTCCCCTACAAGGGAAAGGTTTGTCTCCTCCGTTTTTCATGGCTATTGAGATGGAGGTTGAGGTCCTCCCCTTAGGCTGGGTCGTGATTTTTGGGGAGCCTTCTATGTGTTTTCTTTCGGTTGACTAGCATTTTTTTATCAGTTACTAGATTCAAAAATAACCGTGTACTATCATGACGTCGTAACCCCGCTTCCCTCTGAAAAGCGCCTTCTAGAAAATTCTAGATGTGGCATACGGTTCCCATACAATCAGGGCCTAGTGTGTCTTGGCCGCATCTTTTGTGATTTTTATCTTCCGGAAAATATTGGAAAAATACACTTTGATGACAATAACAATGTCTTATGCATATATTATAGTTAGTTCTCAAGATTAATCAATTATATATAAAATATGTAATTAAGTTTGAAAAGAAATGATACGTTTCAAACGTATTAACATGACACATTTCTTAACGATGTTAGTACGGTAAGTGTTGAGTAAAAGAGATAAAATAAAAAAAACATGTACATTCTCTTAACCATGATACTATCTCTTAGCGCTCAAGGTAAAGCCTTTTTCTTCATTGTACCGGATGTCATCTCATAGCAACATGTTTTCTAATTTTATTTCAGGCACCACGTAATTTTAAGAGTACACAATCATTAATAGCCTATTTGGTTTGTACTAATTCTTAGGATCTATCCTTAGGACTTTTTTTTATGAATGCCTTTTTGATCAAAAAGTTGTGCTACCAAATTTTACTGCAGGTTTCATGTTTTTGGCTCTTCCAACATTCACATTTCTGTATTATTTTCTGCTACCGCGTTCTCAATCATGCGACTCTATGCTGCTCTAACTGACGGTGATAACGACACGTGACAATTTGTTGTATAACGCAATTTTCTTGCCATTGCTAGATATAAGCTACTCCCTCCGATCCACAAAATCTGTCGCCAGCCTAGCCTGCAAGATACGAACCTAGGTATTTTGTTACGACACTTAATCTGGATCAGAGGGAGTAGACGCTTACGGCAAACAAGGCTATCAACCATTGTACATACCCTAAGTTAATTTATAGGAAACAAACACGAGACACTTGTTCTTTTTGTAAGGGGCTCAAGACACTTTTTTTAAACCATTGTGGTTTCATTTCTTTGTTGCGAAAATCTATAGCAGTCCAGTTGTTTTTTCCATGTGTCGGCCAAGTCCTTAGCTGATCCGATTCCTATACGGGCCCCCATTTTGCAGCCCAAACCCAAACCAACCCATGACACCTACCGCCCCTTCTCCTTCTCCGGCGTCTCCGCTGTGGTTGCTCAACGGAATTCACACCTCCTCCCCCAAATCCAAATCGGTGTGCCTCCCTCCGTTCCATTTCAAACACCAACCACAAAATTTCACAGCACATGACAAAAAGGAAATCTCGCAGCAAATCCGCAATGCCGCCCGCCCGCCGCCGCCGCCGGACCGCCCCCGCCGCCGGACGAGGAGCCCGCCCCCGCCTCCTCCGCCGACCTCCTCGCGCTCGCCGCCACCCTCCTCCCCATCTCCACCGCCGCCGCGACCCTCAAGCCCCCTCCCCACCTCAAGCACACCGTTCACTCCCTCCCCGACTCCCACCCCGTCCTCCTCTCCCTTCCCCAAACCCTAGCCCAAGCCATCTCCCACGACCCTACCGACTCCGCCGCCGCCTCCAACTCCCCCCGCACCGCCGCCGCCGCCGTCCTCCTCCACCTCCTCCTCACCCACCCCACCCACGCCCCGCGCTGGGACGACCTCCTCCGCCCGCTCGCGCTCCTCCACGACCGCCTATCTCAACTCGCCACGACTCGCCGCCCTCGCCGCGCTCGCCGCCTCCTGCTTCGAGCGCGCCTGGCACGACAGGGCCCAGGCCGCGACGCGCTCGTCGCGCAGACCCTGCCCTACCTCTTCTCCCACGCGCTCACCTCCGCCTCCAACGCCAGGCCGCTCCTCCGCCGCCTCTTCGCGCTCCGCGACGCGCTGCCTGCTCGAGTACGCCGACGACAGCATCTCCGACTTCAAGATGCTCCTGCTGCGCTGCTTCGTGTCGCCGCACTTCCTCAAGGCCGTCGAAGGGAAGAAGCTCCTGGCGCTGGTCCTCGGGGTCAGCGAGGGGCTCGCGAGGGAGGGGCTGGAGCTCGTCAGGGCGCAGGTGGCGATGATGCGGGGGAAGCGGGCGGCGGTTGTTGCATACGGGGAGGTGGTGTTCAGAGCGTGGAAGGACGGAGGGTGGGTTAGGGGCGAGATTGGGGAGGATTTTCTGCAGGGGATGGTCGAGGCTGCCGTGCATGCCGCCAACAAGGAGGTCGCCAAGGCTGCCAGGAGGATACTTTGGGCCTTCGCCGGGCAGAAGGCGGTGTCTGGGGTTGAAAAGTTGGTCTTCAGGCTGTCCGAGCCGGTGGTCTTCCGGTCATTGCAGGTACGCGCATTGCCTTGTGCTTCTCTGGTGGCTATATATGATTTGCTAAATGACGGAAGCAAGTACAATCATTTTGGAAATGCTTGCTCTCTAAAATGTCTGGTCCTAGTAGTGTTATTCTCACATACAGGCATGTTACTACTTGACTAGAATTCTATAACTAGCATATTCTTGTTGTCTACTTGGTTAGAATCCTGGAAGTAGCATATTCTTGATGTCTATTTTGTTCTCTGGAAATAACGTCTTGGTTTCTCGAATACATTGGTCAAATTATTGCAGTAACATCTTAAAATAACAAAACCTCAAGTGCTAACTTACATAATAAAAAAAGAGAGTTTAACTCACCACATGACTGTATCTTCATCAAGCATCTACAATTTAATATGACTTTTCACGTGATCATTCAGCCTCTTAGTGTATGTTCACCTTGTTTATTATCCCACGTTAGCTCGTTAAACTTCTCGCAACGGGGAGCAGAGAAATAATTCTTAAGTTCTCATAATGATTAGGTTTCGGACAAAATGAAACATACTGTGATACTCTAGATAAAATTGTGCGTACTGGATTATATTCATGTCTTAAATAACGTTGCATATGAATATTTGATCACTGAATTTTAAGCAGTACCAGCTCACTTTGCTAATTCTATATAGGTACAATATCATGTACACTTTTGCTTTCAAATAACTCGATGGAGTACTTCCAAGTTTAGTTTGTACGCATAAATTGTTGTCACCTTTCTGTTTCACTTTTTTATTTTTTAACGTATATAGAAATTTCAAGAAGTAATATAGGTATGGAACACTAAGTTTTAACCCTTTTTGGTTATCTCAAGAATCTACTTTTTGGCAGGCTGCGAACTCTAATGTTCGCCTTAACGCTTTACATCTTCTATTAGATGTATTTCCGCTTGAAGACCCAGATGTGACAAAGGATGTCAACGATCCTCTATTAGAGAAGCAGTTCTTCTTGCTAGACAAACTTCTCATGGATGATTGTCCAGAAATACGGGCAGTTACAGTTGAAGGACTTTGCCGTATTCTTAGCCAGTTTTGGGAAGTTATTCCATCAGTGACTATTTCAAAAAACTTGAGTAAAATTGTTGATGATATGTCCAAAGATTCTTGCATTGATGTTCGTCTATCAACTCTGAATGGCCTCATATACCTGCTTGACAATCCACAAAGTCATGAAATACTGAAAGTTCTACTTCCAAGATTAAGCGATATGATCTCTGATCCTGCTTTATCTGTCAGAGTTGCTGCTGTAGATCTCCTTTTAGTTATTCGTGATCTTCGATCTTTCCAGTACAATAAGGTATGGTACATATGTATTGCATGCATATGTTGATTTACAATCTAGCTTGAGTGACCTTTGCTTCGCATTTTAAAATTTTCAATCTGAGGCTCTGAGCATATATGCTAGTGTATATTTGGATATTTCTGGGTAGGATTTTTAACACACACTTGTCTGTTCAGGTTATTGGTTTGGGGACTTTATTCTCTTCACTTGCAGACGACCATCCCCGTGTTGCTCAGAAAATCTCAAAGCTTCTCATGCCTTCTTACTTTCCATCTAAGAAATCTTTGAAAAAAGAAGCATGTGGTCGCTGCATTACATTAATAAAGAGATCGCCGGCAGCTGGGGCAAGGTTTTGTGAATATGCTCTGTCTGAAGGATCATCTCCACAATCTCTTGTTATGTTTATCGAAGACGCTGTTGATCTGGCATTGTCACCATCAGGATTGAACTCAGAGCAGACAGATGGTCTTATAATTGCTTCGGCCAAAATAATAAAAAGCTTATCTGACGAGGTTTCCAGTTTGGTTGCTTTGAGAGAGTACTTTGCAAATGCTAAGTTGAAGCTTCTCTTTAAAACTGCAGTTTCTGATAGTGCCCAGGCTGCTCTTCTCAGTATGGTTCCAGTGGTATCACCTGATGATCTACGTGTGTTGCATGTCGAATGCATGGATATAGTTATCAATGCTGCTGTGACCTCCAAGCAGGAAGAATGTCACGAAGCTTTGCTGGCAGCACATAAGTTGGTACATCTGAGTGGCTGTTCTGATGAAATGTTTGAAGCACTGACTAATATTCTGCAATCTAAAGCCTCTTGTTTTTCTGAGATCTATGGATTAGAACCTCCATTGTGCCCTGTTGCATCTTCAAAGAGGAAGAAAGGGAAGTCCCTTAAGAAAACACCAGCAAGGTCTGACGATGTGGCTGGAAATAAGTCATCCACATCAGTAATCTTGAATAGTGAAGAACTTGCTGCTGTAGGGGGAGCAGCATGGCAGATAAATGAAATACTAAAAGTTGAGGAAATGAGAGCTGCTTTTCTGCAGTCGTATGCCGAAATTGCATTTTCTTCTTTGAAGGTCATTTCTCAAGTGTACATTGAGCAGTGCCTACATTTTGAATCTTTAGATCTCACGCCAGTGTTGGCCTATTCGAGTTTGGCTACATATAGTGCTCTTCAGGATGTTGATCAAACAGATTTCGGCTGCTCTGAGGTGAGTCAATTTACACAGTGCCGCCACACCTATTTTCTTGTTGATAAATCATGCTCATCTCGTTAGGCATCAGTAGGGAGCTAAACAGAGATTTGTTGATTGCACTAGTGTTATCTTAGATAGTTTTCCGCAGTGTGTGAATGTTTCAGTATTTTATGTTCTATTTTTTCACTCATGTAACTTTCATCTTGTGTCAGTCGACAACTATCAATCAGTCACTGGATCATCTGCTGAAATGTTATGACAAATTTGCAAATGGACCTGTTACTGTTTCTGCCGACTCAACATCAACGTTGAACAAGGATTTGAAATCTGCACAATATAAACATCCGCAGCATGGCACCCTTGAAGGTATGGCTTCACCAAACCTGTACAACTTTTTATGTGGTTAACCCTCTTTGAACTGAACCATTTTTCGTCAACACAACTGATTATCTGATATTCTGAAAGCATGGAAGGAGTGTCAGTAACAAGATTTTATGTTTACAATCATCGTTATCTGTGCATGTTGTTATAAGTCCTGCACAATTTTGCTTATTACCTCATAATAAGACTGATGCATCTCTGTGCAGAAAATTCAGTGAAAGGCACAATAAATGTGATTATGCTCGGCACTTCAATTCTTAAGTTCATTGTCGACACAGCAACCATCAAGCTGGTGACTGATAGTAAAGTAAGATGTGTCAAGTTTGCATCAGCTTACACAAAATATGCAGTTTCAGCCATGAAAGGGCATCATGAGAGCTCATCTTTCGATGGGGATGATCTGAAAGACATACTGATCCTTACAAGAAGCTCCTTCACATATGCGGCCAAGCTGCTTCATTTGGTGTTGGCAAGCTCAACCGAGTCCTCGAGTTCACTGGAGGAGGCTTTCCTCCTTGCCAATAATCTTCTTGATCTTGTACCTGCCGTTGAATCCTTTGCAGGCTCGAGATTTGCTCTCACCATAGTTTCTGTTGTAAAACAGTGGCTACCAGTCCTGATACTGGGTCTTGGATGCCGCTTGTTGATCGGGCCAGAGAATGAGATGGCTAACAACATGTGGAACTTGGGTGACTCTGACTTGCCAATGTGGGTTGTCGCTCTGGCCAAGAATGAGCTGCTTGATGGTGAAGAAGAGAGATGATGATCAGAGCGAGCAGTGCAGCGAGCACGAGGAGTCACCGTCATCCAGAAAACTAGCAGAAATGATGTTGAGCCTGCTTAAGAAAGGAAGCCCAAGAATCCTGGATTCTGTGGGTGGCATTTTGCTCTCCGCCGTTCAGTTGGCACTGCAGAAAGCAGAGCACAGTATTGTCTTAGGCTTGATACGCTTCATTTGTGCGAGGCTGCTTGTGAGCAACTCTTCAGCCTCTGAGAAACTGCAGCTCACTCTTGACTCTCTGCGTGAGAATTTCTTTGAGATCGACAGGCATTGCAGGGACAACCTTGTTGTTGATGAAGGTCCAAGGCAGCAACTGGAGAGTGCAAAAGTATTGATACAGTCAGTCCTATCAGATCTATGATGCATACACTCTGGCAAGCTGACAGATGCTGTGGGGAGTTAGTTGACATGCAACTGTGTAGATATATGGCAATTGTTTTCTTGATCCGGGAACCAATCCTTTCACTTAAGTGCAGTTTGGAAGAGCGCTATGGAATGTGTTGTGGCAAAGTATTTTTTAGTAGTACCCTATGTACCTTTGTTGCAACTGTGTATGGACATCTACGTAACAGAAATCGTTATGTGCTTCCAGATGTAATAGCACCACTAATTCAGTAAAGAGCAACCATGTGTTGCTGGGATGTATGAGCATCAAGCTGCTGACTTGTTAGAAATGTCAACTTCTTTTAAGAATTAATCGCTACTATCATCGGGTGTAACAATAGTATATTACATATGTACAGTCTCATGAGATTTATGTCCTACATCAGTTGAAACCTCACAACACAAAGTGTATCATGCTTGTACGAAATCATTGCGCATGTACGCTGCACAATTAACCATTGAGTCTTCAAAAACAGCTGGTTAATCTGCGCTGCATGGCTGATCTGGGGCATGCAGAAGTGCATTGAACTGGATGTCTCTTCAGTGCCAGTCCTGGATTCTTGGGTCACAGAACATTATTGTTCAGAGTCCATGACATGATAGACCACAGGCTGGCACTAGCTTACCACGATATATAAAATTGCCATGATTTTGGTGTAGCCTATGACGTTCCATGCCCGTCGTCTTCTGCACGAGGTTCTACGGAGATCAGCTTGATCGCAGCAGCAATAGGCATACCAAGGAAGCCAAAGAGGACGCATATGAGCCACTGGAGCTGGGTCAGTGGTGTGGTGTTAGCAAAGTCGCCCAGGAACTGGACCAGGATGAACTGGAAGATGATTGTGCCGGTGAGAACCCCAATGAAAATGGAGTTCTCCGACAGGCCCTTCAGAACATTGATCTCCTCCATCTCTCTCGAGCTGACCTCGTTGAACACCTATGGAGATACAATACATCAAATGGCAACCATGCAGGACAAAAATAAAAAATTATTTCATTCCACTTGTACCCGGTAAAAATGGAACCCCCAAAATAAAGATAATCACATTGCATTTTAAATCAAATAATTACTATCCTCATTTCTAACCAACAGAAGCAGATCAAGTGGAAGGAAATGTGATCAACATTCTCTCCACTGTTTAAAAGATAATCTTGATCACATCTCCTTCAATTCAATCTTCTTCTGTTCTATTAACTCCTTTCTACCCCTTGTACTTGCAAAGCAAGAATGCTGAAAGAGGAGAGGATTTTACGACAGCCGACATACCTGGCAGAAGACGAAAGTGTTGAATATGATTGTATTTAGGACAGTATCGGCCTCAGAGCCTTCAAGCCCAAACACAAATCTCCCTTGAGATTGTAGATACCAGATGACCGTGAATTGGTATAACGACTGCCCCAGAACATTCCTCCACATCACATTCGTGATGAATTTCCCTGTCCTTCCTACGGGTGCTCTCTCCATCAAGTTATCGTTAGGTGGTTCGGTAGCAAGTGCTAGCGCACCTAGGGTGTCCATGATCATGTTAACCCAAAGAAGTTGAACGGCTGTCAGTGGCGCATCACCTGGCATGAGATTGTGGATCGTCAGACACTGAGATGGAGCTGCGTTGAAACCAACAATATCACGAGTAAGACATACCTGTAAAGCATGCGGAGGAGAAGTTAACTAGCAATGCAACTACATTAACGGTCAGCTGGAACTGCACAAACTTTTGGATGTTGATGTAAACAGAGCGTCCCCATTTCGCAACAGTAACAATCGTGGAGAAGTTGTCATCCAGAATTATGACATCAGCGCTCTCTTTAGCCACCTGCATAAATGCATAAAGCAATTTAAGATACTCTCAGAGCAAATGCCTGGCACAAACTTAGAGAATGCTTCACCAACACCAAAATTCAGATTATGGAGAATACATGTTTATCTTTCACAATGGAACCCCTGGAACCA
The DNA here is from genome assembly GCA_947311845.1 of Poa pratensis. Classification (NCBI taxonomy): domain Eukaryota; kingdom Viridiplantae; phylum Streptophyta; class Magnoliopsida; order Poales; family Poaceae; genus Poa; species Poa pratensis. The sequence continues at coordinate 130,910,311 of CAMZMU010000041.1, read as the reverse complement.
TCCTGCCCCACCCACTAGGAACCAGATAAATATTTCAATTTGATTTCTAAAATCACCAGCAAATAATGTTGGCAAACCACTACCAGTCGAATAATAATAAGTTAAACGAAGTATATACTGTTGTAGTCCTATGAATAATACATACTCCATGGCTCCACCCCATCTTGAAGCCAAAATTTCTCATATAGAACTGGAAAGATATATAGTATAAGCCAAAAATATTTCAAGGCTATGCGCACATTATTAGGCGTGTTACTACCTCAGTCCCTGCAATGCCCATGGCAAGTCCAATATCCGCCTCACGCAGCGCAGGTGCATCATTAGTTCCATCACCAGTCACAGCAACAACTTCGTTGAACGTTGTGCGCAAGTGCTTCACGAGTGTATTCTTATCAAGTGGGGATGATCGGGCTAGTACCTTCAGCGGACAGGGCTAGCACATGAGAATTCCGTAGATGAATAAACACTTGCTGAGCTAAGATAAAATAGGGGCATGACAAACCTGCATTTTTGGAATCAGCTCAAGGAGTTCTTTGGGGCTTTTCTCTCTAAACTCAGCACCCTCAATGGCAAGGCCGTCATCAGTAAGTATACCACATTCACGAGCGATTGCCTTTGCTGTATTAATATTGTCTCCTGTGACCATTTTTACCGCAATGCCAGCAGAGCGGCAACTTGCCACAGACTGCTTGACTCCGGGACGCACAGGATCTTTAATACCAACAATACCAATGAATGTGTATCCTTGCAGTGGTATTTCCTCGTGAGTAGAGCCATCTTCCAGTACCCTATAAGCAAGGCAGAGTGTCCGAAGTGCTTCACTAGAGAAGGATTCAATGATACCATTGAACTTGTTGGCAGTTTTTCTATCAAGGGGAACAATACTACCTCTGTCATCCATGAACTTATCACAGGCAGCCAGTACTATTTCTGAAGCACCCTTACAATGTGCATGGTATCGTCCTCCAGGAAGCTCGAGAATAACGCTCATCCTCTTTTTTGCTGAACTAAAAGGCTCCACTTTGATAATCTTGGTTTCCTGCCGTTTTTGTTTACAGTTTCCACCTAATAACAGTGCAAAATCCAGCAAAGCTGCCTCAGTAGGGGTACCGATTATATCTTGCTTCCCATCTTGGTTAATTACCACCTCACCACTTGTGTTATTAAATATGGACTCTAGAAGAGTTTCTACCACAACTTGTGGGAGTTTTGAAGACAAACTAGAAGAAATCAGTGGGTCGTTAACTTCCACGGTGTTCCCACAGATGCAGGCCTTAACCACAGTCATGCGATTGGATGTTAGTGTTCCTGTCTTATCACTGCAAATGACTGTGGCTGATCCCATAGTTTCACAGGCAGCCAACTGCCGAACCAGTGCCTTGTCATTCATCATCTTCTCCATTGCATAAGCAAGGCTCAGAGTGACTGCTAACGGCAACCCCTCAGGCACAGCAACGACAACGATTGTAACTGAAACAGCAAAATGATTCAGTACCTCTAGCACATCATCTCCTGACCAGCTTAGAAGAAGCCCATCGTGATATTTCTGTCCAATTAACTCTTGGGAGAGGACAATGAAAGTTAAGACTGCAAAAAATAGACCAACTTTCCCAATAATATTTGCAACTCCACTAAGTTTAACCTGCAGTGGAGTTTCATCATTCCCACCTTCAGTGAGAGCAGCATTAGTTTGCCCCACTGTGTCCGCATCCCAACTGCTGTAACCAGCATCTGACCGGACCCGTCTAGGACTTTGGTCCCTGATAAAAGAAAAGGCTTATCTTCATTTACACCCACAGGCTCACTCTCTCCAGTTAGACTGGACTCGTCGACCAATACAGAAAATCCTGAAATAAAGAGACCGTCTGCAGGAACCTGATCTCCAACCGATAGATGGACAACATCACCAGGAAGAATATCATCTATTAATATCTTTTGTCTGAAACCATTCCTTGTAACTTGAACAAGAATTTTCCTCTTCTCTTTGTCCAGGTCCCTGAATTGCAAAGACTGTTGGTAGTTACTTGTGGCGGTAACAGAGACAACCAGGAGGACACTCGCAATAATTCCAATGCCATCATGGGAGCCATTCGGCCAGCCTTCTGTGGCGATGCCAACAGCCAAAGAGACAAAAGCACAGGCAACAAGGATTATAAGAGTAGTATCTTGCAGTGCTTCCCACACAAACTCCCAGAAGCTGCGAGCCTCACTCTCAGCGAACTTGTTTACTCCATATATCTCCTGCCTCTGGCTCAAGAGGTCCTCATGCGTACTTATCCCATCAGTCAACGATGTCGCTAACTTGTCTGCAATTCCATCTAATCGGCCATACACAGTTAACCTTTCAGTGTCACGGCTTTCAACAATCGATGTCAGTTCATCGGCATCGATCTGAAACCCCGCCGCTTTAACATCTTCAGGAACAACGTGCTGGTTCTGAAGTGAAAGACCTGGGTACATAGTTTTGGACAACACGCTTAGATACTAGCAGCGTTCTGCACTCGAGTCAAAAAATGTGGAGCAATTTGAGCTCCAAGTTATGAGATAAGGCAACTGAATCATCATGTAGTTACCATTTTCTAACTGCGCGGTGGCTTTGGATGCGAATACAGCAACCCTTAGCTTCTCCTGCAATACATACATTTTTCCCGGTTAATATGACAAACTACCACAACTGCACATGTCCGATGATATGGTACAAAAAAAAACAATGGACGAAATGGTAAGCATCAATTACGGTGAATTGTTGGTGCTGCACGAACATAAGACATTTCACTGAATCAGCAATCTGACATTTCATATGAAGCAGCGAAGTACTCCTAAGTCAGATAAGAGGATGTGAAAGCGAATTTCAGGCATAGATACTCTTTTTTTTTTTTTTTTGCGGGTGATAGATACTCTGGTTCTGAACGCACCAATCCGTAAGTCATATCTATTCTAGAGAGAGAGAGTCGGACATGTTGTGCTCGATTGGAGTCGGAGTGCTGAACGGCGGCGGCAAAGCGGAGGCAGCGGCGGCCGGGGTTCTCCGCCGCGCCGCAGGGCTTCCGGCGACACGGCCGCCGCGGCGTCAGGGCAGCCGCACCGAAACCCGGGCGCGCCCATGGGATCCGCCGGAAGGGGAGAGCTGCCGGCGCGGAGGATGACGCTGCGCCGGACATAGAGGCGAGCTGGATGGGTCGAGCAAGGAGGCAGCTGTGCATCTTTTTTTTTATTGCAGTATCTTCGTTTTACGTGTTTCTCTGTCTGTATTACCGGTCAGTTTGAGTTTGATCGTCGCTAGATATTTCTTTCCTCTAAAGATATTTTTTATTCAATAAATTCAATAACCGGCCATTTAGATTTAGAAGGTAGAATTATTATTTTATGAACGCGACGCATCCTTGGAATTTCACAGGAAACACAAGTTGTGGAATTTCAAGACGTGTTTACACAACCACGGGGTCAATTCTGATTTTGAACCTCCATTTCTCCTCTGGACAACTACAGCTCTTCCACAACCATTCAACCAATAACTCAAGTGCCGAGGTGATATTTACATGTTATTCTCAGTAACACAAGGAAAATTTACATGTACAACAGCTTTGCGAATGGGCGATCCACTCAGGGAGGGGGATTACATCGTTACAGTGTCGCCTAAAAACATGTAGCAGCTATCTTACACCTTCTTGAAGAAAGAATCGATGGGTATATGTTTTCCTTCTTTGGAGGACTTGAGTTTCTTCTTAGGTATGGGTGTAGTGGAGCATGGCCTCTCATCTAACCTGCTAAACAGTGTACATACAGGATAACGTTAACATCATGTTCATCTCATCTCCAAATGGTGCCAGAAGTATGGAGCATAAAGATTAAGCGTGTGGCGACAGAGAAATACCTCTCCTTCGAGAGGTGAGCTGTCCTGTCTACTGCATCTTCCTTCTGCAACATTTCGGCCAAGTGGAAATCTGAATGTTCTTGCCTTTCCTCCTCGAAACACGGAGGTAGTTCAAACCCACAGATGGAACAGATGTAGCCATCTAACCAAAAATGCTCATCAGGTTTACTCAATGAAGCAGAAGCTTTGGAGCCGGCCGGCTCATCAAACTTCTCAGTCTGTGTAACCTGCATAAAGAACAGAGTTTGATTAATCTTTTTCCATGGCTGCAAAACCGTCGAACAAAGTTTCAGTGGAGAGGTTGAGACAGTACCTTCATATTACTTGAGGCAGGCTCGTTACCATGATTGATCGAGCTCATTCCTTCTGGAACAGATATTTTCTCATTTTCTGGGAAGAATGCCTGTTGATCTATGGAGACATCTTTTCCAACATCATGTATCGAACACTCATCCTTCGGTGTCGCATCATTACAGTTGTTATTGCCTCCTGAGGCATCAACGAAACTTGCACCATTTGTTCCATTGTTATTTGAGTTATTGTCCGATGAACGAAAAATCGATCTAGTGTCTTTTGAGTTGGGCTGGTCGAAACATCCTTCTCGCCATGAAAGTGAGACATCCGCAACCCTGCAAAAGTGCATTAGAATGAAGTTACGTAGGCTTCACTAAGCGGCAGCAAAGAAACATCTACAAGGAATGAATACCATCGATATACAAAAATTGCATCAAAATATGTAGATAGAAAAGATCATGTGCAGTATGCCTTTTATGTTCATTGCGCTCCAATTGACAAGGTAAAAAATAAAACATGCACCAAGCCAAAATTACATGCCCTTTGCTGCGAAAACAGCTAGACCAACTTGAAGATGACCCAACCAGTGCAAGTTTGTAATGAATACTTTCAGTGACGATGAGATTCAGGTACATGTTATTGTGATCCCACTATCCGAGCTTGTAAGACACACCAGAAGTTCCAAGCAAAACCACTAGAAGTTCCAGTCAACTAGTAGTCATCAAATTTGGCACAAAAAAATTTTATACCTCACACCTACCCATCAATCTCAAAGAAAGAGGCAGTTCAGCCTTAAGCAACTTCTTAGCATAGATCAGAATGTCCTCCTTCGAACTGATGTAGTTCTGTGCAGTTGCTGCTCTCGTTCTAACCTGGTTCAGATGGTTCATCGATCTAATCAGCCATGAAACAAACAATCTTAATCTCAGTCCAATGATTACAAAAACTAGTCAATGTTACCTCAAAAGCTGCAGTCTTTAGTTTGAGTGTTAGCGTCCTTCCCTTCAAGCACTCCTTTTGCATGTCATCAGCTAAATTTTCAGCGAGATTATCTGAAAATAGAAAAATGTATGGTGAACCATGCATTAAAAATGTGGTACCAACTTATCACATTAGCTACAACACCACATGAAAAGCATACATCACCTTTCAAAATTGTCCCTAAAAGGATTTATTCACACGCAGATTGTTTCATGTGGTACATTTAGGCATTTACAAAATCAAACCAAACAATATTGTTGCCAATCTTACACCAAGTCTGTTCTATTATTTTAGCATGATATAGCAGCAAAAACAAAATGGTGCAGTGATGCTTATTCTTTTAAAAATTATAAGCAATTTGTAATTAAGGAAAGTAAAAGGTACTGTTACACACTTCATTTCAGTGTTGAAACTAGACTAACTTAAGAATTTCAAGGGAATAATATATATAATTTTCCTTACTGAAATTAACCATATCATTCAAGTGATCCTGTTAAGGGGCTAAAAGATTCACCTAAAATGAATCATAAAGTACGCTATTTCTAGCAGAGGATTTGGTGCACTGCATATATAACCATTGAGAAAACATGGTATGTGAAGATGCTCTTATTCTATAAAGAAGTGGTCTTCTGTAACAAAATCTAGTTGCTTAAGTACAAGGATATGTATGGGAACACGTGAGATTGCCAGAGTAGCTTCAATAATTGAAATCTACAATAATTAGTTATAACGGAATCAGAATGTTTACCTAACTTCTTGAAAAGCAAAGAAGAATCATCTGTGGCAGAAAAAGTTCGCTCACAACTCATACTTTTCCTTAGCCTATGCTCAGGAGTTTCTGTACCTCCTAATCCAAGGCCAACCGAAAGAAAGAAATCTGAAGAACATGAGAAGGATCGTATCTAGTAAGCAAACGATGACGTCAGAATTCTGGAGCATTGATTCCTGATATCCTGATTTGGATAGATATAATATAGCTTGCTGAAAGCTAGAAATAGAACAATTAAAAAGTGTAGTTAACGTACTGACCAGTTGAGCCTTCAGAAAAAAGAGCACATAAGAAAGCAGCTTTTTGTAGCATCTCCTGGCACGTACTGATTCCAAGAACCTGATGTAACATCTGTTCTGTTACCTTACCTATACCACCTATCTGTATACACAGATCTTCAAATAACATATCAGATTTTGTCTTTGATGAATGTCCAATGAAAAACATCACTTAACAGCTCGTAGTAAATAGCATTCCAACTTAACCAATAAACATATATTTCATAAATGTAAATAACAACTAAAATGTTATCAGGACCTTTATCATGAAATTAGGCAAGAGGACTAAGTATGTATACTGGTACGAATATGTCACCATCTCGTAGTAAATAACTTCCTACTAAACCAAATAACAAAATTAGGAATTCATAAATGTAAATAACAACTAAAAATATTCTCAGGACCTATATCATGAACTTAGGTTAGAAGCAAGGATTACGAGTCGACCTGTCGCAACTTGTCGCTGGGGTACCGACAAGTAGACAAGCCGTGACTAGTCGCGACTAGTCACAGACTTGTCGATGTGTAATCAGGAGAATTTTTTAGGATGCAGAGCAGTTTCCAGGGTGCAGAACAGAGACGAGGCATCGCGAGACAACATAAGCCCACTCTGGTTTGTCTATAACATAGCCCAATAAGGCCCACTAGGGAAACCCTAGCAGCTGAAGTATCTGAACCGTTCATCTCTGCGCCCGTACGCCCTCGCTTCCTCGCTGCGGCTCTCTCTTCCTCGCTGCGCCCGCACGCCGCGCTCGCCTCCCTCGCTGCGCCCGCACGCCGCCGCCCACGCCTCCCTCGCTGCGCCCTCGCTGCACCCGCACGCCGCCGCCCACGCCGCGCTCGCCTCCCTCGCCGCCGCGACTCCTCCTCCCCTCCTTTTCTGTCTGCCGTGCGCACCGCCACGCCCCTCCGCCGCGCCTGCTCTTCTACCTCCCATCCTTGGTCGTGCTCGTGCGCCCGTCCTCCACCGCGCCTTCACAGGATGCGCCTTTTTTCTTGTCGCTCGACTCGCCTACATGGGCTTGTCGCGATTAGTCGTAGACAAGTTCAGTTCTCGATCGATAACTTGAACTTGTCGAGTCGTTCTCTGTTGTCGACATCAAGGTTGCGACAGGTAGACAAGCCGCGCGACAAGTCGCGACAAGTCGCGCGACTCGTAATCCTTGGTTAGAAGAGATTTTTTTTACTGAAAAATTGAAGGGAGGCCCCGACAGTAAATTTTATTAATAGAAAGATATCTAGAAATGTGAGAAGACTCTGTATACTGGTATCAATATGTCATGGTGTAACCAAGGTAAGAATGTGAAATATGGAAAAGGAAGAAAGAATAGTAGGCTAATAAAACAAGAACCCTTCTCGATATAAGAAATTACCTTTCTTATAGGTAATGTTGATACAAATGCCATCACAGCATCCCGGTCATTTGGCAGAATAAATTGTCCATTAGGCTTGTTAATATCAGAGCAAACCTAGCAAAGAGACTCCAACACAATTATAAAAATGCAAGGAACATGTAAAATAAGTAAAGATGATGAGTTAGACTAAATATCTCCAGTCATGTGCATTAAACAGCTTTTCCAATTGCAACCCATTATGGATATGGAAACTGAGCTACTTGCTAGTATATTTTTTGAAATGTACTTGCTAGTATCATTCAATAAGTCTTAGCTTATTACTTTAATTGAACTCAATGTGGCATCTAAACAAAGGCAGGCACAAAACATACACGTCATAACAGTCCATTACCCTCTAGAAGATCAAAGTTAGGCAAAAAAAGAATTTAAAAAGAAGTTCAGGCTCTGACCTTTGCAATCATGCGGTTTGGAGCAACCCCGGCACTGCACGTTAGACCAGTTTCTTGGTGAACGGCACCCCTAAGCTCAGAAGCAACCTTCAAATGAAAGTAATGTGAGAAGCAAGCTTCCATTACTATAGTACTAGCATGCTGGAAGGATAATAGAAACCATGGAAGGAAAATCAAGACATATCATCATATGCACTTGGTAAGTAAGCCACGAGCGAGTTCTGATTATTGGTAAGTTTAAGCTCACCTCCTCGGCTGTAATGCCTCTCTCAATGCAGACTTGTGTAATATCAAGGTATGCTTCATCAAGACTTGTTGCAAAGAAGTTGGGATCATATCTCTGAAAAACTAAGGCAACAAATACTTGAATAATGAGTTCTTTTTGGCATATTATACATCATATATTTTTAAATGTTTCTGAGTGAATAACATTTTTCATACCTTTTCTTGCTAATTCACTATAGTGAGAGTATCTCTCAAAATTTGGACGGACAAAAACCAAGTCAGGACACAGTTTACATCCAATAAAACCAGGCATTGCTGCACGAACTCCAAATTTGCGCGCCTGCATGATGCAATCAATTATTCCATACACCAGATAATGTCGAACATTGCTTGTAGTTTTGACAGTCATAGAATAGCCAAGCCCTCTTTGGAGAAATAGATAATCCAGTTTAAGGTGATTGACACTTCATCAATCATACTTCCGTAGGAAAGTGGCACATTATGACTAATCAATTTTTAGAGATTAGAAGGAATGTACAGTCATAAGAACCTCGTATGCTAACCTCATAACTGGCAGTAGCTATCATAGACATGCTACCTACTGCCAAAGGTTTTCCCTTAAGGGATGGATTTTCCAATGTCTCGACAGCAGCATAGAAGGCGTCCATGTCAGTGTGAAGCCATGTCTTTGAAAGATCTCGTGAAGCTTCCAACTCTAAAATTTTCCTTTCAGCAACCTGGAATAGTGTCAGTATATAGGCATATCAGCATACAAAGAGAAAACAAGATCCTATGAGTAAAACCCGACACATACATGAATCATTTAAGTCCCTACAAATTTATCAAACTGCCTTCAGTACAAACTCTACAATGCTACAAATCGGGATTCAAACATAGTGTACAAATCAACAAGATAACAACCTGACACAAAAGGTTAGAACACACACTTATTGCCTCGTACCTTCTGAAAATGCAATATGTCATTATCAGTTAACTTTGAGCACTGTGCACGCAGATGCTCAACTTTTAGCTTGGTAATGGCCTCCTTCTTCTGCTCATTCTCGAAGAATTTGGAACCCTTGCTCATTTCATAGATTACCATCTTCACTTTCTCTTTGTCAACTCCCTCCATTCCTGATGCAACATAACAAGAGAGTAAGTATCAAAGCCGTTGTAATGCCCGGAAATCCCAAATATGGAGAAAATTAAAAGACACTTAAACTGATTTATGCCGTCGGATTCGTATCCACAGCGCCCAAGCCAAATGCCCCAAACCCTACTTGTGCTATCATAAGAGAATAGAGAGAGGGGAAGTGCATTTACCCGCTTTGGCGTTGGTGTAGGCGTTGTTGTATGACTGCCACGGCCTATCCCCTCCGCTGTCCGACGGGGTCCCCGCCGAAGACGCCATCGCTGCGGCTCGCCTGGGTGGCCTCACCCGCCGCCGGCGCGAAACGAACGAGAGACAGATGTGGAGAGGCGTGCCGAGGCCTCCCCCGTCCGCGATTTGGGCGCTTTTGAGAGAACCGGGGGGGGGATTAGACTCCGGCGAGGCGAGGTCAGAGCTCCGCCGCCAACAATATTGTGCGCGCGAAGACAAGAGAAAGCGGCGAGACCTTTTTTTTTTCTCCTCTTGCTGGTGGAGTGGCCCGCGTGCTGGAGCTCGTGGAACGACGCTGTCATGACTCGGAAGCCTTCTTCGGGAGGCCCAGACGGCCAGACCCGGATCCCAGTCCGGTTTGCCGATACTGCAGATGAAACCTATATACCGCTCATTAGCGCGAATAATCGTATTGGAGCCCGGGCGCCAGGCAGCCCGTTTTTTAAATATTTTAAAACGTTTCAAAAAATTGGAAAAGAAATACCTGGATGTAGCCTACCACACACAATAGGATCCTGGAGATTTTCAGTCTGAAATACTTTGTATTTTTGGCTCAGCAAAAAAGACAAATCGAATAAATATTAGAGAAAAAAAAGTTGATCGGTACATGCCCCAGATCTGTATTTTTGTCTTTTTTTCTGAGGCTAAAATACATTATATTTCACATAAATACTTTATAACAAACATAGTGCATAGGTTTGTCTACATCATGGTATTTTTTTTCGAATTTTTCGAAAACTTTAAATTTAATTATTTTTAAATTTCAAATATCGGGCGCCCTGTCGCCCGGGCGCCATATCGCCGCACTCATTAGCGGCGCTATTCGCAAGCACCGCCTGAATCGCATAGGCGATGCGCCGATCCATCTACGTTTTACTATTTCTTCTCTGTTTCTTTTCTGTTTTCCTTTTCGTTTTTCTTTTGAAAAATTCAAATTAGAATTAAAATTGTGTTCAAATTTTAAAAAAAATCATTTCAAAAATTGTTCATTTTCCAACTTTGTTCATTTTTGAAAAATGTTCAGGTTCGAAATTTGTTTATTTTTTGAAATTTGTTAATTTCAAAAAAAAATCATTTTGGAAAAAATTCAAATTCAAAATTTGTTCATTTTAAAAAATTGTTCACATTTCAAATTTGTTCATTTTCAAAATTGTTCAAATTCAAAATTTGCTCATTTTTGAAAATTATTCAAATTCGAAATTTGTTCTTTTTCGAAAAAATTCAAATTCGAAATTTGTTCATGTTCGAAATTTGTTCATTATCGAAATTTGTTCAAATTCGAAATTTGTTTATTTTTTAAAAATTGTTCAAATTCTAAAAAAAATCGAAATTTGTTCAAATTCGGAATCCGTTCAAATATGAAATTTGTTCATTTTTCGAAAAAAATTAAATTCAAAAATTGTTCATTTTCGATTTTTTTGTTCAAATTCGAAATTTGTTCATTTTTAAAAAATTGTTCAAATTCGAAATTTGTTTATTTTTAAAAAATTGTTCAAATTTCAAAAAAAATAAATCTAAAATTTGTTCAAATTCGAAATCCGTTCAAATTTGAAATTTGTTCATTTTTCGAAAAAATTTAAATTCGAAAATTGTTCATTTTCGATTTTTTTGTTCAAATTCGAAATTTGTTCATTTTTTTAAATTGTTCAAATTCGAAAATTATTTATTTTCCAAATTTGTTCAAATTCAAAATTTGTTCATTTTCAAAAATTGTTCAAATTCGAAAAATGTTCAAATTAAAAATTTAATCAATTTCAAAAATTGCTCAAATTCAAAATTTGTTCATTTCCAAAATTTGTTCAAATTCATATTTTGTTCAGATTCAAATTTTGTTCATATAAAAAATTGAACAAATTTTGAGTTGGATTTTTTTTTAATTTGAATTTTTCAAAAAAAAAGAAAATAAGAATCGAAAAGCAAAAGAGAAGAACAAGAAAAACAGATTGAAAGGAAAAAAAACTATACCTAGGCTAGGCGGAAGTGTCCTTCAGGCGGCGCAACCTTTTACCGCCGCTAACGGGCGGTATATAGGTCCTCCCGATATTGCACAGTTCACACAGGAGAACAAATCCTTTAACTGATACTGTGTACTACCATGATATCAAATTTAAAACTTAAATTTACTAAAAAAAATCTAAAAAAAATGTTAGTATTCACAAAATTTGTGTATACAATCTCTAAATTTTTTAGAAACACATTTGAAATACATAAATCTAAAAAATTGTTAGTATTCACAAAATTTGTGTATACAATCTCTAATTTTTTTAGAAACACATTTGAAAAACATATAGAGAAAAAAGACAAATCCAACATGATCTGTGTCAAAAAAGACAAAAAAACACAAATTGCACTATTCACATAGCAATTTCTCTTTATCGTTTCTACCTACGTATTTCGAATTTGGTTATGAATTTTTTTATAGATTGTAAACGCACATCTTTCATTTAAAGGTTAGTATCACTAGATATTTTCCCCTTCACATAATAATCTGCTATATATAGAGAACAAACATGTAGTTGGATGGATAGGAAGATAATTGTACTCATTTCATTAGAGTTTAAACCATAGTTTTGACACTTCTATGCCTTTTTTTTTGCGAAACACAGGTGCCTTGTTATCGCCGGGAACATCAGTCTCCCACAGAAGAATATTCTGCCTTAATGAGAAACACTAGTGTCAAACCTGGGGTTTGAACTTTGGTGGGCTGGGGGTACAAGTACAACCACCCTTCTAACCATCCTACCACAGGCAGGTTTTCGACATTTATGTGCCTCGTAAAGATGGAGTATTCTTTCAGTCGGAGGCGATAATTCAATCAGTACCGAGACGCATGTGCTGATTTCATCAGTCTCGAGGCTAGGTCTGCCAGCTTAGTTTACTAAAGGTACTCATGGGGACAGGGTGTGAAGCATCTACGTTTATCCTATCTCTTTTAAAATAAAGAACCAGGTACATACATCAAAGATAAACTTTCTCATATAATAATAAAAAACAAATACAACGATGCAATATAAAAGGATTATTCGCTAACCCAAAGGTATCACCCTAAACTCAGATTGTCGTCGTTAATTCTCTCAAGTTCTTTTTGATAAAAAAAAGGGCATGACCCAAGAGTTATGTTGAAACGATCAACCAGAAGAAGCAACGACAAAATCTCAACACCCCTATCGTCGGCTATAACAAAACCCTAAAAAAATGTTCTCCCGAAACAACGCCTCTAAAAAGGGAGCAATGCACAATCGCCGCTGACACCGGATCTAAACCATCAGGTCAGATCATGAGTTCTCACCCAGAGAGCAAGTGTGAGCAAACTCCAAACAATGAAGGTCATAACTAGATATTTCACCCTAGCTCAAAGACCCAGTGCTCGAAAAGTATCACCAAGCCGAAGTCATCTTGTGTTGCTGCCTCCACATGCTGAGACACCATCACCATACCTCACAATGTTGAATGTAGCGGACACGAACCAATGGTCATACTCCTTACCCGCCTTACCATGGCCACTCACGTCGACAGAACATAGAGCTTTTTGTTAGCGTACGTATCTGTTAGTTAGGTTGTTTATATTGTGTAACAATACCTAGCTAGGATAACTACTCGGCCAATCCATACATAGCTGTCACATATAGGATATGCACTGCTTGTAATGCTATATATATAGCTGCACCAACGATCAATACGATTGAGCATTGTTGCATCGCCTTTCTCTTTCTCTATACCCTAGTTCAGGCTCCAACATGGTATCAGATACCTAGATCCGAACCCCTTCCGCTGCCCCTCTCTCCAACCCTAGCCACCACCCTCTTCATCTCCCCACGCCGGCGCCATGAGCTTGTCCTCTGACTACTCGTCTGAATTTGACGGCTGCGTCGACAATTTCGGCATCCCCGTTGCAACTCAGTCGCTCCCCACCCCGCAGCTCCAGGCCCTTCGCATCCGCGATCACGTCCTCTTCACGCTCGACTATGAGAAGGACAACTATGGCCTCTGGAGCCGCCAGTTCTGCACCGCCCTCTGCAAGTTCGGCCTTCGTGACCACGTCGACAGCTCCCCTGCCTAGGGCACCTCCGATTGGGTGCTAAAAGACTTCGCCATCGTCTCCTGGTACGACGACACGGTCACACCCTCGACTATGGCGATCGTTGACACCAAGAACGCCACCGCTCGCTCTCTCTGGCGCTCCATCTGCGCCGTCTTTCGCGACAATCCCGACACCCGGGCAACCTTCCTCCGTGATGAGTTCCACGGCTTCAACCAAGGCGCTCTCTCCGTCGTGGACTACATCTCGAAGATGAAGCACATGGCCGACACGCTCGGCAATTTCGGCTCCCGCGTCAAGGATCGCGAGCTCGTCCACAACGTGCTCCATGGCCTCGATCAGCGCCTCCAACATGTCATCCCCCACATGACGCGCGGCCACCTCCCCACCTTCATCAAGCTGCGCTCCTTCCTTCTTCTTCAGGAGCAGCGTCTTGGCCGTCAAGCTCGTGTCGTCGCCCACAATGCCCTCCTTGCGCAGGCATACCACACCGAAGGCCCCCAAGCACCGGCGCACGTCGCCCAGGCCTACCTTGCTGCGGGTGCCCAGGCCGCGCCGTACGCCCACCCGGCGTCCCATGCCATCGGTGCTCCCCCGTCGCCGGCCTTCAACCCTGCCGCCCTCAGCCTCTACGGCGCCGGCTCTTCACACGCTGGCGCCACTGGTTCCCCCGGCTCCACCGGCAATGGCAAGAAGAAACGCAAGAAGAACCCGGGCCCTTCCGGCACCATGCCCTCCGACGGGGCTCTCACCGTCGGCCACAACCTGGGCGCCACCACTGCTGGTTATCGCCCGCCTGCCCCACGCCCTGACGCGCTCACCATGGCTGGAACTTTCCAAGCGTGGTCTGCCCCCGGCCTTCTCGGTCCCGTGTCGCGTCCTCCTGCTACACGGGCGCTCACCACTGACACCACCAATGCCGGGCACGGCGCGTCCGGCCCAAGCTGGGATCAATCTGCCTTGATCGCGGTGCTCAACCAGATGTCTCTCCAAGCGGCATCGGACGGCGGTGGCCAGCTGAACCAGGGCGGCGAGTGGATCTTCGACAGCGGCGTGTCCTCCCACATGGGTTCCGGCCCCGGTATACATCTCAACCCCCTCCCTTCTAATTTTCCCACACAAATCATTGTCAGTAATGGTTCTGTCATTCCCACCACCAGTTCTGGTTCTGATCATCTCCCACCCCCTCTCGCTCTCTTTTCCTTCGTAACATCCTCATATGCCCCAATCTCATCAAAAACCTAGTTTCTGTCCGAGCCTTTACACGTGATAATTTTCTTTCCATTGAATTTGACCCATTTGGTTTCTCTATCAAGGATTTGGCAACAGGACGGGTTCTTCACCGATGTAACTCCACCGGCGATCTCTACCCCTCCGTTCGTCCTCTTCACGGCTTGCTCGCCACCATCTCGGCAACACTCTGGCATCAGCGACTCGGGTATCCAGGCGCTCAAGCTCTTGCATCGGCGGCCAAATATTTTAAATTTAGTTGTAATAAAAGTTTGTCTACTCAATGCGAGTCATGTCGACTAGGCAAACATACTAGGCTTCCTTTTTCTTCCTCCACCACTAAAACCTCTTTTCCATTTGAGCTTTGTCATTGTGATTTGTGGACAAGTCATGTTTTAAGCATCTCGGGTTATCAATATTATCTTGTCATTCTTGATGATTTTACACATTTTGTATGGACTTTCCCTATTCGTCAAAAATCTAAAGTTCATCACCTGCTCTCCCTTTTCTACACATTCGTTCGTACGCAATTCTCACGTCCCATTAAGGCTTTTCAAACCGATAACGGCCGAGAATTCGACAACACCGCCAACCGAGCTCTCTTTGACTCCAATGGCACCGTTTTTCGCCTCACATGACCATACACCTCTCAACAAAATGGGAAGGCAGAACGGATTCTTCGTACCCTAAACGATGGTGTGCGCACTCTCCTTCTCCACGCATCTATGCCACCCAAGTGGTGGGCGGAAGCTCTCTCCACATCCACCTATCTACTTAACCGGCGTCCTTGCAAACCTAAGCTTCTCACCACACATTTCGAGCTACTACACGGGCATGCACCCGACTATAGATGCCTCAGAGTTTTCGGTTGCCTCTGTTACCCCAACGTCGCCGCCACAGCCCCTAACAAACTTGCACCGAGATCCATCGCCTGCATTTTTTTGGGCTACCCCGATGGAAGGAAAGGATATCGCTGTTGCGATCCTATTTCCCGGCGTATTATCTTTTCACGTCACGTCACATTTGTGGAAACAGTTTTTTTCGTTCAGCTCGTCGCTGAAAGGATCGGTATGACACCTAGAGAGGGGGGTGAATAGGTGCTACTTTAATTTTAGTACTTTTTCAAATTAGGCTTGACACAAAAGGTAAATTCTCTAGATATGCAACTAAGGTGAATTTACCTATATGACAAGCTAGCAACTAAATAAGATACACGAAGTAAAGACTATAAACAAGGATAGAAGTAACCGAAGTGAAAGCACGCGGAGACACGGATGTAATCCTGAGTTCCTCCTTTTTTAGGCGAGTACGTCTCGTTGGAGAGGTGTGAGCTACCACGAAGGTCAAAACTCAACCGCCACAAAGGCGTCACCTTATTCTCCGATGAACCGCACCACAAAGGTTTGGTTCACCTTCCACTATCGGAATCCTTCAAGGCGGAATCCGGAGCCCTTACAACAACGATCCGGGCACAACCCACAAGAGGATTGGGGGCTCCCGAACAGCTACAAATCTGTCATAAAGATAACAAGTGAGATCAACAAGAAACTAGGTTTTCCTAATGGAAATCCTAGCCAAGGGGCCCTCAAGTAAATGAGGGGGAAATGAAGAACGGCTTGGTGAAGATGTAGATCTGGGCCTTCTCCTTCAATCCTCCAAAGATCAACGAGTTTGGGTGGAGGGATTGGGAGATCTAGTGATTCTTGAGCTTGCAACAATGGTGTTCTTCAAGTTTGGGCGAGCTAGCTGGCTGGAGGTAGGTGGAGGGGTATTTATACCCCTCCCAGAAAAACTAGCCGTTTGCAGTCCACTTAGACCGGAGTTTCCGGTCAGGGAGGCCGGAAACTCCGGCCGGTGCGGAAATTCCGGACTGACTGGGCTGAAACTCCGGCCTTCACACCGGAAACTCCGGGGAACCTCCGGGCTAGCTCCGGGGTCGATGCAGCGAGTGCCGAAGTGCTGCCCTCTTCGCTAAAATTCCAGATGGGCCGGAAACTCCGGCCTGGTCCGAAAACTCCGGGGAGGCTCCGGACCACCTCCGGTCTTGATGCAGCGACTGCCGTCGAGTTGCTCACTTCACAGCCAAACACCAGATGGGCCGAAAACTCCGGACCCTCAGACCGGAAACTCCGGCCTGGGCAGACAAACTGTAAACTCCTTTTTCTTCGACAATTGTTTCGATGCAACGTGCAATTATATGTTTTCATTCCTGCAACACCTAACATCATATAAAATACTTCCTAGTGTTGTTGCCTAACACACAAAACATGGGAGACATAAAATATTTCCTTTCAATCTCCCCTTTTTTGGTGTTAGATGACAACACTAGGATTCTCAACAAAGCATAAACGATGATATCGACAAGTTCCACAAAAGATTAGAGAAGCTCCCCCTACATGTGTGCATGTAAGAAATTTGCATTTGAATACATATGCTCTACATGTGGACAAGAGGTAACTCACAAGAATAATTGGAACAAGATATATTGCAACAAAATGAGACATATCATGAGAGAGAGTTGAGACCATACCTTGTGCATAATAATATGACATAGAGACCAAATGCACAATAATAGACCATACCATAATACAATATCATCTCAACCATAGGGAATATGAAATCCAAAGTCTCATACCACACATAGTACCATAAAAGTAACATAGTCTCACACGATAAAACCAAAGCAAATAGGTTCAATGACAAAGATAAATGGACACAAGCGCAAAGAAATGATAAACGCACAAGCTTGTGTCCGACCCATGCAAATCCCACGGTGAGAGAACCTAATAGAACAACTTCTCCCCCTTTGGCATCAAAACGCCAAAAAGGGAAAAGAGCGATGCTAATGCGTCCCAAGAAGATCACTCATCCTCGTAATCTTCGTCGGCATCCTCACCACCATCCTCATCATCACCATCATCACCATCTTGATAGCGCATTGGAGCTTTGCCGGTGTTGCGAGAAGACGATGGCATTGAAGAAACATCTTCAAAATCACCCCAAGGGAACTTATCCCTCTTCCACTCCTCAATGGGAAGGGTAGTATCGGACTCCGGTGAAGCGGGGGTACCAACGGGACGAGGAGGTGTCCTTCCACCATTGTTTATCTTGCGTAACTATTTGAACATCTTGTGTTGGTTGGAGAGGATGTGCTTCCTCTCAACATAGCCTTCATAGTTCTCCTCATGAATGGCAATCCTCATACAAAGCTTGATCTTTTGAAACCAAGAGATATGCTTAACTTCATTGTTGACCTTTTCTTTGCCACCACTATGCCAAGAAGGTGGTGTGGCATTCTTCCTTCTAGGCCTTGGAGCTTCTTCCTCCTCTATCGCTTGATAAGAGGGTTGTGGAGTGAGATGACCGACAAGCACATTGAGAGTTCCAACCTTGTGTTTCTTGAAGCGAGATGTGTCGAGTTGTGGAAGCTCTTGGAGGATAAGCTTCATAACATATGGGGCATACATCGGAGTCTTCTTCTCATGGATAGCAATGTTGATCTCACATTTGATATAGTCCATCACATCAATCTCATACCCTTGGCAATTAGGTCCGGCAAGATATGTTGTATGGGCATGATGCATAAGGTTGACAAGTTCTCCACGGATAGCATCCGTATTACCGGCTTGGGGGCAATGGACTCACGGAACATGCGAATGAGGATGTTGTAGATAGGCTTGAGTCCTTTGGAAGTGGCAAGGGCACCCTCTTTAGAGACAAGAGGAGCAAGTTTCTTCTTATCATAGTCCACTCCTTCAACATGCATCCTTCGACCAACGGACACGGTGGCTCCCTTGAACACATAACCCAACACTTGCCCGAACTTTTCAAACAAAGAAATGCACTTGACGGGGCCCGTCATCCAAGTCATGGAGGTGTTCTCCTCCGGGCCAAGTACAAGAGTGGCATAGAATTGTTGGACCATCTCTATGTTGTAGTCTTGTTGAGTGGAGATTAGCTTCTCAAGCCCGAGCTTCCTAGCAACCCAAATAGCTTCTCTAAAGTACTCCTTCTTTCCCAAAGCTTCATGGTTCAAAGGTTTTTGAGGACACACTAGAGCTTTGGGGTCCATATTGGCATATATTTCCTTCATGATGAGCTCTTTCTCCCTCCTCCAAAAGTGTGCATCGGTGGTGTTTTGGGGCAAATCATAGAAACGTTGAGCCCGCATGGTTCAGAATTCATCCTTGCTCAAATCTGTGACGGTGGAAATGTTGTCTAGCTTTGCCTTCTTGGCCTTTTCTTCTCTTTGGACGGCAGCCAATTGCCTAGCCCTCCTAGCATCGAACACTCTCTCTTGCGTAGCCGCACCTCGCTGCACATAATGGTCATTCTCTTCATCATAGTCCAAATAGTCTCGACCTTGGAGCTTGTTCTTCTTCGGCTTCTTGATATTCGAGGATGAGGATGAAGCACCGGGGTACCTTTTGTTAGCTGTGATACAAGAGTAGATAGGTAGCATTGAGATAAGCATACATGTCCATGGAATCAAAAGAGAGAAATAGTTGGAGAGAATTTTTCTTCAGAACCGATCTGGATCGGAGTTTCCGGTCTCAGGGTGCGGAATCTCCGGCCGCACCGGAGTTTCCGGTCAGGAGGACCGGAATCTCCGGCCCGAGACAGGAACTTCCAATCTAGATCAAAACTGAACGAAAAATTGACACCAACAAATTCCTAGAGTGTACATTGCCATCCTAAAGGTTCTACACCAAGAACTACTCTCAAAACTAGATCTAGGAAGAACCCTAGAGGAAGAGAGAGAGTGGTACCCGTGTCCTTCATGTGAGATCCAAACGGAGGGGAGGAAGATCCCCAATGCTTGGGAGGTGGAGGAGCCGGTGGCATGGCGGATTCCGGCGGCGGGGAGCGGCCGGAGAGAGTCCTGTCGTGGAGTCGGCGGCTGGGAGCGATTTTGGGTCGGGGTGGAAGGGGAGTTGTGAGCCAACCCCCACCCCGATCCCCTTTAGAATCCCAGGAAAGCGCCTTAGTCCGGAGTTTTCGGCCCAACACACCGGAGTTTCCGGACTAGCCAGAATCTCCGGGGTTAGGAGCAGAAACTCTGTTCCAACCGGAATTTCCGGTCCTTAAGACCAGAGTTTCCGGCCCCTCCATCACAGAAACTCTCAGGTATATTGGGAACATGTATGTGGGCAAGAAGAGCATGTTTTAAGATGAGATTTGGCTTGGGATGAGAACTTTGTTACTGATGGTGGGATACACACTTGGTAGTTGCAAGATCAAATGATAAAGGCCAATTTCCAAGTGTTTCTCCCAAAAACAAAAAAAGAGGTCTAGAAAACCCAAATAAGATCCAAATAATATCAACTCCTCATAAGGAGGAGGGCGGTGGCCTAGGCCACCATGTATGAGTGTGTGGTGTGACACCGCGAAGATGTATCTTGGGTTCACGGCCACTACTCGTCATTTAAGCTCACAATTCATAGAACGAATATAGAGATGCAAATGAGTTCTTACTTCGGCATAATGGGGGGAGGGATAGTCCAATGGATTAGGACCGCACTCCCCCTATGTCCATGCCTACACCTAAACCAAATAGATAGTCAAAAATAGGTGTGTATGCAAGATGGTCAAGTCAAGCTCCTAGAATCCACGATATTTAGCTCATGCCTCAAGAAGGTGAATCTTGCTTCATCAAGTGGCTTCGTGAAAATGTCGGCAAGTTGATCTTTGGTTGGAATATAGCCAAGCTCAATATCACCACGAGCAATATGATCCCGAATAAAATGATGACGAATCTCAATATGCTTCGTTCTTGAGTGTTGCACCGGATTGTGGCCAATCTTGATAGCACTTTCATTGTCACATAAAAGAGGCACTTTGTCACAATTGACACCGTATTCCTTTAAAGTTTGCCTCATCCATAACAATTGAGTGCATGCACTAGCGGCCGCCACATACTCGGCTTCGGCGGAGGATAGAGATATACAATTTTGCTTCTTAGAAGACCAACTCACCAAGGACCTACCAAGAAATTGGCATGCCCCGGAAGTTGATTTCCTATCATCCTTGCAACCGGCCCAATCCGAATCCGTGTACCCGGCAAGAGAGAAATTAGTGCCCTTTGGGTACCACAAACCAAACCTTGGGGTATCAACCAAATATCGAAGGATTCTATTGACCGCCACCATGTGGCTTTCTTTAGGAGCGGCTTGATACCTTGCACACACCCCTACACTCAACACAATATCGGGTCTAGATGCACAAAGATAAAGCAAAGAACCAATCATAGAGCGATAAAGTTTTTGATCAACATCGATACCGTCGGGTTAAGTTCAAGATGGCATTTGGTGTCCATGGGAAACCGCTTCCCTTAGCATTGTGCATATTGAACCTCTTGAGCATGTCTTGGGTATATTTGGTTTGAGAGATGAAAGTCCCTTCATTCAATTGCTTGATCTCAAAACCGAGAAAGAACTTCAATTCGCCCATCATAGACATCTCGAACCTATCGGTCATAAGCTTTGAAAATTCATCATTGAAAGCTTTGTTAGATGAGCCAAATATAATATCATCAACATAAAGTTGGCATATGAAAAGCTCCCCTTTGACCCTCTTGGTAAAGAGGTGGGATCGATTTGCCCCAATTCAAATCCACGGTCTAGCAATAGCTCTCTTAGGTGCTCATACCAAGCACGAGGTGCTTGTTTGAGACCATAGAGCGCCTTATCAAGCTTGTAGACATGGTTAGGGAATTTAGGGTCCTCGAAACCCGGTGGTTGCTTAACATATACCAACTCCTTTAAAGGACCATTAAGAAAGGCACTTTTCACATCCATTTGTTGCAATTTAAAGTTATGATGTGATGCATATGCAAGAAGGATACGGATGGACTCAAGGCGAGCCACGGGTGCATAAGTCTCTCCAAAATCAATGCCTTCAACTTGAGAGTACCCTTGTGCAACCAATCTTGCCTTGTTCCTCACAACCATTCCATGCTCATCTTGCTTGTTCTTGAATATCCACTTTGTGCCTATAACATTGCGGCAATCTTTTGGCTTCTCAACTAGATTCCACACTTTGTTGCGCTTGAAGTTATTGAGTTCATCATGCATAGCTTCTAACCAATCCGGATCTTCAAGAGCTTCAAACACTTTCTTTGGTTCCACCATGGAAATATGAGCTTGATGTTCACTAAAGTTTGCCAATTGCCTTCTTGTGGTAACACCCTTCTTGTGGTCACCAAGGATGTTTTCTAGATGGTGACTCTTTATTCAAAGTCTCTTACAACTCTTGCTTTACGACGGGCTTCGATATCTCTATTGCATCTTGGAGGTATCTCTTGATCATCTTGATCATTTGAGTCCCCGTCTTGACCGGAATGTTGACCTTGATCATCTTGAAGCACATCTTCAACAAAGGAAGGAGAGGGTTGATCTTGGTCATGACCTTGGCTAGCATCAACAATAGGAGAACTTGGTTCTTGCATAGCAACTTGGTCAACATGAGGAGGGTCTTGAACTTGTTCTTGGGTGGTGCATCATTTGCTTCCATGATAGGCGCCGTTTCAACTTGTGATGAAGAGGCCTCCACTTGAATGGAGCTTGGACTTGCTTGAGGAGACTCGTAATGAATCTCAACGGGACGATGGAAACCAATGCCCATTCTTCTTATAGCATCTTGAGGCTCTTCATTATCTACATCACAAACATGAAATTGCGCCACTTGGGAGCCGTCATTCTCATCGAACCTCACATCACAAGATTCTATGACTTTCCCAACGGTTTTGTCATAGACTCTATAGGTGTGAGATTCGGCACCGTACCCAACAAAAACACCCTCTAAAGCTTTAGATTCAAATTTAGACAAACGAACACTTTTGTTCTTATAGAAACACTTACAACCAAATACTCGGTAGTAGGAGACATTGGGCTTGTTGCCGGTGAGCATCTCATAAGATGTAAACTTCTTGCCAACTCGAAAGAATAGCCGGTTTGATGAATGACACGCCGTGGAGATAGCCTCGGCCCATAAGAAGAGTGGAGACTTAAACTCCGCCAACATAGACCTTGCCATATCCATGAGAGTCCGGTTCTTCCTTTCGGCTACACCATTTTGTTGAGGGGTATATGCAGCGGAATATTGATGACGAATCCCCTCTTCACTAAGAAACTCATTTAAGGTGTAGTTCTTGAACTCGGAGCCATTATCACTCCTAATGACCAATATAGGGACATTGTGTTGGCGTTGAACTTCATTGGAAAAGTCGATGACGGCTTGTTGGGTCTCATCCTTCGTCTTGAAGAAATAAACCCAAGTAAATCTTGAATAGTCATCAACAATCACCAAACAATATTTCTTCCCACCAAGACTGGTTGAGGCACGGCACCAAAGAGATCAACATGAAGAAGTTCCAATATCCTCTTTGATGAAATGATGGTCTTGCTTGGATGGGGAGAATCATGCATCTTTCCTTCAACACAAGCCCTACAAAGACGATCTCTAGAAAAAGAAACATTGTCTTTTAGTCCAAGAATGTGGCCACCCTTGTGAAGACTTTGCAAAGTTCTCATGTTGACATGGGACAAGCGGCGATGCCACAACCATCCCACGTCGGCCTTTCCGAATAGGCATATTGCTTGAGTGTTGGTAGACCCCGAAAAGTCCACCACGAACAACTCATTTTCAACATACCCAACGAACATGACCTTTAGAGTCTTGCTCCTCAAGAGTACCACCATATCAATAGTAAAATGGACATCAAAATTCATCTTATTAAGTGCACGAACGGACATAAGATTGTAACCGAGGGACTCGACAAGCATGACATTTACAAGGGTGATATCCTTTGCAACTACCACCTTGCCGAGACCCGTTACCTCCGCTTTTGATTTATCACCATAGGAGACGGATGCTTGATTTATATTTGGTCCCAACTCCGTCATGATCTCCTTGCTTCCGGTCATATGACTAGTGCATCCACTATCAACCACCCATTTAGACCCACCGGAAGCATAGTCCTACAAGAAATCATTGCTTGGTTTTAGGTACCCATTTCTCAATGGGTCCTCTTTTGTTAGCAACAAGGGTCTTAGGAACCCAAATAGAATAAGCAATGTAACCATCATAAGGACCAACATATTTTGCATAAACATCCCATAATAATCAACATAAAGAATGTAGTTGGGATTGTTATGCCCCGCAAAGTCACTACGAGTGGTCTTGCCCCTAGTGGCATTACCACCCGCAATGGAAGTCTTGGCTTGTGCGGGCTTGGCATTGGTGTTGCTCTTCTTCTTCTTTGCCTTGGCCACATAACCAAGACCCTCCTTCCCTTTGTGTGGCTTTTGCTCAAAAATTTGAGCAACAACCTTTTCTTTACCTTTAGGAATAGAGGTCTTGGCAAGCCTCAACCTTCAACCTAGCATTTTCCTCAATAACATTTGCATGATCACAAGAGGGAGTAGAGGTGCTAGGTGAGTTAGATTTAGAAAGTTGAGTTTGAAGTTGCTCATGAGACTTGACTAGAAGAGAGTGGGTACTTTCCAAGGCCTTGTGAGCCTTGTTAAGTTTCTCCACATCCTCAAGGAGTCTAGCATTAGCAACCACAAACTCGGCTTTCTCCTTTTTAATCACTTTATATTTAGCAAAGACATGATCTCTATCCTTAATGATTTTAGCAATTATTTCATCATTTTTATCATCAAGAGACTCAATTCTTTCCTCAAGAGAGGTTCTATATTCACTCTCTTCTTCAAGAGAAGCATTCAAGGATTCTATGGAAGCATTCAAGGATGCTATGGTGAGAGAATCCTCTCTCTCAATTTTTCCCTTGTCATCAAGGATTTCTTCGGCCGCATCAAGTTGTCTCAAGAGAGACTCAACATATGCCTTAGTTTCACCTTGCAAGTTAGCCACAATAGTATCGGAAGCAACAAGTTCTTTCTTAATCACAAGACTAGTTTTATCATCTATTTCATGCATAGTCTTGGGAGTAGAAGATGATACCTCGGTGACGTGAGCCATGAGGCAACGAGCGGTGTTGATGGAGAGGTTCTCATTGGGGGATTCGAAGAGAGAAGGAGGTGGAGTTGATACAATGGCCAAAGCGGCCACCTCACGAGTGGGTTCTTCTTCTTCTTCGGAATCCTCGGAAGGATACTCTTCTTGAGTCATCAACACAATTCTTGGTGCTTTCTTGAAGAATGGCTTCCTCTTGACAAAAGGCTTCTTTTGTATCATGTTTGATTGCCCTTGAGGACAAGCCTTCCACCGTTTTGCTCTCTATTCTCATATGGACAATCTTTGATGAAGTGATGCTTGTTATGACAATTGTAGCAAGTCTTTATCCTATTAGCAAACTCCTTCTTCCCACTTGGATTGTTTGCATGATCAACTTGAGCCTTTGCCTTGGCCGGGTCACGCCAAAAAGTCCTTGTTGCAAGAGCTATGTGACCATGGAGGGCTTGTTCAAGATCATCGGGAGGAAGGTTGTTCGGGCATGCTTCAACTTCATCATGTTCATCAAGGCACACAACCTTGGCCTTCAAAGCAAGAGAGGGACCTTGCTTCATTCCCATGGCCCTAGCACGGTTGTCTAGAGCATTCTTGGTGGCAACCTTGGAGGCTTGCATCTCTTGCATAACTTCATTGGATGTCATCTCAAGGTAGTTGAATTTTCCTTGTAAGGCCTTCAAGTCAACGGGCTCGAAGGGCATGAGAGCATTCACATACTTCCTCTTGATCCAAGCATCATCCACATAGGTTGCCCCAACATTAAAAGGCTTTGGCAAGAATCTTGAGTCTTCATACATCTCTCATGAGTTTCACTATCAAGCATGTAGAAACCTTCGGCTCATTGTTCAAGCATCAAATCTATTCCTCTTCATGCTTTCATTTCCAAGAAATGCCACCTCAAGGCACTCCCAAGCTTCTTTGGCGGTGGAGACATTTTGAATGTGATGAAGACCACTTTCTCCAACGGCAAGTTCAATCATGTGGAGAGCGGAAGCATTGAGTTGTTTCTCGGCCACCTCTCTTCTTGTCAAGTTGTTAGGATTCACGGCCTTGTATCCCTCTTGAATGATCCTCCAAAGCTCGATAGAGGAACTGTTGATATGAGATTTCATTAAGTGTTGCCAAGTAGCAAAAGCCAATGCATTAAGTTTAGGAGGTGGACCCAAAGGGTTTATGCGAGTATGATGGATAGGTGGGTCGGGAGAGTACACAAAGGGAACCCCATGGTACTCCGGCTTCCCACCTTCGGGTGGTGAGTGTGGAGGATCTTAGGTTTTTCTTCAACCCCTTTTTTCTCTTTTCCTCCTCGGTTTCACCGTCATGGGAGGTAGCGGAGTCCTCTAGTGGGGTGGTCTCCTTAGGAACCTTGCCACTTGCGAGTTGCTTGATCAACTCACGCATCTCGGCAAATTTGGTATCCATGGACGATATCAAAGATGTCTCCATCAATTTGAGATCGGCCATGGATGCCGTAGTGGCTTGGTCCTCACGGGATCACCACACTTCGTGTCATACTTCTCTTAGGCGGTTAAGCCCAACAAGAGAGCCGAGGCTCTGATACCAATTGAAAGGATCGTATGACACCTAGAGGGGGGGGTGAATAGGTGCTACTTCAATTTTAGTACTTTTTCAAATTAGGCTTGACACAAAAGGTAAATTCTCTAGATATGCAACTAAGGTGAATTTACCTATATGACAAGCTAGCAACTAAACAAGATACACGAAGTAAAGACTATAAACAAGGATAGAAGTAACCGAAGTGAAAGCACGCGGAGACACGGATGTAATCCCGAGTTCCTCCTTTTTAGGGGAGTACGTCTCGTTGGAGAGGTGTGAGCTACCACGAAGGTCAAAACTCAACCGCCACAAAGGCGTCACCTTCTTCTCCGATGAACCGCACCACAAAGGTTTGGTTCACCTTCCACTATCGGAATCCTTCAAGGCGGAATCCGGAGCCCTTACAACAACGATCCGGGGCACAACCCACAAGAGGATTGGGGGCTCCCGAACAGCTACAAATCTGTCACAAAGACAACAAGTGAGTAACAAGAAGCTAGGTTTTCCTAATGGAAATCCTAGCCAAGGGGCCCTCAAGTAAATGAGGGGGAAATGAAGAACGGCTTGGTGAAGATGTAGATCCGGGCCTTCTCCTTCAATCCTCCAAGATCAACGAGTTTGGGTGGAGGGATTGGGAGATCTAGTGATTCTTGAGCTTGCAACAATGGTGTTTTTCAAGTTTGGGCGAGCTAGCTGGCTGGAAGTAGGTGGAGGGGTATTTAAACCCCTCCCAGAAAAACTAGCCGTTTGCAGTCCACTTAGACCGAGTTTCCGGTCAGGGAGGCCGAAAACTCCGACCGATGCGGAAACTCCAGACTGACTGGCGGAAACTCCGGCCTTCACACCGGAAACTCCGGGAAACCTCCGGGGTAGCTCCGGGGTCGATGCAGCGAGTGCCGAAGCACTGCCCTCTTCGCAGAAATTCCAGATGGGCCGGAAACTCCAGCCTGTCCGAAAACTCCGGGAGGCTCCGACCACCTCCGGTCTTGATCCAGCGACTGCCATCGAGTTGCTCACTTCGCAGCCAAACACCAGATGGACCAGAAACTCCAGACCCTCAGACCGAAACTCCGGCCTGGGCAGACAAACTGCAAACTCCTTTTCTTCGACAATTGTTTCGAAGCAACGTGCAATTATATCTTTTCATTCCTGCAACACCTAACATCATATAAAATACTTCCTAGTGTTGTTGTCTAACACACAAACACATGGGGACATAAAATATGTCCTTTCAGTCGCTCTCCTCCGCTGATCCGCTCGATCACGCCAGCAACGAGGATTCCTTGCCTCCGCGTATGTCGATCACGCCGATGCATGGCCACCAACGCCGTCGTCCACACAGCGCGCGCCTTCTGGCTCCCCATGCAGCCCACCTGGCCGCGCCTCGCCCACGACCCATGCTCCTCGCTCCCCTTCGGCCACGGCCTCCACTTCGGACAGCAGCCCAACAAGAGCCCACAGCCCCAGCTCCGAGCCTCCTAGCTCCTCTCTCACCCACCATCGCCTCCGCTGCCCAAACTTCGCCATCATATGGTTACTCGCGCTTAGCATGGCATACGCAAACCCAATCCACGCTATGCCACTCTTGCTACGACACCGATCTCTCCAATCCCTTCTTCCGTTCGCGAAGCTCTCCGGATCCGAATTGGCGCGCCGCTATGCAAGAAGAGTTCGACGCCATTACCTCGAACAACACTTGGACACTTGTTCCCAAGCCTCCTCGTACTAATGTTGTCACAGGCAAGTGGGTGTTCAGGCACAAAAATCGGGCGGATGGCTCTCTCGAGCGCTACAAGGCATGGTGGATCGTTCGTGGCTTGCCCAACGCCCTGGCGTCGACTATGGCGAAACATTCTCCCCCGTGGTCAAACCGGCAACGATTCGCGTAGTTCTTGCCCCGCGTGCTCCTGCAACTGGCCGGTGCACCAGCTGGACGTGAAAAACGCCTTCCTCCATGGCGTTCTTGAGGAGCAAGTCTACTGTCACCAGCCGGCTGGTTTCATCCACGAGCTCCATCGCGATCATGTCTGCAAGCTCGCCAAGTCCCTCTACGGCTTGAAGCAAGCTCCACGGGCCTGGTTCCAGCGCTTCGCCGCCTTCGCCGTAACCATCGGTTTCGTCGCCTCTCGCTCGGACGCATCACTCCTTCACCCTAAAGCGAGGCTCCGAGGCTGCGTGCCTGCTACTCTACGTCGACGACATCGTCTTGTCCGCTTCTACAACGACCTTGCTTCATGAGATCGTCGCCAAGCTCAAGACCGAGTTCGCCATGAAGGACATGGGACCCTTGCACTACTTTCTCGGCATCCAGGTGCGTCGCACCAAGCGAGGCTTCTTCCTTAGTCAAGCCCAATATGCCGAGGAGATTCTGCAACGTGCCAGCATGGTGAACTGCGCACCATCTCGACGCCCGTAGACACCTTCTCCAAGATCGCTGCTGATGCTGGTCCACCCGTGGCTGATCCCTTCGAGTATCGAAGTCGCCGGGGCCTGCAGTATCTCACGATGACTCGACCGGAGCTGCATACGCTGTCCAGCAAGTCTGCCTGCACATGCATGATCCACGCGACAGTCATCTCGCCATCGTCAAGCGCATCCTCCGGTATGTACGCGACACCACGTCGTCTGGCCTTCTCCTCGCTGCGACGCCCTCCACCGACATCATCGCCTACTCGGACGCCGACTGGGCGGGTTGCCCGGACACGCGTCGCTCTACCTCCGCTACTGCGTCTATCTCGGCGCGCTCTTGTCAGTTGGTCCTCCAAACGACAGGCCACCGTCTCGCGATCCAGTGCGGAGGCGGAATACCGTGCAGTTGCCAATGCCGCCGCTGACTGTGTATGGCTCCGGCAGTTGTTTGGCGAGCTCGGCTGTCATCTTCCCAAGGCCACTGTTGTCTTCTGTAACAACGTGTCAGCAGTGTACATGTCTACCAATCCAGTTCATCATCGACGAACTAAGCACATTGAGTTGGACATACACTTTGTACGCGAGAAGGTTGCTCTCGGCGAACTTCGAGTCGTGCATGTTCCTACCACCCAACAGCTCGCTGACATCATGACGAAAGGATTGCCCAAAGCTCCGTTTCAGTCTTTCAGGTCCAGTCTTGCGTCTTACCACTCGAAGACGTTTCGACTGCGGTGGGGTGTTTATATTATGTAACAATACCTGTTAGTTAGGTTGTTTATATTATGTAACAATACCTAGCTAGGATAGCTACTCGGCCAATCCATACGTAGCTGTCACGTATAGGATATGTGCTGCTTGTAATGCTATATATATAGCTGCACCAACGATCAATACAATTGAGCATTGTTGCATCACCTTTCTCTTCTCTAAAGCCTAGTTTAGCCTCCAACACTTTTTCAAGGATCGACGAAGTCCGAAAATCCACGCTTTCCAGCGATCGATTAGACCACGTGAAAAAAAACAATGGATTAGATGGTTAGAGCATCTCCATGAGACCACGTGAAATGTGTCCGCTATCGGCGTGTTTGACACATGTACGTCCCAGTGTGGGGAGCTGCCCCCTTCCGACCATAAAAAAATGGCATTCAAAATTTTGACAAGTTTAAATTTGCATTCATATCTTGTCCATATTTTACAATAATTTGAATGAAATTTCAAACTAATAAGGCCCCGCTTGGAATAACGTTTCAGTTTACGGTCCGTGAAAGAATACCTCCCTCGTAGCCTAATTTTAACGGACCTAACGACGTCCGTAATTTTCGTCTGTCCGTTTACACCTCCAAAACGACGAACCAATCGGCCCTAAACCTAATAAAATCCTAACTAGTCCAGGTCGTCGTCGAGGAGGGCGAGTCTAGCTTGCGCGCGCGAGCGCTCGCGCGGTTTCCGACCGCGCCGCACGTGCGCTGTCGGAAGGAAGACGACCACCACGCCCTTCTTCTCTTCTTCTTCCCCCCGCCGCAGCCGCCGGCCAGGCCGCCTGCTACCGCCACCCGCGGCCGGCGGCGCTCCCGCGACCGCAGCCCACCGCCGGTCCGGCGCCGCCCCGGACCATCCCTCTAAACCCCCCCCCCACCCCGAAGCTCGTCGCCGGCGACCCACCCCGCACCCCCAGCCCTAAGGTTCCTCCTCGCCTCCGCCGCGGCCAGCCGCGCCTCGCGGCTCCGGCTCGGCTTGCCCCGATCTCGTCGCCGGTGAACCGCCCCACCCCACCCCCACCGTTAAGTGGCGAACCGCCCCACCCCCACCCCCAGCCCATCCTCGCCAGCCGCCTTCTCCGCCGCGGCCAGCCGCGGCGTCGCTGGCTCGGCCTGGCCGCGTCGTGGTGGAGGATTTGGTTCGGGCGTGGAGAAAAGAAGAAAAGAAGAGGATGGGAAGAAGATAACGTGGGTGGGTCCCACACACGACCAGCACGCTACCGCGTCAACGCGTCCGTCCGCAGACCGCGCGAGCTCTCCCGCGAGCAACAACTAGCAAATCCCCGTCGAGGACACCGGCGGCAGCAGCCCCGTCTTGTCACCCTGCTGCTCCATGGATCGATCGATCTCGCCGTACTCGTTGCACCAGTTTCCTTCGGTTAATCTGTTTGTTTGGCTGGACTCTGTTGTTCATTCGTTTGCAAGTTGGTTCTTGGGTGAGTGGATCGATCCGAGTCCGAGAAAGGGAGGGTATACGCGGGCCGCATGCGAGATAACGAAACGGCCCATGAAGAACCACTAGACTACGCGAAAGAAATTAACCAGACAAAGCCCACCTTTCTCTTTCCCTAAACCCCGAACCCCAAGAATGGCGCAGTGTCTCCGGGCCAAGGCGGCGCCGCCGCCGCCGTCGGGATGCGCTCCGCAAGGCGGCCCCGTGGCGGCTGGCGGCCTCCGCGTCGTACCACCACACGATCCAGGCGGTTCCGCGGGAGACGGCCGGCCCCCGCGCGGCGGCGCGCGAGCGCCGCAACGGCAACGTCCCCGGCCGTGCTGCTCAGCCTCGCCGGCTCCGGGCCCGGAGAAGGGGTCGCGCACCGCAAGCTCCTCACCACCGACAGGAAGCAGCTCGGGGAGATGCTGAAGCAGTCGCCGTACTTCCTCTCCACCCCGGTCCGCCTCCAGGTCCGCGCCGGCGAGCGATCCACTGCCGTCGTGCACTCCGGCACCGTCCTCCCAATCAAGGTATACCGTTGTTTGTTTCTCTCCTTTTCCATCAGAGATTGCACCCATTTGTTGAGCGTGCATCCAGGATCTGCATTTTTGTGTACTTTCATGGTGGATATGCTCTTCGCTCACCTTGTGTTCGACGAAATGAGATTTAGCATTTGCTGGTTGATTTTGCTGGTTGCTAGTAGATGGTAGGTAGTCATAGACGCTGTGTAATCTTTGTACCGTTTTAGCAGAAGTTGCTTGGACATACCCACACTCCCTGATCATGTCTCTCTTTTATTGCTTGTAGTCAAACGACCAGTCCCTTTTCATGTATTTCTCTCCTCTCATAGTGTAGCTTGATTTTACAAGGTATATTTTGGTAATATTTTATTTCCCATTTAAAGTACTTGTTTCATGCTCAACAATGTAATTTTCTATCTGGGAAATCTCTTGCGAAGAGTAGTTTTTAAAGCTTGTAACCAGTTATATGTGTAGAGCACCTTGAGTAATTGGTTGGGTCTACTGTCAGAGGAGGTTAGTACCATTTGGCATATATCGCATTGCCGGTGATGTTTGTGCTCTTTGTATGCAGGTGCAGAAAGATGAATCAACAGGGAATATATTGAACTTGGTGATGGTGGAAGCAGATGAGGGAACAATGCTGAAGGTGAATTTGCCTGTAGTGTTCAAGGGGGAGGATGTCTGCCCTGGGTTAAAGAAAGGTATCTCTTCTCTTTTCTCTTTTTTTAGTACTTTGTTTATCCTCAAAAGTGATAAAAACTGATGAAGCTAAGGAAAGATGACATAGGAACCTAAGCATTGCATTTGTCAATACTGAAACACATTTTTAAGAATAACCATCTTGATAGCTATGCCAAAATAACCACACATGTGCGTATCATATTAGTTAAGGTAATAAGCAAGACTCGGTGTGCGTAGTAGGATTAACCCTAATTTATGACACCAGAACCAGGTAAAGCTCATTCTGGCTATTTTAGCTTAATTCAAGTGACTATTTCCTATTGTCTGAACATATGTGTTCTAGACTACTGTTCTATTGGGAATTGCTTAACTAATGAATAAGTACAAATGTCTCGTCTCCTTTATTCTAATTTTTTCTTTGTTAAGATGTTTGCCCTATAAATACTAAATTAGTCCCCCTTTCCCAATAGATAGCTAAGACATTGATACGGTGAGCAGTCCGCATTGCTTGTGACTTTTTAGTACGTGATATTGAAATATAAAGGCATTGAAGTACCATTGACAAATTCTGTAAATAACATTACTAGTCAAAATCTAGATATTCACATTTTTCTTATATAAGCAGATTGATTTCCCTCATAAAATTCAA